>JAQPZY010001652.1:0-327500 GCA_029931535.1 Margaritifera margaritifera | reverse complement strand
CATTTCTTATTACAATCCTACACATACCCCTACTATCCAGCACCTCATTTCTTATTACAATCCCACACATACCCCTACTACCAAACACCTCATTTCTTATTACAATCCCACACATACCCCTACTACCAAACACCTCATTTCTTATTACAATCCCACACATACCCCTACTACCCAACACCTCCTTTCTTATTACAATCCCTAACATACCCCTACTACCCAACACCTCATTTCTTATTACAATCCCACACATACCCCTACTATCCAGCACCTCATTTCTTATTACAATCCCACACATACCCCTACTACCAAACACCTCATTTCTTATTACAATCCCACACATACCCCTACTATCCAGCACCTCATTTCTTATTACAATCCCACACATAGCCCTACTACCCAACACCTCATTTCTTATTACAATCCCACACATACCCCTACTATCCAGCACCTCATTTCTTATTACAATCCTACACATACCCCTACTATCCAGCACCTCATTTCTTATTACAATCCCACACATACCCCTACTACCAAACACCTCATTTCTTATTACAATCCCACACATACCCCTACTACCAAACACCTCATTTCTTATTACAATCCCACACATACCCCTACTATCCAGCACCTCATTTCTTATTACAATCCCACACATACCCCTACTACCCAACACCTCCTTTCTTATTACAATCCCACACATACCCCTACTACCCAACACCTCATTTCTTATTACAATCCCACACATACCCCTACTACCCAACACCTCATTTCTTATTACAATCCCACACATAGCCCTACTATCCAGCACAATCCCACACATACCCCTACTACCCAACAACTGCTTTTTATTACAATCCAAACACACATCCCTACTATCCAGCAACCGCTTTTCGATTATAATCCAACCCCCCAACCCCCCCCCCCCCCCCCACTATCCAGCAATCGCTTTTATTGTTACAATCTAAACACACTTCTACTATCCAGCAACTGCTTGTTGATTACTATCCAACCCCACAACCCCACTATCAAGCAACCGCTATTTGATTATTATCCAAACAAATACCCCTACTATCCAGCAACCGCTTTTTTTTATAAAAAAATTCCAAACGCACACCCCTATTATCTAATGAAAAGGGTAGAAGTGTTTATACACACACTCTATACTTACATAATATTACATAAGAAACGTAAATGTAGTTAAGAAATTCGATGCTTTTGTCTGTTTGTCATCATTGAAGGTGTCGATTGTTTTGTCGTAAGACATGTTTAAAGCTCGCACTAACTCTAAACTTTTTTTAGAAGTCAAAGTTTTGGGTTTTTCAATTTTCATTTTTAATTTTAATTTTTCAAATTTTCATTTCTTAAGTTTCATTTTCAATTTCTCATTTTCATTTCTTCACTTTCATTTTCAATTTTAATTTTTAATTTTTAATTTTCATTTTTCATTTTCAAACGTTTTGTTTATTTATTGTCATTTTCAATTTTCATTTGAAATTTTTGCTTTTTTCCAATTTCATTTTTAAATTTTCTTTTTTAGTTTTCCTTTTCAAATTGCATTTTTTTAAACTTTCATTTTCTTTTTCAATTTGAAATTTAGTTTTTCAAATTTCATTTTTTTAAATGTTCATTTTCAATTTCATTTCCAATTTTTCATTTTTGCATTATTTAAATTTTCAATTTTTATTGTCATTTTTCATTTTCAAATTCATTTTCTTTTTTAATTTCAATTCTCATTTTCAAATTTGGTTTTTCAATTTTCATATTTTTTCAATTTTCATTAATTTTTATTTTCAATTTTCATTTTTTCTTGTCTAACTTCACTTTCTTTTTTTCATTTTCAATTTTCAAATTTAGTTTGTCAGTTTTAGTGTTACTCAATTTTTATTGTCAATTCTTGTTTTAAATTTACCATTTTTAATTTTCAGTTCAAAATATTTTTCAATATTCATTTGTTAATTTTCATTTTTGATTTTCAGTTTTAGAGTGGTGATGTTGCTTTGGATAGAATTTTTTTGTTGGGTCAATCCAAAGATTGACAGAGAGAAAGTAAAATTTTATGTTCGAGATTGAAAACGGTAGACTTGCAATATCATAACGGTGTGTGTCTGTGTGGTCTGTGTGTGTGTGTTTGGAGAGAGAGAGAGAGAGAGAGAGAGAGAGAGAGAGAGAGAGAGAGAGAGAGAGAGAGAGAGAGAGAGAGAGAGAGAGAAGATAATCTAAGTTGGAATGCATAACAATGTCTCATTCAGGCAGAACTTAATTAAATCCTATTTACAACCTAATCATAAGGGCCATATTACAATGATGTCCTCAGTGACCCCCCCCCCCTCATTATTTTTCCCTAATTCAGATGTACTTACCACCAGCCCGCCTCTCTATTTAGCTAGAAAGTATAAACTGTAACAGTGAGCTTAATCTGAAAAACATCAACCTGAATCTACGACACGGACGGACGGTCTTGCACGCATATAGACATAAAAGTGATCGCTTTGTTGAGCTTCAGCGAAGAGCTTACTGGGTTGGCATGGGTGGACATTGACCCTTGGGTTACGAGTCCGTCACTCTACAAACTACAGCCACTTCTCAGACAACGTGAATAAGAGATACAATATAAAATATTTCATTCATTTCATTTCTCCCGTAACCTTGCTGGTCGTAGGGGCGCCACTGATGACTTTGCGACAATCTCTTTCCATTTCGCCCTGTTTGCTACTGCTCTTTGGGAATTTGCAAAGTCCATGCCTGTCCACTCTTTGATATTGTCTTCCCATCTCTTCTTCTGTCTGCCTCGTTTTCTCTTTCCTCTCACTGTGCACTGTAGGATTGTCTTTGACAGGCCAGTTGAGCGTGAGACGTGACCATACCATCTTAGTTTGCGTTTCTTTACAGTGGTGAGCAGATCTTCATAAGGTCCAATTGCACCTTGGATTTTAGTGTGCACCTTCGCATTAAAGACGTGGTCTAAGTATGAGATTTTCAGGATCCTTCGATAACATCTCATCTCTAAGGCATGGATTCTTCTCTCTAATTCTGCTGTTAGGGTCCATGTCTCACATGCATATAGGAATATGGACATGACGTGGGAGCGCATAAGCTTGATCTTGGACCAAAGCGTGATGTTGCTGTCTTTCCAAATAGGCTTCCGCCTAGCCAGAGCAGCTGTTGTCTGCTCAATCCTGGAGAGAACCTCAGGTTTAGAACCTTCATCAGAGGCGATAGCACCTAGCACCTAGGCACTTGAATATAAAATATAGTAATCATCATCTTCGTTGTCGTCGTCATCAATATCACCATCGTTAAACACAACAACAGCAAAATCATCATCATCATCTACACAGAAAGGGTAAAGTAAGCTGAAACTCGCCTTCCGCAATGGCTGTTGACAGAAGCGGCATCATAAATAGTCCATTAAAGTCACATATAACTAAAATTGAATTCGGATCACATTGATAAAGAAGTTCTAGATTCGCTTTGAAAGAAAATAATGTAACAAATATTATTGAGGATTTTTTTTTAAAAAAATGCTTAGTAACAGAACACAGAATAACAGAGGACAAGGTAACTGCCCCCCCCCCCCCCCAAAAAAAAAAAAAAACCACAAAAAAAACAACAAAAAAAAAACGGGAAACGGGAAACACTTGAAGCACAGATTATTATAGAAGAAGAAAAATTTGATTAAATAGCTACTCCCATCCTATAGATTTCCACAGTTTATATTTGAATTTGTCTTTATTTGCATATTTCCCCGCAAGTTAATGTATGACACTTGACTGATCTTTTCTAAAAGCACTATTCGACCATTACTTCTTTTAATCTAACTGGTTTTCCTTTTCCTTGCTTGGCGCGGACCTTTTGCTCAACGCCCGCACCAGAATCATACACAAGGCATACCAGCACGAACTTTTGACGAGAAGTTGCTGCAAAATCACGCCCACGCCGATTAATCCATTCCCATGACGTCTCACTATTGTGTTAATAGCGAATTATTTTTCATGAATCCACAATTCCTGCTCTTGCTGTTGCTCACTCAACCGTCTACATGCAGCGCTGGAAGTGCACGTGCGTCCCCTGCAATTGATAGTGTATTGGATACGTGGACACGGCCAAATTATGTATTCAACATTATAACCACAATTATTCCTGTACGTCGAAAAAATGACAAAGACCAAAACATTTCCAAATTACTTTGAAACAGCTCCTATGAGGAAGCACAGGTCTTTACACTATAGTGGTTATGTCTTGACGCTATAGTGGTTATGTATTAAGACTATAGTGGTTATGTATTCGGACTATAGTGGTCATGTATTCAGACTATAGTGATTATGTATTCAGACTAAAGTGATAATGTATTCAGACTATAGTGATTATGTATTCAGACTATAGAGGTCATGTATTCAGACTATAGTGATTATGTATTCATACTATAGTGGTCATGTATTCAGACTATAGTGATTATGTATTCAGACTATAGTGGTTATGTATTCAGACTATAGTGATTATGTATTCAGACTATAGTGATTATGTATTCAGACTATAGTGGTTATGTATTCAGGCTATAGTGGTTATGTATTCAGACTATAGTGGTCATGTATTCAGACTATAGTGGTTATGTATTCAGACTATAGTGGTCATATATTCAGACTATAGTGGTTATGTATTCAGACTATAGTGGTTACTTTGATGTTACTGGTGAGTAGCCTCAACTGTACAACTATACGTAAAAAGGGGTTAATTCAAACGTTCATGTGAATGATTTGGACTTGCTCAATTTTTGGTTAAGTTTTAGAAATTAAAAAAATAGATTGTTTTAATGGCAGTTTATTAAATATTGTACCAATCAGCAATTACCATAATGTTATCCAAGTATTACCTGCAGTTAGAATTCATTACAAAGTATACAAAGTATAGTTTTTGCTGTGCTCAATTGTATGTATGTAGTAGTGTTTTACTGCACATCAGCACAAAAGTGCTGATGTAATGCCAGCAAAAATTTAAGTTCGAAAAATGTAAAAATGAATTGCACACAAATTGAGATAATAACAGATAAAGGCAGGACATGTAAAATCCTTAAAACATAATTGTGCTCGATTGAAGTCATATGGCCAAAATGTATAGTCTAATTACCAAAGTGTTATGGTGAACCTTAAATTGTGCTGCAGCATGTACGTGTTTTACTCCACTATGGGCAGCGAATACAATTTACTCCTTTAGTGAACTTTTCTCCAATTGTCTCGAATTTACCCACAGAGTCTCTTTACAAATGAAATTAAAGAGTATCGGTAAATGGATATAGGGATTGGGGGGGGAGGAGGGTTCTAACTTGTAACAATAGGGTACAAGGGAAGACACGATTCTTCACCCCTCCATACTTCAAACCCAGTTATCGCTTCCCATTTTCGTCTCCGAATTTCAAACTTTTTCCCGCTGTAATCAAGAAGGGCATACCTTTCACAACATTTCAACAGAGCTCGTTCAGTTGATGACATTTTGGAAAATTTTTACACTTCTTGTCGGATTGCATGCGAACAGAAAACAATTATGGACAGGAGTTGAGATCCTATTGGATTTCACACTTGACGAAACGGTAAGTTCATAACAACGCCTAGTACACAATTCAGCACTTAATACAAGCAAACGATATAAGGTTCCGCTCTACAGTTTCGCACTTTGCATATAGTTTGATTTTCAAAGTAAAAGAATTCCCAGGTTTTCCTCACTGGTTATCCTGGTTATTTAAAACAGACCATGTATATCTTAGATATTGTAAAAATAACTTTGAATTCCCTTTATTTTGGTGTATGATTGATGGATGTAATTTGGGTTATAGAGTATACAGAATGGCCTTAGTTCAGAATTGCACCACTCAAAAGACTGCTAGCGCCACTTGATGATTCTCACTTCCTGGAGTTCAAAGGTAAATTGTAAGAAAAAAAAAAACAGCCGATAACTTGTTAAACTTTTTATATACTTTATAATTCATTCATTGGTATTGTCTAATCTGACAAAATTAATTTGTCCTATTCTAATAAGTGCTAAAGTTAGTGTACTTTGGACTAGTTCAGGCTCATTTTTCGAGCACATGGAAGCAGTCATTTTATCAGCTCTCTGCTTTAGATAGTGCATAGTTTCCATAATTACTGCATGTAAAGAAATTTCAGTCCAGTACATGAAAGTAACATGCCGACATTCTCTCCATTGTGCATGTTGCCAATGCAAACAACTTCACCTTATACCGGTCCATGTCGCAGAAGTACATAATAACTGTAGAGCACTACCTAAACCGAAGGAGAGCGCTCTATTCCATTTTTGTTTCGCCAGGGGTGAAATCCAAGATGATCTGAACGCTACCGTCAACTTTTGTCAATAGTTGTTTTCCGTTGACATGAAATCCGACAACAAAAGTCGAATTTCTCCAATATATCTTCAAGTGAACGAGCTCTGTTGAAATGCTTGTAATATCTTGCTATTCTTGATTACAGCGGGTACGAGTTTTAAATATGGAACCGAAAACAGGAAGAGCTAGCTGTGTTGTATTGATACAGGTTTGAACCCCCACCCCCACCCCCGTCCCATTCCTATATCCATATACAGATGCTCTTATTTCATTTGTAACGAGTCCCTGTGAATGATACTGACGCATAATTCAAAAGCTCAAGAATGACTTCAACAGTCATTTACTCCAAACATTTTGGAATAATTTGGGATTAAATATCAAAACAATTTGGAACATTTATCAGGAGACAGCTTTTGTGCGTGTACACACTGCATAATGACCACATGTGACTGCAAGTTTTGCACGTGCGAAGACATTCCGAACGACCGAGGTTGCATAGTATATATAAGGGAGCACGTGCATATTCCATGCACGAATGCCCGGTATACGAGAGAGAGAGAGAGAGAGAGAGAGAGAGAGAGAGAGAGAGAGAGAGAGAGAGAAAGTGAGAGAGGGGGTGGGTGGTTGAAGACTTTGAAAACGATTTTGATTAATCTTTCTATGATTATATCCCCAATTAATGTTAATATTTAAAAAGAAATGTTTACATTGTAAATCACGACAAATAAACAATGAAAATCGATTATGATGGAGAAAACATTCCAGGTTATGGATTCATGAAAAATAAGGCACTCTCCCATTCGGGTCTCGTGCTTTATTTGTAACGAAACCACTGCTTGTCGTGGTTGCGTTGCCAAACCACACACAATCCGTCCATGTAGTATGCATCCGCATGGAACAAACTGCACGAGATATCTCCATTGCCATTCACTTTGCTTTATTCCGTGGTTTCGCAATGCAATATTCATATTCAGTAAAAGTTTGAATCTAATAATAACAAAGCTAAGCAAAACGTCTATTTATCTGGCCTCACTCTTGGCAAATGAACAATGCGAGCTGATACTCACGTGGTCTACGCCGACCAATAGCGTTGTCGGTGGAATAGCCGTATTTGGTTCCTTTCCACCTGGAGACTACCGCTTCCTCAGAGCACTACAGTCCGGTTACCGCTCTGAGTCGTTTCTGGAACCCATTCCGAAAAGCTGCAAAAATGTCTGAATTGGCAGAACTTTGGGCCAAACTTGAGGGGGGCAAGGATTGCAAGTCCCTCTTGAAGAAATATTTAACTAAGGAACTGCACGATAAATACAAGGATACAAAAACATCTCTTGGTGGAACTTTGGCCGACTGCATTCGCTCAGGTGAGTTGGTTGGTACCAAAGTTAATTATAATCATTTCTTGAAAATTATTTTCGTAGCAAACATTAATAACATAGTATTAAGGTCAACGTCCAATTTAAAGTGTTATCTTTATACACTAATGATTTTCGTCGGCGGAACGGTGTTAAGTTGCCAACAGATTTTATATGGCTTGATGTAATTCATTGCGACGTTGGCTTTTTTGTGTTGTTGTTGTTGACAACAACAGCAACAATAACAACGACAACAACAATTATTATTATTATTACTATTATTATTATTGTTATAGTTGTTGTTGTTGTTATTATTATTATTATTATTATTATTATTATTATTATTATTATTATTTAGATTTGTGAACTACCGCATGTAAACATATTGCTATGGAATTTGGAACGCATTGCACATATTTAATGACATTAGTGGGACTGGATTATCAAAATAATGTTTGCGATTTGAGCACGTACAAACTTTCTAGGTCATTTCTAGGTCATGATATTGTTTAATATGTATAATGAATATCGTTTGCTCCCCCCCCCCCTCTCTCAAGCAAGTTATTTAATTACGTTCACAAAAATGTCTACACAATTCTAAAATTGCACATTTACAAATGATCAGCAAGCTAGATCAATTATTTTTGTTAACAGTTGAACAATAATTAAAAAAAGAATTAAAGATGAAGACAAAAAAAGAAAAGAAAACAAAGAATAATTCCACATGCAGACAACTCGGTATTCGGGTGCATAACGGGCAGCATATCGTTATCTACATCGCCAGCAGTAGATCCTAACTAATGAACAAAAACAGCGAAACTGAAATAAGAGAAGCCGCAACGAGCGGCTTATGTAGCTGATATTTACGTTTAGATAATTGAGACGTCAAACAGATGGAGTAGGAGATGTTTCGGCATATTCCCCAGGTATATCGGTATGTGTCAAAAGCAATCTATGTCGTACTTTCTTTCATTGTATCTCTGCCGATTCAGCAAATTCTCTTATTTAGACGCATGCAAAGACTAGAGGATAAAAATAGCAGTGTTCGCTTTATTCTGATCATACAAGGTAGCTCAAAACAGTATAGGACTAGGTTAACGCGACTGCATGCACAATATAGGATGAAATCCACCCACTGAAATACATTATATTGCAAATAATCAATATGTTTATATTTGTATGCTCGTAAGAGGGCGGATAAACTGTATAAATACAATATTTGCATGACAAACATTTCTTCAGGTTATTTCACCCATTTATTTTAATACATACACATCCTCCAGCATCGAGTGAAAATCAGTAAAACTCTACATCTTCAACCCCACTGGAAATCCATACCAACAAAATTATAGAAATGACAGTAGCATAAGCTTATCAAGTGGGACCAAAATATATAAAAACATCAATAGAAAAATTGACCAAAAATATCTTTTTCAATACAAAGTAAATACTCTGATAATCTCAAAGCTGGTGTCCATGGAGTTAGTTCTCTTTGGACGCCACCCGAAACAAATGTGAACTAGAACCTAATCTCAAACCCAACTGGCACAAAGTTTTTCTGCACAAAACCGAAAATCACAAAGCCTAGCATAAGAGGACACACATTCATGACACCTTTGCCAATAATGATGGAGATGCTGTGGGATAAGTAATGATACCGCCGGTATTCAAAATTTACCCCACGGACAATCATATGAAACTGTTTAGTGCACCTAATACAAACTATCAAACAACACAAAAAACGTATCATTGTTTGCTTTCTTTCATAGAAGAAAAAATCTATGAGCTAAATGCGTTATTTACTAAATATTTAGAAAAACTAAAGCATTGCAGATGTGCTGTGGAACGCCCTTTGTAGCTCCGTATTCTTGGCCACATGACCTTTGGGTTCCGTATTGATAAAAGCGCAAAGTGAAAAAAAAAATGAATAATTCCTACAATTTGCTGAAATCCTGCTGTTTTCCTCAGAGGAAAAACAGGGCTCTTTTCAGACGAATTCAAGATACTATGACTGTATTTTCATACCTGGCACCTGCTGAATGTTCAGTGACATATTTACTACTGCCAACCAAGCAGCAAGATATATCAATTCCTTTATTTGAGGAAGAAAATGCGAAAATATTTAAATGGGATGATCAGCTTCTTGGCTTTATGGCAGAATAATACAAATCCAGCGTAGTAAATTGTTTTTTTTTTTATTATCAAAATATACAACTTTGTAACATGCTTTACTTGAATAAAATTGTAAGCCTCATTTGAAATTAATTAAAATAATTTTATAATACGTCAGTTTTACCTTTCTTTGTCTATATTTACTTATCGCTACTGTACACAGCTCATATCATCCATCGCAGTACCGCTGTCAATTTTTTTCTTTATTTTTTCTAGCTGAAGAGGTCATAAAAGTAATGTGGGAATTTAGCTAAATCGTCCTTTCGTTTTTCAATGTTTGTTTCGTTTTGTTCGTTTGTTTCTGAAATGGCTATATCCCCATTGCATTGGAGGATTGCCATTCGACCTGGCCTCATTTTCTATATAAAACATTGATTTTGTAAAACTTACAAAGCCTAGAGGTCATCGATCACTGTCAGAACAATTGATACAATATTTTTCAAACAATGGCGAAAGTGAAATTGCAATGACTAAAGTATTTGCTTCTTTAATAGATAATTTCTGTACACTCCGCCCCCCCCCCCCCTCTCTCTCTCTCTCTAATCCGTGAAATGTTATAAAACTGAATTCACAAATTTTATTAGGAATGCCATTTTTTTTTTACGTTGGAAGGAAAGACCAGATGACAGGGTCATTTTTTTTTAGAATTTTAGAAAAAGTCACCTACAATTTTACATGAGGATATGGAAAAACTTTGTGACGAAGGGTACCAAAAAGAGAAAGGTAAAAAGTTCAATCGCATAGAATTGTAGAAAAAATCCATAACTATCCTTGCTGAAAAAGAATCATTTGCAGATAAGTAAGGGTTTTTATTTTTTTAAGGAATGCTAGATTTGACCCTAAACAAGGAGGGAGGTACATAGGTAAAAATGACAAGGTCAGAGAGAATGAATGCTCTATGTGAAGAATATAAAGTTGCAAATTTTAATCGTCATTACAGGATGCCTGAACTTGGACAGCGGAGTTGGACTGTACGCATGCGATCCAGAAGCCTACACAGTTTTCAAAGACCTATTCGATGCCGTTATCAAAGATTACCATAAGGTACCCAAAAATTTAAAATAAGTTTTTCCTGCCTCCACGCAGATCACTAAAAACAGTTTCTTCTTCTAAATTGTCTTCTTCTCCTTCTTTTTCTTCTTCTTCTTCTTCTTATTATTATTATTATTGCTTGATTATTGACAAATCGCTCACTGTGTCGAGCATAGGAGAAATTCGCAGCTGAGTCTGCGATGCAAAGGAAGTATCTGCCTCAGAATCTGGAATTCTGGCACAGTTGTGGGTTCGCGTGTGGGGCATGGCTGTGTGGATTTTTTTCATGTCCCCACTTTAAGAAGTAAGCAGTGAATACGAGTACCTTTTTCCGTCCGTCCATCAGTGCGTCACTCCGTCCCTCAAATCACATACTTTGTTGTTCCCAGATCCTGCATGGAGTCCACTATTCATACTTTGTGTCATAGATCTTCAAAGTTTAGAAATGTTTTGTACGAGAATTATTACTATTACTGGTAACAGTTGCAATCTTTGTTTACATGAAAAGCCTCTAAATATTTTAACTGAACAATTTATAATCTGAGGGCTTCATCCAATTTTAAATCTTACATCGTGTGCCTTGAGCATACTAAAGAACGTGTCCAAATAAGACTGGTGCTATTTATTTCATGAAAAAGGCCCACGAAAGAAAAATACACAAAACGAGAAATTCAGATATAAAAAGTGATGATAATCATTCATATGTGTATCTCTCGTATATATTTACACGTATAATTTCCTTTATGGTCCTTTTTCAGGTTCCAGCAGTGAACCACCCCCAGCCAGCCTTTGGCGACATTAACAACCTTGGCTTCGGTGACCTTGACCCCGATGGTAAGATGATCGTCTCAACCAGAGTCCGTGTCGGCAGAAGCCACAGTGGGGTTGCTTTCCCACCAAGCATTAAGTCAACTGAGGTGAGCCATTAGTGAAGATTTCAGTTGTTGTCGCTTGTTTTTTTTTGCTTCCTCTGGATCTGTGGATGGCCAGGTAAGTACCAGGGGCGTTTATTTCAACGTTGGGAAACGTTTGGACCGTTTCTCCTGTATACTCCTAATAACAAAGTCACCTAATCATGTGAGGCATTGTAAATTATATTGGGGATTGTTGTCACACGGTGCATTTCTGATAAGTATCATTGCCATTTTCCTGTCTGGTGCATACATCCCTACTGTCCATTGTTACGACTCTAGGTCTTAAAATAATGTAACAGAAAGAAAGTGAAACCAACAATGTAAGTAAAATCAACAAGCAATTTATTTCTCGACAGTTAAAGTGAAAATTCAAAAGACGCTTATAGTAACGTGCATTAAAATCCAAATAATCCAATAATCCTAAGGGTCCTAATCGCAAGTCCTAAATTTAGAATATTCCGAATGAATTCCAGTAGCCTTGAATGTCCTGATGTGTCAGTAGTCTTGAATGTTATGATATGCCTGAATGATGTAATCCAGAATATCTTTGAATAAATTCACATAAATCCCAAAGTCAAGTAGTAATCCAATATGAGAATGAGCACTTTTAGTAATTCCAATGAATATTTCAAATAAATAATTCCTCTCTCTGAATTTGCTCTGATCAGTAACATCTGATTACTAAAGTAAGTTCCTTAATAGACTGATCCTAATAATATGAAGTTTAGTATAGGAATGAAATATTGTTTACCAAACATGTATAAATATAAAGATAAGTCACCTGACAGAATATTCTAGAATATGAGTAACTGTAATGGAAATTTCCTGTGCGTACCCGACTTTTCTCACACCAAGATATGGAAATTTCCAATCTAATTGTTAAATGCTATGTAAACAAGACTGACCTTGAACTCAAATGCAGTAAATATGTTGTTTACAAAATGACTAAAGTACAGCTTATCTCGTAGACACATTATAAATTCAATATAAATAACACCATCTACTCTTTGAGCCAGATGAAGCATATTGAAAGATGTTAGTAAATCTTTTAATCAGTTTTATCTCTAAAAATCCACCAAAATTAAAGGGATTGATGACTTGTTTCGAGCATAGCAACAGTAAACATTATCCGATTCAATGCATTGATCATTGTTGTTCAGCTGCTCTTTGGGTAATGTCAAGATCATTTAAATGGCATATCATGATTGAATTTAAAGATTTCTCCGCGCACCAAAGTCACAGGCATTTTTTGGAAATGCTGTCATATTTGCATCGTAACATTAGTAAGCTTTCCCTTCTCTTGAACATATCTCTACTGTCCATCTACCCATGAGCGAGTGAAGGTCACAAATTACCTAAAACCATTGGTTTGATTTTGGGTTAGTTCTACTGCATTATATTAAACAGTATACCATTTTGAGATTGCTTTGGTGGTTGGACTTTTGTACCAGTAAATATATCTCCGTAACAATTAATCACCTAAATATTCCACCCAGTCTTTGTGTAAAGCAAAAGATTATTTAAAATCAAACTCTTCATCAACGTTTTACTTAAAATTGTGGGCATTTCATCTCATCAAAACGCCTTCTTTTTGAGATTGCTGACAGTGATTGATTGCTTCTTTACATTCTTGCATCGTTTGAATTACCATTAATAATGGAATTAAGGCCAATCATTCTCTTTCTCACCGTTTCCCAAAAGGCTGGGTTTATACATAATTCAATCAACGGAACACTACATCGACCAAAGAATAAAAAAGTGTTCGTATAATCCACAGATTTAACTAATAGTATATTTTAATTGAACCTGTTATCACTCACTTTGCAATCTCTGATAGCAAGCACTATTTGTGCTTGCACTTTTAAGGCTTTAATTGATTTATTAATATTATCCAACGAAGAGCATTTGTATATAGATGGTAATAAATTTATTTTAAAAAAATATGAAAGGTGTATTTGTCCTGAAATATTCATGACGTGGGTCATAAAAAGATCGGTATTTATATATATATATATATATATATATATATATATATATATATATATATATATATATATATATATATATATATATATATATATATATATATATATATAGTGTGTGTGTGTGTGTGTGTGTGATGTTAGAGACTGAGTAACGACAGAATGGATATAGATAGTCATATAAATGTTATACATTCATATCTTTCAGCAACGGAAACAGATGGAAAAGAACACCTTGGAAGCTCTGAACACCCTGGAGGGAGAACTAGCTGGAAAATATTACTCTCTGGAAACCATGACCAAAGACGAACAAAGGCAACTTATCGAAGATCACTTCTTGTTCAAGGACGACGACAGGCAAGTAAAACTTCAAAGCTTTCTTGGGTATTTTTGAATAGCATGAAGTGAATCGTTCCGGTAAATATATTTACATCTAGTCTTACTGTTTAGATTTATAACCCTATAAACTCAAAGAATTTTATTTTAATTCCGTTGGAAAATCCCATCATATTGTATTGCACCATAAGGTCAATTTATGCAAAATATAGCCAGAGTGTTCACCATATGTAAAATTTATGAGGTAAGTTGAACCTCACATGCAGTACGTGTCATATTGTGTTATCCAACGAGTGTTATAAATTTACCGACTATACTCGGGTATAGCCAGATACCAACTGCAAACTGCATAGACCCAGATCTGCCGTCGCATAATGCGCCGGCAGATCTGGGTCTATGTAGTTTGTAAGGACTAATCAGTAGAACAAACAACATAGATCCTGATCTGCCAGCGCATTATGATCCAACTTGTACGCGAGTAGACACGGTAATGTCTTATTAACATAAATTTACGACGATGTTTATCAATGCGCTGCTGATTTTTTTTACTGGTTGAGGACGATGATAGTTTATGTTGCTAGGTGGTATGTCACAGGCTGACATGATATTTATGAAATTATGTTATTGCACATTATTATTATTATTAAATTTATCAAATACATTTGACTGGTTTACAAATTTACAGTTGTCTATGATGTTGTAGATACGTGTAAAAAAAAAGTATAGACACTCTAAAAGGTACCAAGAGAAAGCACAATTTATAATAGGACATTTGGCAACAATTATAACTTTGTCTTCACGTTGGGACTATGGATTTTTGAAGAGGTTATTAAATTCTAATCTTTTTTTGAAATCTGGAATTACTCGTTTTCTTTACCAGAGAGGTACCAATATGCACCACAATGAAAGGAGAGGATAACTATGTCGACACAAAGTTAATTTATTTTTCCGTATTCTTATGAAAGTGGCGTCCAAGAACAAGAAAACTGTTTTGGTTCTATTTGCGAGTATTGGAATATATATTTTAACTAAAACCAAAGTCTGTGTGTCATCTTGTTGCTACAATTTCTTTCAATATTTATTGATGGTGTTATGATATTTTGGCGTTTTGCCTTTCTACTGCCTTTAATGTCCTTAGTAGTTTGTCATTCGATGGAGAAGAAAACTCGGGGGCTGATCCAGGAATATCGTTTAGGTAGGTAAGAGTTCTGTGGGATGGAAACCCTGGTGGTCGCTCAGGGGGCGAAGCCCACCGGAAGCTTCTACATTTTAGGCGTTTCCAGGGCATACTTGTAACCATGTAATTGTAAAGAAAACTGACTCTATGAAACGCTTCGGTTGTTTCGCGCTTACTTTTAGGGTAGGGGGGGGGGGCGCCGGCTCCACCCCACTTCCCCCTCCCCCCACCATATGATCCTGAAACTGACTGTGTATAAACTTTGTATAACTTGTCCAAAAATATTATAGACAGATTGTCCAGAAGGAGACAAACCTCTAGCAATACACTTTGAAACGTACTTTGTTCTCAAAACATAGATTCCTGAGGGATGCTGGTGGTTATAGCTTCTGGCCCGAGGGAAGAGGAATTTTCCATAATCCCAGCAAGACCTTCCTTGTCTGGATTAACGAAGAGGACCACCTGCGGTTCATCTCCATGCAGCAAGGAGGCGATCTGGCCACAGTTTACAAAAGACTCGTAAATGTACGTTATACATGTTTTTGTTTGAAGGTTATTTTCGTATGAAACTTATCTAACAAATTGAACGATTTCTATGTTTTGTCAGTCTTGGCGAGTAAAAACATTGGAACCATATAATTTGTATCATAAAATTAATGTGAAATTAGCCAAATTGTAAGCTTCCTTGTATCATGTGACAAATGTGTGTTAGAGGAACTGCTGCCAAATGTTCAGTGGCATAACTTTAATTACATTCCGATGGCGTGTTGCCATATATGACGGAATTACATGATGTTAAATGCATTTGTGATATAGGGGATATGCAAACTGGTTATGAACCATTATATCAGTGACGTCATGTGACACAATGGGCGTAAAGTTCAGCTGAAAATAAAAGAATTCATTGGAAGCAATTTAATATACTTACCAAAATGGATGGACTTATTCTCCAGAGCATTTATCCATAATAATTTCGTCACAAATGTGCAACTTCTCCGTTAACATGGCTTTTTTTAAAGCTGTAATGTATAAATGCAAAGGGTAAAGCTCCATTAGGTCCAGCTTGGAAGTCTTTAATTTGCTCTACATATATTAAGTCTCTGGAACTTCTACAAGTGGATGTATAGAGGCGATTCAAAACGGACACTCCATGGCGAGAAAATACTGATACTGTAACGTATATTTTGTTACTAGGCCATCAACCAACTAGAGAAAAAGTTAAAGTTTGCCAAGAAGGACGGTTACGGATACCTGACTTTCTGTCCCACAAACCTCGGTACAACTCTAAGAGCCAGTGTTCATATTAAAGTGCCGAAACTTGCAGCAGCAGGCAAACTTAATTCGCTCTGTGCGGGCCTAAATCTCCAGCCAAGAGGTAAGAACGTGCAAATAGACATTAATGCATGCAAACGTTCCTACGTACCTGCCTGCACACATACATTCATACGTGCATACATACATACATACATACATACATACATACATACATACATACATACATACATACATACATACATACATACATACATACATACATACATACATACATACATAGCAGCTATTTATGCAGTAAAATACAGCAGGATAGATACATAGATAGACAAATGAAGAACAAAAAAAGAAAAATGAGTCGATTGATATAGGATATGATATTGAGAGTCCCTCGGTTATATTTTTCTAATCAAAATTAAAATTCTAATGCACATGTCCGATTTTTAAACTTTCCAGGTATCCACGGCGAGCACACAGAGAGTGAGGGTGGTGTATACGACGTTTCCAACAAGAGGAGGCTGGGATTGACAGAGATTGAAGCCATTCAGGAAATGAGGAAGGGAGTTCAAGAAATTATGAAAGCTGAACGCGCCTTGTGAAGACATCCTCAAACTGAACTCCGTATTTGTTTCCTAATACCGGTTTGCCGAATGTAAAAACCCTAAAATTGCTCGACATCAAATTAGTACCCTAGTTACCTACCTCGACCAAGAGGTCGCGCGAGTTTTCATTTTCCCAGCAACCAATGCCGTACCAACGAGAAGATTGTTTAATATAATGGTTAATGGACTCTGCAATATAAAACATATTTGCTTTGGAGATTGGTGCCTGGATAATTGCGTGACCCACATGGTCCGAACAAAATTGTGCGTAGAATATTTGGAATGAGTATTGCACACGTATACTTAAAGGTGCTTTCATTTCGGTGTATAGAGAAAAACCTGATGGTTCACTGAAAATGATGCTAGTCGACATGGAATTATATTTCATGAATCGGCAAATAACTGATGTTAGGAAAAGTCAGTTTGCCTTTGAAAGGCAGTCACTTGGTTCCTCCTTTGCACCTTTTTTCCATGATTAATATAACAGACACCAAGATGGAGAGCGCGCTTGGACGTCCATGGCGCCATCTCATATACCTCTTTTTGTATTCTCCACAAGGTGTGATATGATCTGAGAGTGATTTACCAAAGTTATATATTTATTTATGGGATTTGTTATTGCACAAAAAATGATTTGGAGATAGCTTCCTGTCTGCTTCTCAAAGCTTGCTTTGAAAGGTCTGTACAGGTAAATATCCCTTATGTCGAAAGAGTAAAATAAAACGTTGTTTCCCGAAACTATATTCCTGTTGTTTGTTCTTGAGAGTAAGGTTTTTGTGAATTAAATGCTTTATTGTTGGATTTCAATGTACGTGACTGTTGTATGAACTTTTATTGCAGTGATAGAAAATAATTTAAAGATTTGTAAAAGGTACACGAAGAACGACTGATAATACCATGAACGGTATTCAGATTCTAAAAATAACAATATTAATAACAAGTTTTAAAACATTCAAACCTATCTAAAATATTCTGCTATGCTATTTAACAAGTTTTGACCAGTGTATTAATAATAAATGTTTGAATGCATCTCTGAAAGATGATATAAGAATTGATCAAGTTTAAACTGAGGACTCCTGTTTAGTAATAACAGTAATTAAATTGTTATGAATTTCTTCGCCCTTCAGTGGCCGATCCGGCATAACTGGATTAAAAGTTATTGGCGAGCAATAGGTTTTGCAAATTCAGCAACGGCAATCGAATCTCGGAAGACAAGGGTTAAGAACGACATTGTTTTAAAGGTATTTAAGCACCTGACATGTGCTCATTCTATCCTCATTGAATCTATGAATGATTTGCATTGCTAGATATTTTGTAGTCGAAAAAAGAAATAAAAAACGCGTGGTCGAATAAAAATATGACCAAGTCCAAATACTCATGAACACACTTTTGCTGAACTAAAATGAAAAGGGACAGACGGGTTTTGATTGAAACCTCTTATGCGTTTTACCTTTTTTGTCACTCTCGCCAAAAGGTCCAAAATTTGTGTAAGCTCTGGGTGTATTACGCACGGTCTGGTAACACGCTTCATCAGTTTCAGAAGTTAAAATGTATCCCCGAAGTCCATCAAACAATCATCGTATGGTTCCATCTATTCATCTCTCTCTTTCTCTCTCTCTCTCTCTTCCATTCACTCGTCCACACATTCATTTCTACATATTGGAATGTTCTTTGTTAATTTGAAGTCTGCGGTAATCTTGTCCACATGTGTAGCACATGCTTTTTTGTGAGTTATTATTTTGACTGGTAATGTAACATTACAAATAATAAAATTATAGCGGTATCAAAATATTTGTCGGATTAATTTTTTACAAGCAGGGCGGTGATCTGAAATGCTCGTGCACTATGTCAGAATTTACATTTATAAAATAAATTTTCGTTTCCTCGAGTCAATACTCGACATCTGCAGACAGTTCTGTTTCATACAATACGTATTTGGATTAGGCAACAAATGTATTTGCCTTCTCTGCAAATGAAATTAAGAGCAAAATTGAATTGCAGCAAGAATAATGGTCGAAGAGGAAATATATCCTTTCAAGTTTGGCACAACAGTATTTTAAAAAATGAATACTATTCTCTATTTTCCCCATGACATACGTGCACTTGCCTCGACCAGAAAACAGTATTTCTGCTACTGCAGACGATCAACTGATTCTGCCATGGCTCCTCCCTACCAAAAATGGGCTTCTGCTGCTTGAGAGTGGCTAGCTTGTGTACACTGAATCGCGTGCAGCAACATTTTCTATATGAACGAGTATCATGGAAATGTACGGCTGTAATCTTGCCTTGTGGTATTTAGACCGTAGTACTTGATAGATGACGCAAGTTTTGATTGGCAACCTTATTTAAAAGGAATTATGTGAGAACCGAGATTTCTTCTGACTATTCAGAAGAACAAAAAAAGGAACAAAAAACAACATTCTTGCAATACTTTTAGCTGCACGTATGCCAGCTGGTACTTGCATATATTGCAGCACGAGGGTTAATAGCAACAAAGATGCAAAACTGTTGTTAAATGACGCATAGTGTTTAGGGTTTGATTTATAAAGAGGGAAGGCAGATAATGTGGCAAAGAATATCTTGCGTATACTTAGACCAGAAGCTACGTCAAGAAAAGCGTTTTCATGATTGCAATAAGTGATAAGATGGGACACTTGAAGTGCAAGAATGCAACAGGGGAAGAATTGAAATTAACATGTAAAAATTTTTGGTACTTTTTTTTCAATTCGATCTCATTGCAAAAGCCAGTGAAATCAAGTCGACGACAGAAGGCACGCAGTGTATAATATACGAAAACTGTGTGCATTGCGAAATGTACGCCTACCTTTTAAATTGTGTTAGATGATTGCATTTTACACTGATAAAAGTGCTAAATCATTAACATTTGAAACCAAGTGACAAATAATTTTAGGAAATTGAAGTGATATCAGTTAAATATCGATAAACGTATAAATTTAATTACTCTACAAGCAATATGTAGATATGTTACTAAATGCACGAGAAGGCAACAGCAAGCGAAAATTTCAAAGAACTTAACCTATTGTGTGCTTCCGTCTGATTTTGATTAGTAATAGATTTTGAACGGTGAACTGATAATTTCATTAACGGATAAATATTTAAAAGTACAACATAAACACTGTTAGGTGGTAGTACTTGACACTGTAAGGAGGTATTGCATTTTTAAAAAAAACATAAACAAACACAAAAAACCTGATAATGTCGGATAAAATGACTTTGACTTATAATGTGGTAACCGGACTGCGATTCTTACATATATGCATGGGACTAGATATTTGTTGCCTCTATAGCATTAGAGATGAAGTTTCTAGTGGAGGTATTGCATTCTCACATGTATGGCAAGCGAATTAACAAAACTGCAGGTAATTGTCTTTTGTAAACCTACTTTACCAGCTAGGTAACCCTGTATTACCTGACCCCAATTAACATTATCCCCATATGATTAAAATTTGTAGGTAATGTGAATTTATCTCATATTCTGAGAATTCGAATTCCCTCATGCAAATACTAAATATGGCTCTCAAAAGTTATTTTTTTTAGGCAATATAGAGTTATATATTACAAGAACCTAATAAACATTATCTGCAGTTTTTGTTGATAATTTACCTAATATGATTTACCGTGAAGCTGTCTATATAGTCACTGGAGGGCAGTTTGAATGCATTTTACAATTGTTTTTAGAATCCATAAAATAACGCAGACCAATAACTGTATATGAACAAACAATCGGGTTATATGCCTTTGAGGCTGTTGCTCTCTTCATGTTATTTCGATTTTTTCAGAGATAAATAGGTGATACTTGAAGGCTCAATAAGATTGTGGCTGACGGAAGACATGCCTAATTTCCGAAATTGTTCTTCTTTTTTTTATTGGCTATGATTTACAGCCAAGCTGTTGGCATAGTTAATGGAGGACAAATTTAAAACTTTTTTAAAAAATATTTTTGAGACACCTTAAATTAAGGCAAACCGATAACCTATATTTTAAAACAAATTTATGTCACCCGTCTTTTGCTCTCTTAATTTTTTTAAATATTTTCTAGCAGAGATAAATAGGTCATACTTTGGGGGCTCCTCAAGAGTGTGACATAATTAGGATATGCCTAATTACCGAATGTAAAAAATAATAAGCACAAATGAACAAACCTAAATTGAACGAAATGCAACCGAAATGAACGTAAATTGAAAAAATAACCCAATTATTAGATCAGATGTTTAATAATGATTAATTATGACTATTTAGTCTGTTTCAAGTGGTTGACTTTGGGAATCTGCATGGAACTTTTACCTTGTCTACTTTCAATTTCTCACCAAGATAAATAGGTCACAGTGGGGATTCTAAAAGGGATTGTCTAATCACCGAAAACGAAAGGAAATGAGCGTGAACTGAACAAAGATATATAAGCGGGGGAAGTGGGTTAATACTTTTATTGCATGTAATCAATGGAAATAAAAGACGAACTTGAACCTGGCATAGTCCTAGGTCGGAATGACAATCGAGATGTATATTATTATAAATGGTTACCCATAGCTCGATAATTTATAATGTGATGTATATTCATATGGCAAAATGTACTTAGATGACATCAAAATGTTCAACATGAATGTAGTGTTTTAGGTCAATGATGTAATGGAGCAAGGGCGAATTATTTCTTCTGTTTTTGTTTTTAATAATAAATGGCCGAGAAAAATAAGACATGTATAGGAAATTAAAATTTGGCACAGAGACAGTAACTTTCCAGCTCTGGGATGCATTATAAGTGTTCTACTCGACAAGGCGTCGCTGAAAACAAATAACGAACCCTGCCGACTACAATTTCCTAGCTTGTCTCTGTGTCAATATGAATAGTGAGCCTATCAATTGTATTTTAAAATAATAATGCACGTCTGTAGTTTTTCGTTCATGTGCATTTACATGTGAAAATGCAATGAAACTAAGAATTGCTAGATTTTTATTACGATCCAGCCTCGAGATTACACGAACTTCTCACACTCCGATCCTGGCTCAGTACAAAACTATGACGTCTGATTAGTCGGTGAATTGACGAGAGCCGCCAGTATATATAACACATGCAGATTTTGATTTGAGTCTGGCTGTGAAAATTGTATGTAATCTTCAGGTCTGATATATGCCAAACGTGCAATACAACAAATCTATCGTCTATGCTGATAATTCTGATGAATGATTTGAAGGGGGCAAAAAAAAATGGTGAAAACTAACAACGGACCCAAGGGCCGATATTGACTTCATATATAAATTTGTCTTTTCATGTCCAATATGTGTATATATGGTTACAGTCTGAGAATGTCAAATTATGACAATTGTTTCCAAGTTATGACACAGGGGCTAAGTCCCTAGCTGGTAAGGATACGACACAAGGCCAATGTCAACTGCATATCTGCATTGGTCTTTTCATGCACAGTAAGTATATATGGTAGTTTGGGGGAAGGTCTTGATTGTTTTCAAGTTATGAGCAAGTTGCTAAGTACCCAGGGGGTTAGGATAGACCCAGCGGCCAGCATCAGTTGCATATATGAATTCATCCTTTGATGTACAGTAAGTGTATATGTGATTATGTGGTGGGATCTCTATAGTTTCTGGGTTATGACCCGACGGATAAGTCCATGGGGATTATGATCTAGACCAAGGGACCAATGCCAGCTGCATACGTAAAATCTTCGTCATTCTCTAAAACAACTCGTTCCCATGGTTCTCCATTCCCTGTATATAATATCATTCATGTACACTGAAGCAGTAATATCACTTTTTAAATTTCTGCACGCCCCTCTGTCCCTCTTTTTTTTCGGGTTTAGAAAAAGAGATTTGACTGATAGACAAAGGATATACATGTAATGAATCTGGCAGATGATGAAATGAGAACTAATAACTACGTAAATCAGCTTTCATTGTGCTGACATGAGCTGTCTTCTAGCAAAAGAAGGAGTATGTATATGTATATGCATACAGTGCATGCCAAACAGAATTATTAATGGATATGCAGAAACTGCAGAATCTGTATACCAAGGTGAACTAATGATCCGCTATACAGACATAAGTAGTATAGACTACATATCACATGGGGCACTACACATTATTCTTGTTCTATTTTTTCTACAGTGAACACCCTATACAATAAAAAGTTCACAACCATCATGATCCTAGTATCCACCAAATTTAAAAAAACAATCCTAATCCACCATGAAGCTACTATTCACCAAATATTTTCGAAAAATAGGCTACCGTTAAAATGAGGAAAAATGGTACATTTTGAAATACGGGGCATGTATATATGTTGTTTTTTTTAAAACCCAGACATTGTATACTAGTTTGTCAAAAATACCTGCAGTTATACGCTATGCTTTTCGCTGAGCACAAGCATCACAATTTATCCCTCTAGTAAGCTGTCTTTTCTAAAAACAAATGAAAAAAAAAATTAAAAAAAAAAATAAATGCTCAACTTATAACATTTTTCACTTACCGGTACTTTTTCCGCAACTTTTTTTTGTTACCTAATCTGTTGTTCTACGCTATAGCCCGATCCTGGGAAAAGCACAGAACCTAACTCTTTAGTAAACACTATTCCCATAAAACTAGTGTAACCATGTGAATAGTAAACAACCGAGATATTGATTTTAACTAGATTTTATTGAAACTTTTGACTGAATCTGTAATTATACGCTAAACTTTTAGTCGAGCCCAAACGCTACAATTTATCCATTAATAAAAACAATTCCCCAAAACAAGTTTAAACAAGTACTACTCAAACACTAACCCCCAAACCTCAGCGCCCAAGCCTGTGGTTAGATGCACTAACTTTTTATTTCGTCAGTGCGTATAATCGATCTACTCAATAAACAAATATTTTAAAATCTCCCCCCCCCCCCACCTCCCTACACTCTAACGCCCAAATCTCAGCGCCTAAGTCTATGGTTAGACGTGAGAAAGCAGCGAATCCTGCCCCCAAGGGCGGCCAGGTGCATCTTAATCCTAAGAGTTCTTCGTTCTTGGGGACTGACAGACAAACGGGTGCAGATACTTTTGCAAAAAATGTAAATAAAGGTCAAAGGTCATAAACGGCGGAACGTGGGAAATATCAATATATTATTAAACCAACCGCCATAAAGAAAGAATGATAAAGAAGGTTATTTACGATTTTTATATTCTGATCCTGAAAGACAAGTCGTCTACACAAATATAAATGAATTGCGGAAACAAATAAAGAGAAATTGTAAAAGAATAAAATCATTTGATTTGAAGAAATCGTTAGCTGAACAATCTACCTACATGTTACACAAGCAAGTGAAAATAAGATTTACATACAGAAATGTTTATGTTACCCACGTGGGTGATCATTAGTAATCGGATATCATTGACATGCAATGATATAAAGAAGTAAATGGAGGATATAAATACATGTTGACTGTCGTATATATATATATATATATATATATATATATATATATATATATATATATATATATATATATATATTCATGGGTGAAACAATAAATCAAAGAAAGGAGATGACATATTTAAGACTTCAATATGAAAAGTTTAATGAGAAAAAACAAGAAAAGATACAGTTCGATGAAGAGAAAGAATTTTACACTCGAAAAGTTAAAGAATTATAAAAGAAAGAAAATACTGATATTTTCCTACATATTCTGAAAAACTGCCACTGTGGTACTACAATTTAATAGAATTCTGTAGACAAGAATATGAAAGTATATCACTGAAAATGAAATTAGAAAATATCAAGATATATTGCCTAGCTTTATTGAGAATTATACGAATAGCTATAATAGGGCAATTGATATGAAGTCAATTTAGGTCAGTGTTCCCAAAAGTTGATGTAAGGTATCGATTAACTTTTTTTTTTTTACCTTACTTTATGACTGATACATTTTATACACCAAAATATAAGATAGGCAAGACTGTTCGTATTTCAAAATATAAGATAGGCAAGACTGTTCGTATTTCAAAATATACATATATATCTGCAAAAGGCTATCTGCTTAATTTCTCGAGAGAAATATGTAAAATCAGACAAGTAAATGTAGGAGACCTTACCGTGTATAAATTGGAACACTTAAAGGGAGAGAATATTGATGGTATATTGTACGACGATGAGTTTTCTTTATATGACAAACAAGACTAACCATTTCAAGGTTGAAAAAAATTTAAGGACAAAAAATAAAAAAGTACAAAAAGGCAAAATAATATGTATTTGTGAAATGGAAAGGATATGATAAATCCTTTAATAATTTGGAGCCAGAAGATAAATATTGTGTAACTGAAATAATATAATAATCATATGTAAAACAAAAATTGTTTAATAAATAGTCACAAATACATGATACATACAGTACAGACGTACATGACGAGATTCGTCGCACACGTCTATAATTCAAATTCAGTCAGTCATACATACAGTAATAATCAGGGAGTTGACCAGACCCGACGTACATGGCCAAATGGCCGCACACGTCGTAAATTGCAAAATCATCTTCAGTTGACCAGGTAGAACACTGAAACACACTATACAAAAGATTAAAAAAACTTTCAAATATGATTCAATTGAACTAGTATCCTAGTGGAGGAAATGACAACAAATCAGAGAATACAACCAAAAGATAATTACTTGCCATGTCGAAAACTTAAAAGAGGGTCAGAATTTCAATCATAAGAGAAGTAAATTCATACTGGTATTTAATTAAAAAAAAACAGTTTGTAATAAATGGTTCAAAATTCACTTCACACAAACATACCATAATCTGAAATAAGAGGATTGAAGCCTCTTCTAATTCGTCTTCCGACAAGAAAAGAAATAAACATAATTATTAGGCAAACTATAAATAAAATTATCATCAGAAGGCTACATGAATAATTTAATAGTAGACGTTTAAATGAGTTTAGATTAAAGCTTGAGATACGAAATTAACCATGATTTTTTTTTATATTTTGAAGAAGTTGAATCATACTTGTTGAAAATAATAAGTAGAACAATGACCGATTTGGATTCCTTATAAGTCCAGATATATTTATCGATTAGACTCGGAGTGAAAGAAAACGACAGATTACGATTTTTAGATTGGTATAACAGAGCATTGTCTATAAACATGATGAACAAAATTGAAATGGAAAATGAAATTCAAAGTTTATATACTAGAAACTAACTTTACTCAGGAAGAAAGTTATGATACACATGGTTTGTTTGTTTGATTTTTGTTTTTGTGATTGTTATTGTTGGTTTTCTGTTGTTGTTTTGTTTCTTTTTCTTTTTTTTGGTCAAAAGAAATTATTTAATCCTACATATCTGCCAATAAGAGGAGATTCATAAATAGATTTACCAGAATGAGTAAAAGATTTTTAAAAAAGCATGTCTTCGTGTTAAAAATATAGATACTAAATGTATTTTATGCCATGTAATCTATTATAAAACCACCAAGGCATAACTAACAACAACAACAAAATTAAAAAGAATTTTACTAAACTGTAGACAAACTTATAAAGGCTGATAGAATGACATAAACAGAAAGAGACAGTCACTTAGATATGCTAATTGTATTTAATGGAAATAAGAATTTGGAAAAATAATATTATTGTAGAATAAAGGATTTGTCAAAATTGGTAACATCTCAAATATGCAACAGAAGTACCCACAAAAAGATACTTGTATACTTTTGTTAGAAGTGTCATATTTATTTTATTCTGAATTACAATTACAAGAACACAAAGGATTATACTGTAAAATGGATAACACAGTAGACATAATGCCTGAAAAGGGTTCTGTCGTTAACTTTCAAAAGTACCATCACAAACCAAATGCTCCTTTTGTTCTATATTGTGATTTTTAAATATTACGGAACCAATAAGGAATCGTAAACAAAACCGAAAACATCATGGACAATAAAATCAGCAAGACACATACCAAATTAATTTTGCCTTTACCTTAATAAGTACGAGAGAAAGCAAGAACAGAGAAACAAACTATTTAACCCTAGAGTTTACAAAGGAGCAGACTGGACACATACATTTTACAAATAGTTGCAATCAATTGCAGAAACTGTTTATGAATAACTAAAGCCAAGAAACGATACTAAAATGATACTTACTAATGAAGATAAGAAGCATTATGATTTCACCAACATATGTAATATTTGTGAGAAAGAGATTACTGACGACAAAATTAAAATCAAGACGAAGAAGACGTTACCACCAAAAACTACAAAGTAAGAGATAATGATCGCTTAAGTGGAAAAAAACCCCAACGTCCTGAACACATCGAGTGTAATTTAAATTACAAATATCCTAAATATATTCCATTATTTATTCATAATTTGTCTGTATACGATTCTCAACTGAATACCAATGCTTTAGTAAACACCAATCCAACTCAAGAAGTAGCAATAATACTAAGTAATGATGGAAAATACATTTCGTTTAGCAGGTCTTTTAATGTAAATACATTTGAAAAAGACGGTAAAGAAGTTTTCGTAAAAAGAACAATTAGATTTCTAGATCCATTTATGGGTCAATCATTAGAGCAACATGCGAAACATTTTAGCTATGGAAAATTGACAGAAACAATAAAAAATGTGGAGAAATCAAAGCGAAAGCATAAAAACAAAATATTTTGGAAAATATATTTATCTGTACGAATACATGGATGCATTTGAAAGGTTTAATGAAACTAAATTTCAACCAATATGAAAATTGTATTCAAACCTAAGAGGAGTTGGAATAACAGATGAACATTACCAGTATGTTAAAGATGTCATAAAACTTTTCATATTAAATTACCATTGTGACTTACATGACTACTACGTAAACAAAGATACTTTAATGTCACGTAACATTTTTGAAGAGTATAGAAATGTCTGCATGAATAATTACAAACTACTAATTACATCACAATATTTTCGTGTACCAGGAGTAGGTTATGACGCTAGTTTGAAAATATGAAAGGTAGAATTAGAATTACTGACAGACTATATGTTGCCAATAATTTAATCTGGAATTAGAAGAGGAATCAGCATAATACAAAATACATATGATAAAGCAAATCACGAGTATTATAACGAAGATAGACAATGCGATAATTAAAGGTCAGTGTCATTTATTATGTATAGGTGGACCATGCGCCAATTAATGCCTTTTAAGAACTTAAGAACATAGAAGAAAATTTAATAGTTTGGAGTGACGAAACGTTTTGGTGGCATTTTAGAAGTAGATTTAGAAGTACCAACACATTTGCACAGCTATTTTAGACATCATTTTTAGCACCAGAAAACTAAATTATAAAGAGTCTGATTTTATTTCCATTACAAAATAAACTGATAGAATCTAAAAATGGTACAAAACTTTCAGTTCTTAAATTATTGTGCAAGTTAAGAAACAAAAAAAGATATGCAATCCACTATCGTATTTTGAAGTTGTATGTTCAGTTAGAATTTAGGACTGAAACTAAAATAAGACACATAGAGCAGTTTTATTCAATTAAAAGCAATGGTTACAATCATACGTATAATTGAATACATCTTTAAGAGAAAAAAAAATACCAAGGACTTTTTAAAGAAGTTCTTTAAACCAATGACTTTTACTGTGTTCAGTAAACGGATGGAAAATTTAAGAAAGCGAACGAATTTAAAAATACGTGCTAACATAAGGAAATATTTTCAACTTCAAAAGGACATTTCATTGACAAGGAGAACAAGGAGAACAATAATAGGAAAAGATATGGTTTTAGTCAGTTTAAGGAACAAAAAAAGAAAAATGAAATTAAACAAGCCTATTTTTGGTGGATTTACAGTGCTAGATGTAAGAAAGATGTTTATGTATGACTTCTGCTATAACAAGCTAAAAAAACCAATATAGTGATAGAATGAAACTTTTAATGACAGACAGATTCGTTATGTATTCCTAAGTTGTACAATGACATAAAAGAAAATAATACATATTACGACATTAGTGACTTAAAAAAAATTATATATATTTGGTGTTCCTCGGGTGAGTAAAAAATATAGTATTGAAAGATGAGTTGAATGGTGTACCAATAAGATAATGCTGTGGTCATAGAAGTAAGTTATATGCCTTTTAGACTGACAAAGATGAAAGAAAGTATGCGAGGTAACAAAATAAAACTGTAATCAAAAGAATCTAAAATTCGAAATGTACCATGTTGAATATTTAACCAAATTATAAATAAACAAGAGATGAATTTATTAGATAATACCATCAAAATAATTTATAATATTGCGTTAAATAAGGTTGCATTTTAAGTTATTATGATGAAGAGATATTTAGTGGATAACACAAAGACACTTCCATATGCCTATGTTCGACCTTGGGGAGTCTATATTTAGTATACATTATTGAAATGAAACGGAGAATCCAAACTCATTATAAGTTTATTTCTGTTGTTTGCATTGTATTTACTCTCTATAACCCACACAAAACATTTGATAATGTCTAAATACTAACTTGGTTGGGTTCGTTGACTTCTTGCATCCTCAAGACTAGCGCAGTCGTCTATCAGAAAAAAAGTATTAGTCACATGGTAAACACTAATGAGTGATTCTAACCATTTATCTAATTTATCACCAGTATCTATTACAATTATATTATGGTCTCTAGAAGCTCATTTTCTGTTGTAGGACTTATTGTATATACATGTTGGTCAGAAAATAAACAAAAGTTGTTATATTTCGTTTTCATTCAAATCTGAACCAACCTTTGTTTTTCCACAACTTGTAACACCACTTATAATCATATCATGAGATTCTTTCAAGTAAATTTATTACGTTTAATGCTTACACTGCTTAATGGTTACGCTATTTATTACACTAAAACTATTAAGTTTTACTTGATTGTTCTGAATATTTACCCTAGCATCAGACACAAAACCAATATACATTTTGTGTGCATCTACGTTTCATTTTCTGTTTATCTGCAGGGGTATACCTTGTTGAACATTAGTTACTTTATGGCCTGCTCCGTCCAATCTATTATCACGTGTACTTCACAAATCAAACCAGATGCAATAGTGATCAGTGTAAACATTATTAACACAAACATTACTAAGGTCTGCCTGTTTTTCTTTCTTATTATCTTCTGTAACTGTTGCTTCATGTCATACCCCCATGAATAAAACATGTTGGGTAATTCTTCCATACTAATCATTATATTTTCTATTGTTGGATTAAAATACTTTTCAACATCAGTTTCTCTGTCTTATTAGCTCAGTATCAAGGATCTTTTTAAGCTCATTATTGGTTAATCAAATATGATATTGGTCAAAATGTTATACCAGGTACATGAAAGTTGGTGTGGTGATGCATCTTGATGAGTACTACACCGTGACCTATATTGTATGCTATACTGACTTTGGTTCAATTTTGTGTTTTAAGTTTATTTATGAAGCTCTGTTCGTGCTAGAATTGATCAAACTAGATGATTGTATGCATTTATATTAGTACCATACCCTTACCACAGAAGAACGTCACTGTGACCTACGTTTTGCAGGCTTAGGTTTTGGGATTTAGCTGAAAACAAATATTTTTTAGGATCCTGTATACATAATGTTATACCAGGATTCATGATAATTGGTGAGAGGATGTATTTTGGTGAGTACTTCACCCTCATCACTAATGTAGGTCAGTGTGACCCATATTTCATTATTCATTGCTTTGGTTCTGTCTCAAGCAATGTTTCTGCCAGTATCATGAAACTAGGTGCTTGGATGTAACCTTAATAGAACACACACCCGTACAAGAAAAGAAGGTCACTGTGACCTACATTTAACATTTTACTGCATATGTTAAGTTTTTGCATTTAACTCATGACAACATTGATTTATCTACTGCATAATATTGCTATACCTGGAATCATGAAGCATAGCAAGAGGATGCATCTTGATGAGTACTACACCTTAAAAGTAGGTTACTGTGGCCCATATTTCACATTTCATTGACTTTGGTTCAATTTGACATTTTTACTGTTCATGATGTAATTATTAAACTGGAGGATTGTATACATATCTTTTAGTACAAAACCCATGCCAAAAAGGTCACTGAGACCTTTATCACAATTTACTCACTTAGGTCAAGTTGTTGCATTTAGCCCATGACCGATGTGTTTTTGGCATGTTTTATGCATAATCTCTTACCTAGAATCATGAAACTGTTACTACTACACCGATAAGACTAAAGAAGGTCAATATGACCTACCTTTTATGCTTTACTAAGATCAGTTAAGTATTTGTGTTCATTATTACATTAATTCATCCATACTAGAACTATATACAGCAGACCCTACCCAGAAGGCCCTTTCCGACCAATGCAGTTGGAAGAGGGAATACATATGTTTATTTAATGGTAAACTTTCTATATTTATGACTATATATTATATATTATGATGTGTTACCCTCACCAGGTTAACTGTGTATTGTACATATAAATAAATAGAGGAATTAGGTAAGTGGACTGCATGCTGCATGCTTTTCAGTGTGAGGCATGTATTGATTAATCAAGGTAATTAACGATGTACGAAGTTCGCACTGCTGGCTGTAACTCCAAGATTACTCAAAGACTGTGACTTTTACCCAATAAATATAGCTTTTAGGGGTGGACAATAATAATAGTTTTTCAAGCAGATTTTAAGAACAACGATATAAAAAAAATAATACAAAAACATTATTTTGTTTATGATGAGCTTTATTACCTCTAATTTTATATGATAGAAAAAAAATGTTCTTTTGTATTTTTTAAAGTCTTTTATGCCTTGTCACAGTAGGTAGGTAGGTAGATCAGTGGGTGGGTAGATAGGTAGGTGATTTCACAATATGTCAGCACAATACTGGCTATACAGTGCCAATTTTAAAGATGAAATTCCAAGTTTAAAAATGATTAAAGTTCAAATGTAAAGATTAAAGATTGCAAAAAAATCTTTAGTTACAGAAAGGGCCAAGATTACTTGAATTTATTTTATGCATGATAATGTTTACAATGGCTACTGGACACTAGTGAACGTAGACATGGCAAGCCTGGTTTCCTTTTAATGAAAAAATTTTACATCTCGTGGTGTGTATATATATGTATGTATATATATATATATATATATATATATATATATATATATATATATATATATGCACACACACACACAAAAGTGGATTAATTTTATGAAAAATGTTTAAGACAACCTCAACTGAGCAAACTATGGGTCTTCAAAGCATCACTAAAAAGAGTTTCAAGGCAATTTACTCTTTGTATTTATTAAATATTCCATTTAAAAATAGATATAAGTAATTAAGTTCGTAAATCATATACCTATTGTTTTTACTTATTTGTACAGAACGATGGGAACGAAAAGGAATTAACCACTTTTTTCAGATGGATAGCTAATGGAGACAATAACCATTGTATCTTAATTTGCCTAAAGATTTTATCTGAAAGAGAAAAATATTTTCATTCAGTGATTGGGTACATTGATGACATTGTTACAGTATGCAGTACACTTTGCAACTTCAGAGAATTTATATATACAAATTAAATTAGGAGGACAATCATTGTATATGCTCTTCATGGATACGTACGTCATGATCACAAATTTGGAATTTTCTGAAAATTGCTTAATTTCAGATTACATGTATGTACAGGTGGAAATTGCATTTTTGTACACTGCTCAGGAAATACAGATTTATTTGATAGATTTTCCATCCTTCTTTTATATGCTCCAAAATAGTTAATTCTGTAACAGTGAATTTTTAAAATTAATACTTTATCAGCAAAAAGTCTTTACAGACTTGATGTTATGCATACACAAAGGTTCCATTAATGTTGAACTGGAAAAGATTTTTAAAAATCTCCTTACTCCATTGGTAGGTATCTGTTTACCTCAGAAATTAAGAACTGGCTAATTTTTACACTGGTTAATGTGGTCAGCCTTTACTCTTGTAAAACTGTACTGTGCAAATTTCACAAGTTAATCACAGAAATGACAAGTGATTTCTGTCAGCATTTATTTGTTAAAAAATGCAAATTCTACATCACATTAGGTATTTGTTTCATTACATGCAATTCATGTAGGGTATATTAAACAATTTATTCAACTTAATGACTGTTATATGTTATTATGACGTTTAAAACTTACATAAATTTACCATAGTTATCTGTATTGTCGTTCAAGTAAAACAATTGCAAATGAAACCTTTGAGTATATAAATAAATCCTGTATCATCTGCTTTGGAGTCTATTGCTAACATCTTGTCAATACCTTTTCCGGTCACAAACACAATTTCACATAAGAAGCCAAGTTACATTTATTTTGTTAGTAAGAATAAAAAATAAATTAAAAGTGACTTTCGTATATGATGTAGAGCCACTCATCTGCTTTACTTCTGGCACATTTCAAATGCTTCCAGACTGCACACTTATCAAAGTTGACTTACTCCTCTTTGTAGGATAATGATTCATCAATACATTCTTCTTTACAGACTCCACATAAGTAAGTAGGCTTGCTTGCGTGTCCACATTTGTGCTTACTGACAGTTTTGGTTACTTTTGCCTTAGCTGACTTCGGTACCCATTCATTAAAATATTCTGCTTTAAATGGGCTGACACTTGTTGTTTCATGTTGACTTTGCAAGTCTGCTACCTCCACGTTCTCTTCTTAACATCATACTGGTGGGGTCATAAGCTCTTGAATTTGTTTCAAAACGGTGTCAAATCTTGTTATACAGTGAACAAGAATTTTCTTTAAATTTTTTTCCAATTGTAAGGTTACCATTAAAAATGAAAATAAATAAATCACAATTGCACCGGATAGAACTAAGGGTGGGAATCCTTAAAATGACTTTGCCCATTGTTATCCAGCTAATATATGGTACATTCTCCTGTGATGATATCTTATCTTTAATTGACTCGGGGCATTTTATTTCATATAACCAAACCCAAACGTACCATATAAAAAACAAGGTTTGCACTAACAGATACATAATGTTTGGCATTGACAACAAACAAAATGCTCATTTCTGTGCAGTGACGGCGCGAGGATTCGTGGCGCCCGGGGGCAATATTCTTTCGTGGCGCCCTTACCGAGGCGCCCGAGGGCAATATTCTTTAGTGGCGCCCATACTTTGCCACAGAGAACAGTTTTTATGTCCGTTGCCAACCTGCCCCCCCCCCCATCTACACCGCGGTTACAGCTAAAAAAGAAAGAAGAAAGAAAAAAAGCTCATGACGGCGCCCCCTCCCCTAGTCCCCTAGTCAGGCGCCCGGGAGCAATCCCCCCCACCCCGTCGCGCCGCCTCTGTGTCTGTGGCACATATTTTGATTGTACACTTTCCTGGCATATGGCTCAGTTGAAATGCCTTGGTTGGGAGTACCTGTTTAAATTCCATCCATATGTATGAGTGGCTTGGTATCAGAATTTTTGTCATATTTTAAATATAAAATGTACTAAAACTTGTATGAAATACACTTGCAGTGAGATGCCCCTGGCAATGTTCTTTCCAAAGATTGGATTGCCATGGTTCAGTAATAACGTTATTGAGTTTATCTATTTGATCATCAGAGAGTCTTTTTTTCTCGAGCAAAGTTTCTTTGAATTGATCTTCATTTATTTCATTACTTATCCCTCCAGCAACATCTAACAATGATAATGGATACACAAAATTGTTTGTGCTTTCTTTTCTCCACTAATAGTGAATAACACGAATTTAGCACTTCTTCAGTCATTATAATCTTGACACTGCTTCTTCGACAGAGGTGTAAAGCTTTTCATCTTTTTGATGTTTTCCTTTTCATCTGTTACAGATTTAACGTCAGTTTTCTATCCATATTGCACCTGTCACTTTCAAAAGTTTTACAGTTGTTTTTGTTGGTGGAATATAAGTAGTGCTTGGTCATAAATAAGTTCCCTCAGACATCAACAGTAAATGACATTTTTTGGAAATGGTTATAAAATGTTCATCAAATATATTGCCACAAGTCCGTAGCAAAACATACACATTTGTGAAAATATTAAAGACTGATTTATCATTAAATGTAATAAAATCTTAAAACCACAAAATTTACAGATCAGTGCAATTTACAAGAGGTATAGTTTATTTTGACTTTTATATTTTTAGTTTTTATATTTTTTTGTATATATATATTGGGAGTGGGGGTGAGATGTAGAACCATGTATATTTATTGCTAGTGTTTTGCAGATATAGCGAGGGTGGGGTGGGGACGGACACCGCTCTTCCCAACACTGGGCTCGGTCTTTCACTATGTTTGTTAAATGGTAAATATAACTTCTTTAATATTAACAATGGTCACTTCCAACCGAAAAATCATCCACTAACGTAGCAAATACACATGTACATTTATAATACATTATCACTGGTTCACTATTTTCCAGTTTGTCAGCAATTTCACCGTGCAGCGAATTCGTCCAAATTCCCATTAATCATTTGTTTTCTTCTAAGTGACGAGTACACCTTAGTAGTATATGGGGGGTATTGAGGCCAGCGGGGCACTTGAGGCCCGTACGGGAATTTAACATGGCGGGGGCACTTGAGGCCCGTACGGTAATTTAACATGGCGGGGGCACTTGAGGCCCTTACGGGAATTTAACATGGGGGCCTCTCTGGGCAAGTACGAGAATTGAACATGGGGGGCCTCTCTGGGCCCGTACGGGAATTGAACATGGAGGGTGGCACTTGAGACCCATACTGGAATGTTTATGGGGACAGAAGTATTTTGAGATGGATAGAATATATACATACACCAAACACATAAACACAAAATATTTGAGTTGTAAACTTTTGGATTATGATCTTTTCTTGGCAACTGGGTGGCCCTGAAAAGGGCCGTTGGAGTTTTTATTTCTTTCTCCAACATGTGGTCAGGAAGCCTAGGATATTCTTCTTCTTCTTCTCTGGGAGCCAGTCAGGATGTCCCATTTGCCTGAACTTCTCCTGGATTTTCATCCAGTGGACATTCTGGCGATGGAAATCCCTTTCTCTCTTGGTCTGCTCTTTCTTCATTTTTTCTTCAGCCCAAGCCTTCTTGATGTTTTCCACTTCTTTGGTAATGACTTCTCTCACCAGTATCTGGGCAGTGAAAAGGGCAGTAGCTTCTCTTCTGACGCTACTGGGGAGTGGATACAACCACAAATCTTCTTGTACTTGGTCTAAAAAGTACTCCACCCCTTGGAGCAAATCCACTGCTTTTTTCAGTAACCACACTCTACAGGGTAAAATGATAGAGGAGGTCTTTATCTTTTGGGATTCCTCCACCAAGACATCATAGACTAGCTCCTAGCTTTCTTCAGGGCTGCCACTTCGGTGGTCACATAGGATAGAGTGATTGGGTAACGCCAACAACACTCTATCCTTTCGAGTAGGGACTTCACCCCCACCATCACATCCCAGGCTTCCTGCAAATTTTCTACGGTAGACATGGTTGTCTTCTTTTCAGTCGACGTTGAATGGTACGACTGCGGAATGCGTCGCTTTATATGCTGGAAGCACGGACGTGAAGGAAACATCCCTTCCCCCCAAAACATAGATACAAAATCCCATCATACATAAAAAACACAGACCCAGTACGCGGACCTAAAAGAAACAATTTTTATAAAAAAATTTTTTTTTTTTTTTTAAAAACCACATGCACCAAACACACTCCATACAAACCCACCTTTTATAATTTTTAAAAAACCACATACACCAAACACACTCTTTATAAACACATATCAAACAAATACCAGGGAATACTGGATTTTTTTTGGAGTGGGAAAGACAAAGACAAAGACAAAGACACACAATCACACACACATACATACATACAAACACTTATATATGGCAAAGAAAAATTTTCTTTTCTTGGCAAATGGCATGACCCTGAAAGGGGCCGTTTGGTTTTATTTTTGTTGTACACCTAGAGGTTTGGGCACCTCTCTGGTCTGGCCCCACAAGCCACACACCTCCCACTCCATGTATCTCCACTCCGGCGGTGTTTGTTGGAGATGGGGAAGGCAGACAAGGGTTGAGCTGCTTCACTCTCGCAATCCTCTGTCATCGTCCGATGAGGCCTAATCGGCTCCGTCTTTTCCTTCTCCCTATCCTCCCTCTCCTCCATAGCTTGACTGGGGAATGCGTCGCTTTATATGATGGAAGCACGGACGTGAAGGAAAACATCCCTCACACAGAATACCTACAAAAACATTACCCACACGACCGCGTCTGACGTCATCCTTATGACGTCATTCTGTGCTTCGCAGATTCTGCACTCCACCACCCCTACCAAAAAAAAAACACCGAATATGCGGACCTAAAAGAAAACTTTTAATTTTTTTTAATTTTTTTATAAAAACACAAACACACACCACACAACCAAAAAAAAAAAAAATTTTGTTGTTTATTTTTTTTAAAAACACAAACACACTCCATACAAACACACACCACACAACCATTTAAAAAAAATAAAAGGGAAAGCAAATTTTTCGTAAGGAATACAAACACAAATCAAACAAACACTTCACATACAAAGACACAAAAAAATTTTTGGGTAGGCAATCTGAGAGTTATCTTTTCTAGAGATCTGGGTGGCCCTGAAAAGGGCCGTTGGGTTTGTTTTTGGTAAGAAGTTTTGTTTAACTTCGAGCAGTAGGACGGCCACGTTTCGCCACACGTCTCATTGCTGCAGGACAAGGTCTCTTTTCATTTTTTTCAAATCAAATAAACAACACAACACCTTTTTTTTCAAAAATCAACATTTTTAATACATAATAAGTAGCTTCTCTAACTTAAAAATGTAAACAACTAACAAACAAGATTAAACATGAACGTATTTACAGGGTTGACAACGTTGGGAAGTCAAACTTGACTTCCACTGTTCTACATCATTATGTCCTCGATCACACTACGTTTCTGAGCTAAAGACAAGAGATAACCATAATGTTCAAAAAACCATCTTTCTACTTTAGCATCATTTCTAGCATGCTCCCTATCAAAACAAGTCACTAAATGTTCTAAGGAATATCCGAGACTGCGTTGATGAAGAAAATGTACACAATATTGTCCACACACCATAGAATCGGATCCTTGTAATCTGGCATTATTGAATCGAGTGGAGACCGCATTTCTTCTCATAAAGTCAATGATTTCGTCTTCCAAAGGAGGTAATCCATAAGAATCAAAATATTCCACACTGTGATTGTTGGGAAAGTACACGGCTACCCAATGGGTTCCTGGTCGATGACTGTCGTCGGTATTGATGACATCGGCATGAACGTCTTTAGGTTTGCGATGGGGAAGTTCATCTTTAGCACACACCACAGGATTCCAAGAAGAAGTGTACGAACTGCGAGTCAACAGGTAATGAAATTCCCAGGTATCCATTTCTTTTCTTCTTGGTTCACAGGTAATAATACGTCATCAATTCACACTTGACTTTATGCTTGAATCTGTCTGTCAAGTAAATCAATGAACTACGGGGAATCGCCGTACTCTGTTGCAAGAGAGCTTCGATGCGTTGGATCTTCAGAGAAGTGAGTGGAGGTGAGGAACTATCCTGCAAGTCTTTATACTACTTTCTCAACACCTTTTCTTCCGAGATCAGAAACCATGCCTCCTCCAAATATTGATCCAATTTTTCTTCTGCAGTCATCATCATCCATTTGTCGTCTTGTTTCTGGCTCGGATGATCGATTTGACATCCATGACAATGTTCTCGGGTCAGGGCTGTAATTCTTTCAGCCAAATCCGTAGCAAAACAGGAGACCAAATGTTGTTCTTGTTCTGGCCATCGACAAGCCATAAATCCAGTAAACTTGGAAACACTATTTTTCTCTTCTTCTTCTTCTTTTTTGGTTCTGGATGAATAACATCGTCATCACTGGTGGTTTGTGACTGCTGTGGTTCACAAAATCCCTCATCTTCTTCTATCTCCATGGGTTCTTCGTGTTGCATCTTTTTTTTCTTCTAATAGTCTAGAATCACTTCTCTCAAACTGTTGATTTCTAGAGTATCATCAAATTCTGCATACAAGATGACGTTACCTGTGTTAGCTAGAGCTAGTGCAAACTGAAGTTCCACACGAAGTTGGCCTGATTTTATAGGGTGGAAATGTCCTTCGTCGCTGCCTTGGTCAGGAGTGAAATCAAATCCCCACAAAGCATATCCTCCTGCATAATCCTCGTACAAAATGCCGTGGCTGGTGTTGGTGCCTAACTGTCCTGTGGCTTCAAACAGAGTCAAGTAAGATCTCAAGTAATTTCTCTGGGCAAAGTTAGGTTCAAAAGGTCTGGTACACAACGTCTGACCATCTCGACTGACTTCTATCTTGGAGACGTTAAAGTGATGAAACTCGAACGGATTTTGATCGATGGTTGAGGGCTGCATTACTGACGATACCAATCAGCAAACGTTTGGGGAGCTATCCTTGGAAAACGTGATCTTCGACTTTGGATCGGAGTCCAGCGGCAATGGTAAATGTTTTCACTTCTACTCGTCTCACAGGATACTTGGCAGTGGTTCTGCTCAAAGTTTGACTGATGTCGTTGGCAACTTTAGGTAAGACTTCGACACGGCGCACGTAAAGTCTGGCTTCTTCGATGATGGTTTTGTACTCGTTGGCATTGGCTATCAAATGGAAGACGGTACTACTGCGATTCAGTCTCAGGCGTACATCCACTCCGTTCAACAAATACTTGTCTAACAACTACTTGTCCAAATGCAAACGATCCATCAGTTCTAAAGTGCGCCTTTGTTTGATCTTGTTTCGACGGTCGTTAAATCCCACATTGTGAGGATTGTCCGCTTCTGTCAACTCTGTGTCGTTGAAGGCATCGAAAGTGTCAGGTTTCCATACTACGGAAGCATCCAGATGGGTGTTCTTGGCTTCTTTTCCGTACGTCAAGAGATTTTCCAAGTAAGCACGGTAAGGGTAAGTATCCATGCTGCTGCTGACCAGTTTGTTATTCAAGTACAAATCTACTTCGCTGAACAAGGAATGCATGAAATTATTGACGGGTGCAACTCTGGCCTCGGCCCCATGATTGCTGTTGTCCGTTTTGATCACTTTGAGTTTCAGATACAAGTGGCTGCTATTTAGATCTATATAATCTTCGGTTTGTCCTTTGATTTCAAATTCGATTGGAGCTGAAGTCGTCAAAGACGATACAGGATGAAATTCGACCCATTGGGATTCTTGCATCGTCATCATGGTGGGGGGGGGGGGCATGGTAAACAGATCCAGTTCTGACTTGGTACATTCGCAAGAATCTCGGTGCATCATTTTTAACCGTTAGTAATCAAACAAGTCTAATTCTCTGACGGTTCTTCTTTTCTTATTCTTTTTCTGAACACCGTGTGGTTTATGAACTCTGAAGGGGTGTCGACGTCGTCTCTTTCTGCCTGTGGAGTGAAGGAAGATGTAATGCCAGGGCCAGAAGTGTGAAACGAATTTATAGGAGTCTCTCGGCGACCCAAAAGATCATTTCCAGTTTGCAGCAACACATTTTTTCCTGCTCTCATAAAGGTTTCTTTCGGATTTTGTTTGTAGATGAGGACGTTTTGAAGAAATTCTTTTTCTTAAGTCAAAGCGGCATCTTTTAAGGCATGCAATATTCGAGTCACAATGGGTTTCAAAATGGGGGCTACCGTCCGAAAAACAGATTTTAACATATTTCCTAAACCGTTGTCGAGCCACTCCTCGGTGCTCAGGATACATTTTGGGTAGGTTACAATTTGCTGGAGATCCTTTTTCGAAAATGTAGTTTCACCGTGACTTTTCCTTTACTGAATAGAACACTTTGTCTCAAATCTCCTTTAATACTAATGTTGACACTGTCAAAATACGATTTACTGACTGGAAGATAATGAGGATGTACAAATTCTCGATGAAAGTTATACGTGTTTCCACCTTCCTCGTACGCGGTGACAGCAGAATCCGCTTTGAAAGGAATGACTCAGTAACGGAGCGGATGTGTTTCCCACCACGTTGTACTCCACCACATCCAAGTACACAAACAATAAATTCAGTCCATCGTTCAATTCGACAGGGTAACGAAAATACTTTCCGAATCCTTCCTTGCTGTGGATGTTTTTCATGGGAACCAGTTTTGTGTACCCACCCAAAATAGCAAACAACCCAGGACAAAAAGTGATGGACAATATTATGTCGTCCGAAAATTGCAATACGAGACGGCGTGCCACTTGATGGTACTCGATCAGGACACTTTTCTTAGCTTTGTCTAAGGCTTTGCCAAATTGGGCGTTGAAGATAGTCGCAATCGTGTCCACCAAACGTCGAGCACTAAAATAATACCACACAGGAATTCTCATGGTATAGCTAGTCAAGGGAGGATTGGTAGGTGATACCTTTTTGGATTCGTAAAGGCTAGGATTTTTTTTGTCCAAGTGTTCTTGCAATTGCTCGTTCAGGATATCCACGATGAAAGTGCTTTGGCCTTAGTTTATTTTGAGGGCTTGCGTAGGATGAATGATGTCTGCCAAAGCCACTTCCCAATGAGCTTCGTGATCCAATTGGATGAACTGAGGTAATTTGGCCGTGAAACAACATAAGGTGTTGTTGGGAAACACATTCATCGAACTGTCACTAGGTAAAGTTAAATAAAATTGGTTATTCATAGTTCCAAGGTGGTTCTGGTCTCCGAGGAGTCACTGGTGACCAAAGAAGAATGATGTTCAAAATGTTCCAAAAGAGGGCTGCTATTGTGGTGATGACTGGAAGAAGGAGGACTGGCGTTGGCCGTACCGTTGTGCTGGCTGTTGTTGTTGTGACTGTCCGTCGTAAATTTCAAGGATGGACTGGGTAGAAGATAACCGATGCAACTGCTGAGTAAAATGGTCTGTAATTGTTTGTCCCCTTGTTGCAAACTCAAATTGGCAATGGCTGCTCCGATGGCACAATACACCACAAAGATTTGGCAGAAAAATACGATTTGATTTTTAGGCACCACACCCACAAAGGTTGTTTTTGTAATTCTTGAAGAGAGGAACTCTGCGAAGGAGTAGAGGTAGTTGCTGTGTTGAACGGCATGTTGGTTACTTCTTCTTTTTATAGTCGACGACTTGGGAAGTGGCAATCCAAGAACAAAACTAGGGGGATATCCTTTCCAACGCACTTTGACTTCTTCCACTCGACGTTTGCCTACTTTACGTGTTCTTCGTTCGAGAATGCTTTCGATGTCGTACAAGTAGTCTTCTTTTTTGGTCACTCGTTGTAACTCAGGCAAGTAAAAAGTTCCTTTTAACGCTTCTCCGTGCATGTCTTCCAATTTATAGACGGGAGGATCACGTCCACGCACTGGTCCAGTGACACGAAACATTTCGTTAGTCCAGTTGGGTAAATAACCTTTGTCAAAAGTGCGTTTGGTTTTTCCGATGCGAACCCAGTCTCCCGTCTTAAGCACCAGGGTTTTCTGGTGTCTCCATTAGGGTGTACCAAACAATTTATCAAACACCCTCACTTCGTTTTCAGGGGTGACCTCTTCGGGGGCACATCTGATGCTACGATGGTACGATTGATTGTACGCTTTGCTTTTAGAAGTCAAAGGCACGACCTAAGCGAATTTGGAAAACACGTCGATGACACAAAACAAATATTTGTGACCACGATTGTACACTGCGAGATGAGAGACGTCGGCTAAATCTGCTCGCCATTGATGATCGATGCCATCCACTTTGGTTTGACTTCTAGAAAATTTTCGTCGAATGGGTTTGTGTAACGTGTACGTCGATTGCTCTTGTAACCATTGTCGTACGTCTGGCCAATGTACACTTTTCAATTCAGTTTTAGCAGCCCGATACAATTTTTGAACTCCTCCGTAACCAGCAGCATGGGCAGGATTGTAGTAAATGCTAGCTAAAAGTTTATCCATGGTTTTTTTGTTGTTCCTTAATAAGTCACTCACTGTTCGATACTACTTTTGGTGTCGTGAGGTTTGGACGAAGCGGCTTGACGCGTTCGACGAGCCATGAGTGGGTTGTGAAGAAGGGGTGATGGTAGGTTTCTTCTTGGTGGTGTCTTTTTCACTTCAGTCTTGCTTTCTTTCTTTTTTTCTTCTGCTGAAGAAGGAGTGGACATCATCTTTTTAATCCAAGCTTTCATTTCTTCTCGATGAGGTGTAAGAGAGGGTGTCAACAAGTCAGCTGCAATCTTACTAACGATGGGAGCAGACAGAGTTTGAAACACTTCTCGGGGCTCGTCTTCTTCTGTCGTCCCGCTGGCGGTGTCTGTTTTAGTGGTGGCGACTTTTGGTTCGCTTTTCATCATCAGGGCCTTGAAATCTCTCAGAGTGGGTTTAGCTGTTTCGTCTAAAGCTTTCTGGTGAAAGAGTTGAAGACGTTGTGGTGGTGTGCACGTTTGGGGGTCATCTTGGATGTCAGGAGCAAACAATAGAACTGAGGTCTCTGGGAGGTCACACTTCTATTTTATACTGGAACACGTCTCCACTGAATTTCCGCACGGCGTACCATCTTCACGACAGGCATCACTCGACGTTGAGGTGTTTTCAACGGACTAAATCGTCTCAGTTCTTCTTTGGGTAAATCCACTAAACTTTGTAACACGCCGGTTCTCTCTTGGACTTTGGTTTTAGGGGAGGGTACTTTTTTAGCGGCAGACGCAGTGGTCAGATCAGCCGAAGTCGATGGCCCCGCAGTGGTGACTTTTGAAATGGGTTTCCATTTTTGCATCAAATTAGGAAACACTTGTTTTAAGTCCGGTTTGGCAGGCATCATGACGAAGTGCGAAGACGAAGAAGTGGACGGAGGAGAAGGAGACACCGTCACTGCCTCTCGTGGCTTTCGGGAGTACGTTTGCGTCCTAGCAGCAGTACTTCTCTTTCGGGTAGTAGTGGTTGGTTTTTTCTTGGATGGGCTTTTCTTCTTCTTCTTAGGGGCTTTCTTATTAGGGCTTTTCTTCTTGGTTTTGCTTTTGGTTTGGGCATTAGGATCCCATTTCAAAAGAGAACGAATCATTACACCTCCTAAAGAACCACTACCACCAGGAGTCAAAATGATTTGTTTTTTAGTGTGTGGATCGATTCTAGGATCTACCAGCTGTGACAACGCCACTTTATGTTTTTCAAAAAAAACGTTTGGTTTGATGAGATATGTGAATGATGCCTTGAAGTAATTGACGTGCCGTCAAAGTAAACCATCGTACCACTCCTTTGAGACTAGCTCCTAACAAATGGGCACGGACTTGTGCATTCTTTCGCGACTGATGCCATACAAGGCACGAATCAATTTGGCAGGAGGATGAGATTGAAAGGATGTCATCTCGAAGACTGTGAGAAAGAAATGACGTGGTGGTTTTTTTTGTAGTTTTTTTCTTTCAGAGAGTGGCCGAAGGGGACGTGTAAATGACGGGACCTCCTTCTTGGCACCAATGGTGAAACAATTGGGTACGAAATCTCAAATAGTCGGAAGTGGTAGGTTTTAAGTCGATGAGTAAATACACATGAGGTGTTTGAGTGGCATCGTCGTACGCATAATTCAGCCAAGGAGTGCCTAACTGTTTGGCTAACACTTGCACTTGAGATTTGTCTCTGGGGTTTTTAAACAACACCACGTAATGAGCGTTGAGACTGATGGTACGATGGACTTGACTTTGTTGAAATAAATTTTGAGTAATGTCAATGATGCTGGCATTCCGATGATGTACTTTTCGTGTAAAACAAAGTTTAATTTCTTCTTCGTCTTCTCCTAACATGTCGTCGAAGATGACCAGATGTGTTTGACTCACGTCAGACACGATCCCATCGTCTTCGCGAGGAATGCCTTCGACAAACGAAATGGCTTCTCCCTGACTTTCACAAAGTAACGTGTAAGACGATTGCCACTCTTTGTAACACCACACGATGCGTTGAGGAGGACGATCAAGCAAATAAGATTTGTGTTCGATCAAACGTTTGACAAATTCGGTTTTGCCTGAACCACTCGGTCCAGCAATCAACATGTTAAAGGGATGGCGCAGATACAAAGCTTCCCAACTTGGACAATCTAACTTTTCGTCGGTCACTTTGACCACAGAAGAAAAAGAGGCAGAAGAGGCAGAGGAAGATGCAGCCATGACTGAGGTAGGAAGAATTTTGAGAAGAACACGAAAGACACAAGACATTTTATACGTTTCATTCACGTTTAATGTTTTAAAAAACAACAAAAACATATTTACAGGTCATGAAGTACGAAAATGCATACAGCAAAAATGGTGAGGTACAAGAATAAGGCCACCACTAAAAGAATCAAAGTTCTGTATAAACAAGTCAATGTACAACAACAACAACACACTGGATGAATAGGCGTCCTACGAATGGGGTGCACATGCATTGGTATTCTTGTCTCTGTGGTGGTGGTGGAAGAATGAAATGTCTCTGACGGAAAGGTGGTTTGTTCCTCAGGTGTTTCTACGGGTAGGACGGTGTGGTCTTCTTTTTCTTCTTCTTGAGGTTAGAGTGTCATGGTGAACTTGGGTTTCAAGTTGTTCACTTCTTATTGTCTTGGAAAATTAGTGACGCGCCAGGTCCTTGGCAAAGTGTGTCACTTCTTGTAGCCAAGCATTGAAACCAACACTTTTCCAGTCACGTACATCTTTCCAATCTTAAAGTTGTTGGTGTAACCAACTAGCGATGCACACTTCTTGAAACGTGTGAAGTGTAGATAAAGTTTGACTAATGTCTTCTTCACACGGAGGTACACAACTAGTGTTCATCACGATTCTCAACACTTTGAGCACAATTTGTCTTTCGTGTGCCGATAAAGCGTGAATGGTCGTGTCTTTTTGTATGTACCGTTCATCAAATTAATCCAAAACAAACACGGGTCCTCTCAAATAGTCCAAACGAATGTCCTGGAAAACGAAATCCAAGAAAAATAGTCACTAACACACACACTGCATAGCGTCCAAAATTCAATGGAAACAGTTCCTGTATCAGGTGTCTATAATCCTCTAAGGTCTGAACACTATCGTTGACTTCCTTCCACGGAATACGTTTCACAAGTGAAGACAACAGTCCTGACATGGTTCGCTTTTATATCCAGGTTCCCAATGTTGGTATCTTTTGTGATAGTCTACTCCACTTCATCTGTGATAGTCTCTCCCAAGAATCAGTCTTCTTATACTGTGGAAGTAAGCATAGTTTAAAAATCGAGGAATGACTTTGAGTTTGCGTTTCACTTGTATCTTGACAAACTCTCTGTAAATGCGTTCTCGCGGCTCCAAAGGCAAACCACGAAAGTACTCTTGTAAAGTATCCGACATGGGTTACTTCTTGGGACCGACCAAAGGCAGGTACTGACAGCGCGGAGACCATCTGGCAATCTCCAAGTAAGCGGAGTCTTTATACTCCCATTCGTGAAGCATCACACCGCAACTGAAACACTGAACTGTATCCCCTTCTCCCAAGTAGATAAATCCAGCTCTGGCTAAAGCTTTGAAAGTAGTTCCTTGCAGATATTTAGGCCACTTATCTTTGAACGTCTGGAGTCGACTTTCAAAGTCGGAATAGCCAGCCAAAGCTACAGGCAGCGTCAATTCTTTGCCCATGTAGGGATGTCATCCGCAGGTAGGTACACGTTTAGCATCCCCAATAAAGAAGAAAGGGGGTCCTGCATCGCTAGTGGGGCGGTAAGGCACACGTACGGCATCGCTGATGTCAAAGCGTACGGCATCCGTCTCGTCGCAAGGAACCGCATCGCACTCGATGTCGTGATCGCACTTGGAGTCCACAGTATGTTCCTCGTTCGGTGGCTGTGTCGAGTTCGTTAGCATCGGTGCCTGTGTACTAACCTCTGCATTGAACTTGAGGTTCACAATGAGTTCCTCACTCGGTGGGTGGGTGATATGAGTATTCATCTTCTTCTTCTTCTTGCTCGGTCAACGTTTGGAGTCACAATGAATGGTTAGGCTTGGAAGTGGTCCCTTTTTTATACTGAAGATCGGCGTGCCCGTACGACAAAGTGGTGTGGTCTGGAAGTCTCACTAGTTTCTGGTACACAGTTTGGTAAACTTTTTCTAAAGGGCGACTGACGATTTGGTGATTGGGTAACCGTACGATCTTGTGAGGTTCTAACGTTTTCACTCGAAAGTCTTCAGCTTGTCCAGACTGCAAAGCATTTTTCAAAACCTCAAAGTTCACCACTTGGCTGGTTCGATAGTTCAGGGTTAATCCTTTGACTTTGCATTTGGTGTGAAGTTGGCCTTGTCGGTCTCGGTATCGGTAGCCGTAATTTTTAGGCCCGCCGCTGACAAAACTCAGGATCGTCTCTTGAGGGTGCTCGTCCGTCCAGGCTCCTAAGCGATCTCCTTCGATGGTGGGGTGTGGGCAACCAGGGTGATGGATGCACACGCATCTGTCGGTGTCAAAGTACAGGACACGATCTCCCAATACTTCTAAGGCGAGCATGGGCTGTCACGTAGGCTGCAATGACCACATTGCTAAACTCGTCGGGGTGCACAAACTTAGATTCTTCTTCGTAACTGACCAAGATCAAATCTTCACGGACGATTTCTAAGTGTTTGACTAGTTTACTTTTGTCGTCCACCAGTTGAAAGTAGCGACTGGGATCTGCCAAGTATTCCATCTTGGGCAAGATCGTACGTTGTGCCATTTTCCCCTACAAGCAATTGAGCACGACTTTGGCAAACGATCTTCTTCCTTCGTTCTTTTCTACGTCTTCCAAAGTGATCCCTTCTACGGCACGGTACTGTTCTTTGAATTGGACCTGGTCTTCTGGCGTCCGACACCAAGAGTGATAGCCTCTGGCTTCTTGTTTTAGTTTTAGAAATTGGCTGACGTACCCTGAGAAAATGCCTAAATTGGAGGTGTCGTCCTTTTGGTATTGTGCTGTGGTAGGAAAGTGCCAGATCTCGTATACTTTCAACAAGCAGTATCCCCGATCCAGAGCCCGAAACAATTCGGCGCTGACCCACGTCCCTGTCAAAGCGCGTTCTTCCTCCGTGTGGTGACAGGGGTGATCATGGTTGCATGTTTCGGCACACGTACGGCATAAAGGAAACATCAGTTTTCCTTGGCAATGATGGGGTAAGATAGGATGGTATAAGTTTGTCGTGGGTAAGACTTTGCATTTGATCAATCCTTCGTATTGACGAATGTGTTCCACGTCGATGTGTTCTGTCAAGATTGCAGGGGGACACCGGACAGGTAGGGAATCTCTTGTATTTGCACACCCAAGGATACAACGAACACACGTCGATGTATTTGATTTCTTCTCCTCACGATTCTTCTACGTCGTACAGCAAGCGTGTGGCATTAGTTCGTCCTCCAAACAAACTGTGGCAAGGGTCCAAAGGTTCGATGTCTACCACGTCATAACTTTCGGCAATGCGTTTAAATTCTGGATCGATTTTGAAACGTCGATCGTACTCGTGCTCCCACATTTCTACCACTTGGTATCCTTGACTTTCTAACTTCAGGCGCCGTTGGTATATGTGTTCGTACAACTCTTCCATGGTGACCCCTGTTAGAGGATTATTTAGGTCTCGTTGAGGAAAACAGGTAGGGCATCCGTGAAATAAGCATCCCTGAAATTCGTACACCGTCTGAGGGTTTTCTAAATCCCAACCATCCACAGAAAGACTGCTTATCTTCTTTTCTCGTCCTCCGTTTCTGGTATGTTGTATCCATTTGTCTTCCTTTTGGCACAAGTAATGTAACCACGCAAGGCTTTGGCAGAGTATTGACGACTGGCAATGAGAGAAGTGTTAGGGTCTATGATGGCTAGTTCGTTCTCGAGCATGAACTTTTTGGTGTACACTAAGGTACAGGCTTTGGGTAGGGTGCAAGCTTATTTCAAAGGATCGACTTCTCCGTGATCTAGAAATAATTGTCGAAACTTTCCACAGCAAGGGCGTAAAATGTCCACGTCGGATCGACAATACTTGAGCATTTCTTCTTGAAAGTCAAACGGTTCTGAAGCGTGAGCGTGGTACCAAGCGTGAAAGGCTTCTCGGTGTTCGGTGTGCATTCCGTCGGGGTCGTAATAGTGAACGTCAGGCAAATGCGGTAGTACGACGTGTTGATTGGCTTCCGTATTGAAGAAGTGGGGAAAATATCCTTTAGCCCTTTCTGTCATACCAAATGTTTTAGGCATTTGACTCAAAGGCAATGCCAAATAATTCATGGAATCTTTGAATTGGACTTGTCCCACTCCGTTCATGGCTCCGTTGATGGTGACTTTGGGGCATTCGGTACCTTTTTGTGAATAATATTTTAACAGAAACTGTCCATCGTATCCCGAGAAATTGTGAGCCATGACGGTAGCATAGCGATGACAGTCTCCGTAACGTTGAATGTCCTCTTCGCTCCAAGTGTCGTTGACTTTCAAAGTCGGAATAGCAAGCCAAAGCCACAGGCAGCGTCAATTCTTTGCCCATGTAGGGATGGCATCCGCAGGTAGGTACACGTTTAGCATCCCCAATAAAGAAGAAAGGGCGTCCTGCATCGCTAGTGGGGCGGTAAGGCACACGCACGGCATCGCTGATGTCCTCTGGCCACTGAGCAAACTCGGCCAGAGGGTTGGGGCCACGAAAGATTTTTTCACGTCCTCCTGGAATCCTACTACAATGAGGACAGTGAACATGAATAGGTTCTTGGATGCACTTCTGACAAGCCCGATGAGCAACGCAGAAATTTGAGATGTGAATGACCATCTCTTGCATGCATTCAAAATCAAAAAAGATGAAATCCACTCTGTTCTTGTTCTTCTTGGCATCACCCTTTAATTCTTTCTTCAGTGTATTGTCGTACTTTTGAATGAAACATTGATGATCAAAGTCCACGATCTGGTCACAAATGCGGCATCTTTTCTTGCCGGCACAAGTGTGTGCCTTGGGGTCGTTGGTTTGAATAAGGTGTCCACACGTGGAACACAATTTCAATAAATCACAAGCACTTTTTTGCTGGTGAGCTTGTGTCCTGCGATGTTGTTCGTAGCAAGAGGGACTGACAAAGGTTCGTCGACACGTCGAACAATGAACGTGTTTTTCAAGAAGGCATGGCGTGCAAGCTAAACAGCCCCGACATCGCTCTCCGACTGTTAAATCCTTGCTCGCATTTCTCGCAGTAGTAAGAGTATCCAAGAAATCCTGTGATACTCGTGATGGCATCGAAATGTTCTTGGTGATAATATACGTGAATGTATTTTCCCTCGGGGAAATCGGATCCTCGAAACAGCAGAGCTCCGCGAACTTCTTGAGGATGTGCTTTCAAGGTGTACCGAGGAACCAAGACGTCTTGAAGTTGTTGCATCTGAGAAATGCCACACACGGTGTCTTTTGGTATGCCTGCTTGTTGTTACAGGAGTTCTGCATCTTTTTCTTGTTGTGGTCTGTACGATCGTCGAATGTTCTTCCATGCTCTTTTCCATTCTGCGGTCTCGTTCTTGTCGGCATACGTAAGCCCCACCACGATGGTACGGGCTAAGCACATCTGGTCCTGAGAATTGTCGATTTGGACGACACTCTATTTCGTACTGCGAAGGTAGTCCACCAATAACGCTTTCCGCTACCTCGAGGAGGGGATACGTGAGTGTGGCCTTTCCATCGGTGATGGTAAGCTCTTCGTTGGATTGTTGAACGTGTTCTATTTTGGTCATGACTTTAGACGTTGTTAATTCTGCCGGGGTACTGAACTCGATCCAAACAGGAGACTTCAAACTGTCGTGATGGATGGACAGTCTCAACCGATCGTCCTCTTTGGCTCCGCATTGTTGTTTCAAGTTCTGTAACACAGAATCCCACAAATCGGTAATGAACGCTGCAGCTTTCTCGGGAGGCACTTCAGACTTGAAGTCTTTAAAGTGGACGGTGTAAGTGTAAGCCGTGGTTCTAAATTTTTAGAGGTTATTTTTTGTGTTTCTCAAATACGATAGTAATTTTTGGGAGCCACGGTAGGACTTTCTTGGTGAGGGGTTGTGGATTCTTTGGGTTTGTTTGAGGGTATGGTTTCAGGCTCACTCATCTCCTCTTCGAAATCGCTGAAGTGCTAGCTCAAGTCCATGCCAGCGATTTCGAAGAGGAAAGTATCCGTTGTCGTGGTCTCTTCGTTTCTTCTTCTTCTTCTGTTTGTGGTGGTAGCATCTCACTAGTAGTAGTAGTGATGGGTTTAGAATGTTTCGCCCGTGATGGTCTCTTTTTCTTGGGTTGTGTTAAAGAAATCTGATACACATTTCTCAGATTCTTTAACTCCGCTAAAATGTCTTGTAACAAACTCACCATTTTTTTCCCTCCCTCCCTTCCTTCTGTCCTTCACACTTCTCCTCTTCTAACTTTCTTATATCTATTCTTCTTGCTTTCTTCTTTCCTATTCTTGCTGAAGAAAGGCTTCTTCGGCTTCTCTCTGACGCTGTAAAAAAAAATCAAATTCTTCTTTTTGCCCCTTTTTAAAATCGTCGATGACAGTCAAAGAGGGTAGTGGTACAGCAGTCGTTGTTGTTTCAGGCAAAAATTCTTGAGAGGATGACAGAAAATCCACAAAATCTAAATTAAAATCTTCCGGTTGAAAGTTTACCACTGCATTAGCTGCTGTCATCGTACTATCACTCCGAACATAAGAACTTTCTGTCGGAGGCTCACCCCAATACATCGTATTCGTAGTACCGTCATACTCAAACTATGCCGCCAAAGGTAAAACCCTACGAACGCTGTGATGCCTTTATACTAAAGATGACGTCACCTCCCCCCCCCCCCCCCGCTCTCTTCCGATTGGAAGAAAAACCTACCCTGTTGTAACGCGCATTTGGATTGGTAGTTGATTTCAATCCATTTCGATCCGCTGTTCAACCCAGACTTCCCGATGTACGTCAAAGCTTCATGGGCGATTACCAAGATTACAGATACAGCAATATGGAAAAGAAGAATCTATATCGAAAGACAAGGCTGCCTGAAGCGGGTCCTTCTCTCCGGACCTGAAGTCCGTAGAAGTTTAAGAAGAAGAAGACCCTCCATGAGATGTTCACTGTGTTAACTTGGTTGACACCACCCCAACGGCCCTTTTCATGGCCACTCAATTGCCAAGAAAAGATCATAATCCAATTTGCCAACTCAAATATTTTGTGTTTGTGTGTTTGGTGTATGTATATATTCTATCCCTCTCAAAATACTTCTGTCCCCATAAACATTCCCGTATGGGTCTCAAGTGCCACCCTCCATGTTCAAGCCCAGATAGGCCCCCCATGTTCAATTCTCGTACGGGCCCAGAGAGGCCCATATGTTAAATTCCCGTAAGGGCCTCAAGTGCCCCCGCCATGTTAAATTCCCGTACGGGCCTCAAGTGCCCCCGCCATGTTAAATTCCCGCACGGGCCTCAAGTGCCTCGCGGGTCTCAATACCCCCCATATACTACTCATCTTCAAGGCATGTGTTGACCATACTTTAAACTTGTCTAGCATCATGTCGTTTAAATCGGCCATTTCAACACGATTATTCCAAGGCGACGAGGCGTGGCATTATCGAAAACAATGACAGACGGCTTACGACTGGAAAGTTTAGTGTTACATCTGGGCTCTAGTAAACAAAAAGGCTGCACTATAGAAACTATCAATCGATGTATTGTGCCGGCAGCTGGTAGTTGCAAAGAGTTGCAGGCCCGCCGACAGAAATGCTGGGTCCTCGGGCAGAGTAGTAATGAGTCCCAAAATTAGCTTAATTTTTTGTATATAAAAACCTGTGTACAGTTCTGCATATAAAACCTGCAGTAATCTACCATAACTTAGACTCTTGCAAGGAACAACTTTTAATATTTACTGCAAAGATTAATTTATTTGTTATAACTGAGTTGACGGCGGGCCCCTAGAAATCGCCGGGCCCCTGGGCAATTGCCCCCCCCCCCTCTTGGTGGGATATATATATATATATATATATATATATATATATATATATATATATATATATATATATATATATATATATATATTATCTATCTATCTATCTATATATATATATTATATATATATATTATCTATCTATCTATCTATATATATATCTATATCTATATACATATATCCTCGAGCCATTAACGTGAATTTAAACGCGTTCGTTTTAATATTGTGAGAATCTATTCAAATAACCAACTATGTCTACTTAATTTATTCATCGTCGTGTCTCGACAACAACGTGGTATTTGATGAATAATAAAACAATATAAATGCTTTCTTCTTCTAGAGTATTTATTTTTAATAAATGCTCCTCTGCATGTGAAGAATTGTGAAGAAACAACACTTCACCTTCACCGTTCATTAGTAGTTCCAGCATATCTCCGGGTTTTTTTTCTTCTTTTGTTGTAATGCCATTGTTTTAATTCGACGATCATATCGCAAACTGGTTATCAGGAGAATTGAAAATTCAACACTCTCCCCAATCCTCCAAGTGATAAATGTACCTGGCTTTTAACCTCTCTCTCTCTCTCTCTCTCTCTCTCTCTCTCTCTCTCTCTCTCTCTCTCTCTCTCTCTCTTGTTTACTTATTGTGACCTTTCGTTTTACTTATATACGAAATCAGGGACATATATTAGCACGACAGGCTCTTGCTGAAATAAATGGTCAGCATGACAACAGTACTGATCAGAGGCATTAGACGTATTTTTTTGGTCAGAAACGTACGATTTTATTTCTATAAGCTTGTGCTAGCCTTGCAAAATAGCCAGTTAGCTTCATCTACCCATAAATAATCTAAATCATCCGTGTTTCAAACCAAACAATTCGTCAAATTCCTGTGGGGCTGATTACGTAGATAACTTCACAAGAGAGCATCATGTGATCAGTGGCGTAGCGAGGAGCGGGGAGGGGGGGGGGGGCGAAGGGGGGGGGGGCGAAGGTGGCGGAGGCCCCAGGCGGCACTTTCTAGGGCGGCGGCAAGTTGGTAAGAGTACCGTATATATCATAAATAATACGAATGGAGTGGGGGCGTAATTTTGGTAGTTGCCCTGGGCGGCACTTTGCCTCGCTACGCCACTGCATGTGATTTTTTTTTTAAAGCATTTGGAGAATGTTTATGACAGAAGGATGTTTAATCGGTTTGTGAGAATACATGAACACCTAGCATTGTTTATATATTTGTCATTCTTTATTCACAGCTATAAAAATAAAATCTTACTTCTTACTCATTTATACGATAAGAATTTATAAACGTTTTATATTTAGCAAGACATTTATTTTAACAATTAAATTTAAGAATCATTAATGATTTGCAAACGAAGTTTCATGTGGCAAATTCAGCAATTCTCAAAACAGTTTCCATAAGCAAAATCACTTTTTCAGCAAGGAATGTTTCGGTCCTAATTACAACACCGGGGTGTTCCATAAAATACGACTTCATGTATTTTAACCATTATGGTGATTAACGTGTAATCAAATTAATTGTTAGAATGCAGAGAGGAGACTTAGAAATGGAATGATGCAAAGTAGAATGTTGACGTGTGTAATATTAAACATTTGCACATGAAATCTGAAGATATGAAATGTCAATATTCCAACAACACGCATATAAAATTTAGACAGAAATATTGGCAGATGTAAAGATGCAATCTAGTTTGTACATCTTACACACGTAGAAAATGTAAAAATAGAATAAAGCAAAATAAAATATACAGCATATACTAATAGTAAATATATGCATAGAATTATGGCGGTAATCCCCCTCCATATAACATAGGTTGATCATATTCCTACTCTGGGTTTCTTACTCCATTCCATGTAGATATATGCGTATCTGACGGCTAATTTTATGTAAGCAGGTTAAAGGTTAATGAGAAGAAACTTATGCAGCGAAATGTGACTATGAATGTCATAGGGAACTATAAATAACTGAGGAAATTTGATTTGTATCCAATCAAATCAAACTGACTAATTCCGACCACTAAGTGGGTAATTCCGTCCACAACAGGTGGATAATTCCGACCACTGCAACACACGTATTAATGAATCACATATGTATATTCTAATTTTCTTTAAAGTTTAGTAATCAGTTTGTGAGTCATTAAGATCCATTTCATTAAAGAGTTAAGCGATTCATTTAATACACAGTCAAAGTAGTTGAGATATGAGAGAGAGAGAGAGAGAGAGGGCGGGGGGGGGGGGGGGCGAAATACAGTAGTAGTTTAGGACGGCACCATAGAGCTCTACGGGAAATTATCATTGAGCAGAACGTCACTACAGAGGTCTACGGGAATTTAACATTAATGCGCATCTTATGGGAATTTAACATGGGTGGGACACTTGAGGATCTACGGGAAATTAGCATGGAAGCGACACTAGAGGGGTCTAAGGGAATTTAACATTACGTTATAGTCCGTTTCCATGTTGAAATAATTATAGGGGTCTACTGGAAATGTAATGTTACAATTTTTAGATACTATCCAACGCACCACTTTTTTGATATACTATCCAGCACATACTTTTTGATATACTATCCAGCACCTACTTTTTGAGTACTATCCAACACACACCCAATGAAAAGGATAGGAGTGTTTATACGCACACGCTATACTTACATACATATAAACATACTATCACACACAAGCAAGGGTAGGCAGTGTTTGTAGACACACTATACCCACACAAGAGGGGTAATGGGTTTTAAGTTTTAGTTGGGTTGTAAAGATAGACGTAGACATACATAAACATACAAACACATATATATCGGCAATGTTTCGAGTAGTATATCTCTTTTCTAAGAGATTTTGGTGGCCATGAAAAGGGCCGTTGTGTTTTTTTAACCAAAGAGGGTTAACATAGTTTCCATCGCTTGCTTGACTGTTTTTCGGCGTAAGTTTCGTCTCACAACCGGGCCGTAGAGAACGACCCTCTTTAGGCATCCTTTTCTCTCCACATAAATCTTTCGTTTCCATATGGCTTTCCCCGTAATATTCGTGATTGCCCACAATGCCTACACATAAAGTAAATAGTCTGGGTTCAACAGCACACTGCTAACGATGATGGATTATGAAACACAGGCATACATCTTGGTTGGATAGTCTTGAGAACAGATGACACAATGGGCCAACGCGCCTGCATATTTATAGTCTAGGACCGGATCGAAACGGATTGGAATTTTCCACCAATCAGAATGCGTGTAACATAATTCAGGCAGGGCGTGTTGTCTCTCTTTAAATCAGAAGACAGCGGACGAGTGACGTCACTTATATATATATATATATATATATATATATATATATATATATATATATATATATATATATATATATATATATATATATAAAAATATTGTTATGTATGATGTTTATATAATATTATAAATATTTTAGGAAATTATAAATGTTTCTTCACTGTAATATTTGCTTAAATCTTAATGTTGATCAGGAAAAACATGTTTAACTAGTGTCCTTGAATTAGGTTGTTTTGATCAATATGTTTTCTCAATTTGAAGGTCAAGGTTGAATTTTGTTTACAGTTAGAATTCCATTAAGATGACTCATATTCTAGAACATTCTGTCATGTGACCAATCTTTATATATACCATGTTTGGTGGACATTTTTTCAGTTTTGACATTACCATCAGTCTTGTAAAGAGCTATTACAGTTGTGAAAATTCATTCCAAATTCTAAGAGAGGAATTATTTTAAATATTCATTGGATTATAACAGTGCTCATAAACTTTTGGATTTTGGATTTTTAATTGATGATTTTGGAATTTAACTGAACTTATTCAGAGATTTTGGAATACTTCATTTTGACATCAGCACATCGAAGATTACTAGTACATCAGGATTTTGGAGACCATTAGCACATCATAACATTCAAGGACACAGCCGTGAATTCGGAACATTCTATATTTAGGACTTGTGATTAGAACAATCATTCTTATTGGATTATTAGGATTTCAAAACACATTACTGTAAGTGACTTTTTGATTTTTCATTTTAATTATCTAGTACTAAATTGCTTGTTGATTTTTACTTGATTTGTTGGTTTCACTTTCTTTCTGTTACATTTTTCTTAGACCATAGAGTCGTAAAAGAAATTGGGGGCTCGTCATTCCGGGATTGAATTTCTTTAAAGTATATTAGAGATATTAAATTTATCTTTGAAATTCATATTGATTTTGTCTCGGAGAATTTTTTTTTGTCTTTGGCAAAGATTTTTAATAAAGAAATTTTTTTGTGTGAAACCAACAAGCATTTACAATGGCATCTAATGTTCAGAATTTCATTTCAAAACCTACCCAGGAGGGGTTAGAGTGCATGAGAAAGGATGAGTTGCTCGAGCTTGCCAGAAAATACAGTCTATCTGAGGCAAAAGTATCATTGACAAAACAGGAGATAAAGATTATTTTAATTCAGTATTTAGTAGGAAAGGGAAATTTTGATAGTAGTGCTTTAAGTTCGAAGAGAAAGCCTGTATCTGGTTCTGACAGGAAATTAAGGGAATTAGAGTTAAAGAACCAGATGGATTTAGAATTGGCAAAGCTTCAGATTCAGAGAGAGAGAGAAAAAGAAGAGAGGCAGATGGAGAGAGAGAAAGAAGAGAGGCAAATACAGATGGAGAGAGAGAAGGAAGAGAGGCAGATACAAATGCAGAAAGAAGAGAGGCAGATGGAGAGAGAGAAAGAAGAGAGGCAAATACAGATGGAGAGAGAGAAGGAAGAGAGGCAGATACAAATGCAGAAAGAAGAGAGACAAATACAAATGCAGATGCAAAGAGAAGAAAGGGAAATGCAATTTAAGTTAAGAGAATTAGAACTGGCAAACAGAGCACACTCCACTCCTTTAAACACAAGTTCAGGTTTTGATGTTACTAGATATATTAGGTTAGTACCCCCCTTTTCAGGAAAAAGAAGTAGATAAATACTTTCTTCATTTCGAGAAAATAGCTGAAAACTTGAAATGGCCCAGAGAGCATTGGACTTTGTTATTACAAAGTGTACTTATTGGCAAAGCTCGTGAAGTCTACACTTCACTGTCAGTACAACAAAGCATTGATTATGATGTGGTTAAGGAGTACATCTTGAAAGCTTATGAGTTGGTACCAGAGGCATATCGACAAAGGTTTAGGAATAGTAGAAAAGAAACTGGACAAACTCATGTCGAATTTGCAAGGGATAAAGAACAACTATTTGATAGGTGGTGCTCAGCCAAGAAAGTTGATCAAGCTTATGATAACCTCAGACAGCTCGTATTAATTGAAGAGTTCAAGAGGTGCATCCATAGTGATGTTAAAACCTATCTTGACGTGCAGAATGTGGAAACTTTGGAAAATGCTGCTCGTATGGCTGATGATTATTCCTTGACTCACAAAATTTCATTTGGTAATAAATCGTCCTCTCAGCAGTTTTCTGGTAAAAAACCATTTCAATCTCATTTGAGTACTTCCAAATTTCACAACAGCACAACTGTTAGGAATCAAACATCTGATAAGACTGATCAGAAATCCTTATCTCTTCCTACGTGCACTTATTGTAAAAAGAAAGGGCACGTTATTTCTGATTGCTTCAAGTTTAAAAATAAGCAACAGAGAAAAGACAGAGCTTTTCCAAATGCTCTTATTTCTACGAGGTCAAGGTCACGGTCTTGTATTGAAAGCAATACATTTGTTGGGTCAAACAAACCCCAGTCTGATTCTATTTTAGAGGCTTATGAACCATTCATGTCAGAAGGTTCTATATCACTTATTGGTGATTCTGCCAAACCTATCCCAATTAAAATATTAAGGGACACTGGAGCTTCTCAGAGTCTTTTATTATCAGGTACTTTGCCTTTGTCTGAGGAGTCTTCTTCAAGTGAAAGTGTTCTTGTTCAGGGAGTAGAGTGCGGCTTTGTAAATGTTCCTCTTCATTGTGTAAATTTGGCATCAGACTTAGTTTCTGGACCTGTGACTGTTGGGGCAGTGACTTCTTTACCCATAGAGGGTGTTCATTTATTACTAGGCAATGACCTAGCTGGAGATAAGGTTGTGGTTAATCCACTTGTAACTGACAAGCCTTGCTTGGATCAGAAAGTTGATCCTGTCGAAACTGAAATCCCTGATTTGTACCCTGCTTGTGCAGTTACTAGAGCTATGGCAAAAAGAGCTCTTGAGAGTGATGTTGATCAGGATATTATTCCTTTAGCTGACACATGTATTGGTCAGTCTTTTGATGAGGTCACTTTTTCCTCAGGTATTGATCAATCAAATGGTATTGATCACAGTGATCCTCTTTTGGCAACTCATTCTCTTTGTCCTAATCAGGATGACAAACGACAATCCCTTGTCGTTGAACAGGAGCAAGATCCCGAGATATCTTGTTTGTTTCAGAGGGCTATTAGTGAAACTGAAGCCACACAAGTTCCAGTGTGTTACTTTGTGAAAAATGGGGTCCTTATGAGGAAATGGGGACCACCTGATGTACCCGCTGGTGACGAGTGGTCAGTGAGCTATCAAATTGTTGTTCCTAAGTCATATCGACAGGAAATTCTTAATTTAGCCCATGAAACTCCTTTGGCTGGTCATTTAGGAGTCCGTAAGACTTATCACAAGATCTTGAATCATTTTTATTGGCCGAAACTCAAAAGTGATGTTTCTAAATACTGCAGATCTTGTCACACTTGTCAAATGGTAGGAAAACCCAATCAGAAGATACCTAAGGCTCATCTGCAACCTATTCCTGCATTTGATGAACCATTTAGTAGAATAATAGTAGACTGTGTTGGTCCTTTACCTAAAACCAAGTCAGGCAACCAATACTTGTTGACCATCATGTGTACATCTACAAGATTTCCAGAGGCAATTCCTCTGAGAAATATAAAAACTAAAACTATTGTGAAAGCTTTGGTGAAGTTTTTTACACTTGTTGGCCTTCCCAAATCTGTCCAGTCGGATCAAGGGTCAAATTTTATGTCTGGAATTTTCCAGCAAGTTATGCATGAACTAGGCATCCAACAGTTTAAATCTTCTGCCTATCACCCTGAAAGTCAAGGTGCTTTGGAAAGATTTCATCAAACTTTGAAGAATATGATTCGATCATATTGTTTTGATACAGAAAAGGATTGGGATGAGGGTGTTCATTTGTTGTTGTTTGCTGTTAGGGAATCAGTTCAAGAGTCGTTGGGCTTTAGTCCCTTTGAACTAGTTTTTGGTCATACTGTCCGTGGACCATTGAAATTATTGAAAGAGAAACTTCTTTCAAATGAAGATTCAAAGATTAATCTTCTTGATTATGTTTCTGATTTCAAATACAAGTTGTCAAAGGCCTGTGAAGTAGCAAGAACTAATCTTCACACTACCCAGTCAAAAATGAAATTAAGGTATGACAGAAATTCACAGGAAAGGAGTTTTAAACCTGGTGACAAAGTTCTGGCTCTCTTTCCCATACCTCAGAATCCTCTTCAGGCTGAATTATATGGTCCTTATACCGTTGAAAAGAAAGTAAATGACTTAAATTATATCATTAACACTCCTGGGAGACGGAAACAGAAACAACTTTGTCATATAAATATGTTAAAGGAATATTTTGACAGAGATAGCCCAGCTAATTATTCTGTTAATTTAGTTGTACCTGTCCCACACAGTGAAGATATCAACGATGGAATACAATCAGACTATAGTGACTCTGGTATAACCAATCTTCGGAATTCAGAAATATTGAACAACCTAGACCAGAAACTTTCACATCTACAACAACAGGAAAGAAATGAACTAAAACAGCTATTACATGACTATGAGCACTTGTTTCCTGATGTTCCAACACGAACAAGTAAAATTTATCATGACGTTGACATTGTAGATTCTGCGCCTGTGAAACAGCATCCTTATAGGATGAATCCTCTCAAACAGAACTATCTGAAGAAAGAAATTCAGTATTTACTGGAGAATGATTTCATAGAACAAAGTAAAAGTAACTGGAGTTCACCATGTATTCTTGTTCCCAAGCCAGATAATACATTCCGTATGTGTACTGACTATAGAAAAGTCAACAGTGTCACCAAAACGGATTCATTTCCAATCTCAAGAATGGACGATTGCATTGATAAAATTGGAAATGCGGAATATGTCACCAAGTTTGACCTTTTAAAAGGATTCTGGCAAATTCCACTGACAGAAAGGGCAAAAGAAATTTCAGCATTTGCAACTCCAGATGGACTTTATCAATATAAAGTTATGCCGTTTGGAATGAAAAATTCGCCTGCAACGTTTCAACGTCTGATGAACATAATAACATTTGGTCTTGATAATTGTGACGCTTATATCGATGACGTCATTATCTACAACAACACCTGGGAAGATCATTTGGAAACCATTCGAAAATTCTTCGATCGACTCAGCGATTCAAATCTGACAATTAATTTGAGCAAAAGTGAGTTTTGCCATGCTTGTGTCACATTTTTAGGACATATTGTGGGACAAGGTCAAGTTAAACCTATAGAAGCTAGGGTCAAAGCTATCTCTGAATTTCAAGTTCCAATTTGTAAAAAGCAACTGATGCGATTTCTAGGTATGGCTGGATATTATCGGAAATTTTGTTCCAATTTTTCCAAAATTGCTGAACCTTTGACAAGTTTATTAAGTAAGAAAACCAAATTTTTTTGGTCTGACAAGTGTCAGGAATCTTTTGACAAGTTAAAGGCCATGCTTGAGAATGCACCAGTTCTTTCTGCACCAATTTCAGCCAATCATTTAAATTATCTGTTGATGCAAGTGATGTAGGGGTTGGTGGAGTATTGATTCAGGAAGACAAAAGTGGTGTGGATCACCCTGTGTGTTATTTTTCTTAAAAACTAAACAAGCACCAGAAAAATTATTCCACAATTGAGAAGGAATGTTTGGCTTTGATATTGGCTTTACAGCATTTTGAAGTGTATGTTACCTCAGCTCTTTCTCCAATTATTGTGTACAGTGATCACAATCCCCTTACTTTCATCAACAAAATGAAAGATAAAAATCGGAGATTGTTGAGATGGAGTTTGATATTGCAGGAATATAACATTGACATCAAACACATCAGGGGAAAAGACAATGTGATTGCAGATGCACTCTCACTTGCCTAGAAATGTAATATTGCTTGATGTAATTAAGTCCAGTATCATAAAACATGTTCTTATGTAATTTTGGTTATTATAGTATTAGATGTATATTCAAAAGAAAGCTTTATTATATAAATCTTTCTTTTTCTTTATGAGGGGAGGTGTTATGTATGATGTTTATATAATATTATAAATATTTTAGGAAATTATAAATGTTTCTTCACTTTAATATTTGCTTAAATCTTTATGTTTATCAGGAAAAACATGTTTAACTAGTGTCCTTGAATTAGGTTGTTTTGATCAATTTGTTTCAGTTAGAATTCCATTAAGATGACTCATATTCTAGAACATTCTGTCATGTGACCAATCTTTATATATACCATGTTTGGTGGACATTTTTTCAGTTTTGACATTACCATCAGTCTTGTAAAGAGCTATTACAGTTGTGAAAATTCATTCCAAATTCTAAGAAAGGAATTATTTTAAATATTCATTGGATTATAACAGTGCTCATAAACTTTTGGATTTTGGATTTTTAATTGATGATTTTGGAATTTAACTGAACTTATTCAGAGATTTTGGAATACTTCATTTTGACATCAACACATCAAAGATTACTAGTACATCAGGATTTTGGAGACCATTAGCACATCATAACATTCAAGGACACAGCCGTGAATTCGGAACATTCTATATTTAGGACTTGTGATTAGAACAATCATTCTTATTGGATTATTAGGATTTCAAAACACATTACTGTAAGTGACTTTTTGATTTTTCATTTTAATTATCTAGTAATAAATTGCTTGTTGATTTTTACTTGATTTGTTGGTTTCACTTTCTTTCTGTTACATTTTTCTGAGACCATAGAGTCGTAACAATATATATATATATATATATATATATATATATATATATATATATATATATATATATATATATATATATAAGCATGAGCGTTCCTACGATATACCATTGTCGAAGAGTTCAAGTACAGTATCCATGGCTGAAATGAAAACGATGTATTGGGGTGCGCCTGCAGTGAATACTTCTTATACCCGGAGTGTTAGTACAATTGTAGTCATTGCTGTAGCAAGTATTCTTGCAGAAGAGAATGAATTCAATTTAGCTTTTGCTGATTTCTTATCGACTCAGCAAGAATTATTATTTCAGAAAGAAACAGGAGGTAGAACTGGAGAGTTTTCTTGCAACATCGAAAGAAGAAGAAGAAGTATTGATCAAGAAGAAGAAGAAGAAGAAAAGAGAACGCAACAAGAAGAGAAGACGAAGACTTTCAACAGTGAGAAGAAGGAAGGGAGTGAAAACAAAACGGTGAGTCTGTTACAAAACATTTTGTCAGATTTTAAGCACCTGATAGAAATGTATCAGACTTCTTTAGCTCAGTCGAAGAGAAAGAGACCTGCATAATCAAAGACTTCTAAACCTTCTATGACTACATGGATGACTCCTACTGAGATGCCATCATCATCATCATCAGCAGCAGTCACTACTACTACCACTACAGCAACAAAAGGAGTAGGACATGTGTTACCACCGACGAACTTGTACCATCCTATTTTACCTCATCATTGCCAAGGAAACGTGATGTTTCCTTTATGCCGTACGTGTGATAAAACGTAATCAAAACCAACCTTGTCGCCACGATAAACAAGAACGCGCTTTGACAGGAACATGGGTTAGTGCTGAATTGCTTCATGCTCTCGATCGCGGATACCAACTTTTAAAAGTATACGAAATTTGGCACCTTCCTACCACAAAACAATACCAACAGGACGACTCCAATGAAGAAATTTTCTCAGGCTAATTCATTAAATTGAAGCAAGAAGCTAGCGTTTATCCTTCTTGGTGTCAGACTTCAGAAGACAACGAGACATTCAAAGAACAGTACCGATCCTTAGAAGGCATCACTTTGGAACACGTGGAAAAGAACGAAGGAAGACAATCGTTTGCAAAAGTCATGTTGAATTGTTTGTGGGGAAAACTAGCGCAACGTCCTATATTGCCAAAGATGGAATATTTGACAGATCCAAATTATTACTTTCAACTCGTGAACGCTACAGGAAAGCTTTATGAAACACGTGGACATCCTATGTGAAGATCTGATTTTGGTGAATTACGAAGGAGCCGCAGAGTTTGCACCCCACCCCCCTCGACGAGTTTGAAAATGTCATCATTGCAGCAAACGTGACAACCAATGCCCGTTTAAAACTGTATTTTGTCTTGTAACGTTTAGGAGATCGAGTCCTTTTTTTTGACACCAATAGTATGTACATCGATCGTCCTGATAGATATCACCCGCAAATCGAAGACGAGCGTTTAATAGCATGGACCGATGAACATCCTGAAGACACTATTTTGAGTTTTGCTAGTGGTGGCTCCAAAAATTACGGTTACCAATACAGAGACCAACAAGGATAAGTGCATACGAAATGCAAGGGAAAAGGACTGACATTGACCTATTGTTCCAGTCAAGTGGTCAACACTTTAAAGTCAGAACAAGATCAAGACTTTCGCGTGCAAACGTTGGATTCTCACAAAATTGAACGTTTTCAAAATCACCATATCATCAGTCGACCCTTACAAAAAGTATATCAGATCGTCTTCCAGAAAAGAGTGCGACTTCCAGCCCACAACACGTTACATTACGGACATACCAATTTTCAGTAAAAAAAAGGAGAAAAGCGCCGGCCTAGAAAGATGAATTCAACACAGCAACAGAGTGAGCACTCATTGTGGACTCCAAGTTCAATTTTGAGTACAAACTTTCACCGATAATGACCAATTCGATACAGCAACCGAACGAGGGACCCTCTGTGTACTCCAAGTTCAATGAACTCGAGTGCGATGCTGTACTTTGCGATCAGAGTGATGCTGTACCCTGCGACATTAGCAATGCAGTACGACCTTGCCACTCTACTGTCGAAAGCGATGTTGTGCCTACCTATGGATGTCATCCACATACTCACAACGATAAGAGTGATGCAGCACGACCTTTCCGCTTTACTAGCGAAAGTGATGCCGTTCGTGTACCTACATATGGATCTCATCCATGCGCTCACAAACCGCTCTGGATACCACTAATTCATCGCGATTTACAAATCAAAGAAGAATTCACGTTTCCTGTGGCTTTGCTTGGCTATTGGGACTTTCAAATTTGTTTCTGACGTTCAAAGGGAAAGTGACTAATTATCTGGAAGGACCCAGTCCTAAATCTTTAGTCAGAGCCGGATTTGTCTACTTGGGACAAGGATATCAAGTACAGTGCTTCAGCTGTGTTGTGACACTTCACGAATGGGAGTATAAAGATACAGCTTACTTGGAGCATTCCAGATGGTCTCCGCACAGTCACTATCTTCCTTTGTTGGCCCAAAATATGATCTTCATGTCGGATACTTTAGAAAAGGAGAGTATTCGTAGTTTACCCACTGAGCTGCGAGAACGCATTTAGAGAGAGTTCGTAAAGATTCAAGTGAAACGCAAAGAACAATTGCATGCGAAACGACATAGGATTTTAAATCATTAGTTTCTGAATGCTATAAAAGGGTTGATTACTTTGAAAGTATTCAAATGGTCAAACATTGATCAACTACCTACAACAAAGAGTTTCGATGCCACGACTTCTACCTACAAGGCTGGAATACTACACAGAATTCGAGGACGATGACATACAAAATTACAAAAAAACTTTTAAAAGATGTATTACCTCAAGACGAAACTCCTTCACGACGTATGGTGTGTGCTGATTTACTGACCGGAAAATTTCTTAGATATTATTTACCAGCAAATTCCATTTGGCAAAAGTATGACTATTTCCTCCAAAAAATATAAAGCTTACTATGCCACGACTTTTGTCATCAGTGTCGCGGCATAATCTGAGGAAGGAAGTTAATGACAGTCTTCAAGACTAAGTTGATTACCGACTACTGTTAAAAGAACTGATACTACAAGATGACACGATTTCCATTGAATTTTGGACGACGTGTGGTGTGTGTGTTAGTGACCACTTTTCTCGGATTTTGTTTACCAGAAGATTCCTTGTGGGCAATTCATGAACAGTACATGTAGCAAAGACATGAGCACCAAAACTTTATCGGTGCATGAAAACGTCATTGTGCTAAAAATGTTGAGAATAGTGCTGAGGACGAGTTGTGTTCCTCCGTGTGAAGAAGAGATTTGTCATACTTTATCCACTCTTTATACTTGTAAAAAAAAGTGTATAGAGCTAGTTGGTTATACCAACAGATTTACGACTGGAAAGATGTCGGTGGCTGGAAAAGTGATGGCTTCGATGCTTGGATACAAGAGGTGGCTAAATGTATAAAATGTCTTGTGTCGTTGATGGAATTTCAGAATTCTAAATATCATTGTCATGGCGGCATTCTCTGTTCTCAAAGTGATTGACGAAAAGTTATATCGTCAAAGTTGCGAGGCACTGCATCTTCACCATCCCTTTAACATGTTGATTGCTGGACCCAGTGGTTCAGACAAAACCGAATTTGTCAAACGTTTGATCGAACACAAATCAAAATTGTTTGATCGCCCTCCACAACGTATCGTGTGGTGTTACAAAGAGTGGCAATCGTCTTACACATTACTCCAAGAAAATCAAGGAGAAATAATTTCGTTTGTAGAAAGCATTCCTCGCGAAGACGATGGGATCGTGTCTGACGTTAGTCGAACACATCACCTGGTCATCTTCGATGACATGTTAGGAGAAGACGAAGACGAAATTAAACTTTGGTTTATACGAAAAGGATATCATCGTAATGCCAGTATTATTTCTCTCTCATCTCATCTCTCCCGTAACCTGGCAGGTCGTAGGGGCGCCACTGATGACTTTGCGACAATCTCTCTCCATTGCTCTTTGGGAGTTTTCAAAGTCAATGCCTCTCCACTCTTTGATATTATCTTCCCATCTCTTCTTCTGTCTGCCTCGTTTTCTCTTTTCTCTCACTGTGCCCTGTAAGATTGTCTTTGACAGGTCTGATAAGCGTGAGACGTGACCATACCATCTTAGTTTGCGTTTCTTTACGGTGGTGAGCAGATCTTCATATGGTCCAATTGCACCTTGGATTCTAATGCCCACCTCCTCATTTGCGACGTGGTCTAAGTATGAGATTTTCAGGATCCTTCGATAACATCTCATCTCTAAGGCATGGATTCTTCTCTCTGGTTTTGCAGTCAGGGTCCATGTTTCACATGCATACAGGAATATTGACATGACAAGGGAGCGCATAAGCTTGATCTTGGACCCAAGCGTGATGTTGCTGTCCTTCCAAATAGGCTTCAGCCTAGCCAGTGCAGTTGTTGTCTGCGCAATCCTGGAGAGAACCTCAGGTTTTGAACCTTCATCAGAGGCGATAGCACCTAGGTATTTGAAGCTTGTCACTGCCCAGCTTCTGTCCATTTAGTCTTATTTCCTTTTGGATACCAATAGGGTTGTTTGTCATTAGCTTGGTCGTTTCAGCGCTGATCTCCATCCCATATCTTAGTGATGCTTGGTTGAGACGGTTCAATAAGGTTTCCAGTTCTTGTTCATCTCCTGCTAAGCCATCGATATCATCAGCGAAGCGCAGGTTGGTGATTGTTCTGCCTACAATACTGACACTGCCCTCATGGTCTTCCAATGCATCAGAGATAATCCTTTCCAGGTAGATGTTGAAGAGAGTTGGTGAGAGAAGGCATCCCTGTCTGACCTCAACTGTGGTTCTAAACCACTCTCCTATGTTGCCATTGACGAGAACCGCGCTGGTGGCCTTGTCATTCAGGTGTTCGATGGTGCTGATAAGTTTTGCGTTTATGTTGTATTTCCGCATGGGGGCCCACAACTCTGCATGCCATACCTTGTCAAATGCCTTCTTGAAGTCAATGAAGACATGATAGAGGTCCTGTTGATGCTGCAGATACTTTTGACAGAGGATTCTAAGATTGAAGATATGTTCAATAGTGTTACGCCCTGCTCTGAAACGTGCCTGTTCTTCAGCGATGATGTGCTCTGCTTGAGGTTTCAGTCTGTTGAGAATGATCTTAAGCATAACCTTGCTTGGGTGACTGATGAGACCGATTGTTCGGTAGTTCCCTCACAGCTACAGTTTCCCTTTCTTAGGAAGGGTGATGATCAGAGACTGGGTCCATGGGGTTGGCCATTCTCCTGTTTGCCAGATTTTGTTGCAGATTGTTGTGAGGACATCTACTAGTATCATTGAGGTTCCTCTTGCTTGAACAATTTCCGCTGGTATATAGTCTACCTCAGCTGACTTCCCTTTCTTTAGTACCTTTACTGCAGCCTCTACTTTTTCCCTGAGGATTGGGTGGTCAACCTCTGTTGTGGTCAATGGGAAGTTTAGTACAGCTTGGTCTTCAGAAGTCTCCTGGTTTAAGCTCTTCCTGATCCTGTTGTTAATCTCCCTGTATTTTTCTGTTCTTTCAAGATCTCCTCGCTTCCTTTTCATTTTTCTCCTCACATCACAGACGTCGAGGATATCTGCTGTGACCCAGGGCTTCTTTATCCTACGATGCTTGCCAATGATCTCGTTGGCTGTGCCTATTATGGTGATCAAGGAGTCTAGGAAGACTCGTGGAGGCGGGAGCGTCTTATTTTCTCTTGCAAGTTTTATCTTGCATATTGCCTGGAGTATTATTTATTTTACTCAAAATTTATTTCATCAAAGTAAAGTGCATCGCACCATCAGTCTCAATGAATATTATGTGATGTTGTTTAAAAGTCCAAGAGACAAATCTCAAGTGCAAGTGTTAGCCAAACAGTTACGCTTTGGCTCAATTATGCGTATGACGATGCCACTCAATCACCACATGGGCGTTTACTCATCCGTTTAAAACCTACCACTCAAGATTATTTTAGATTTCGTACAAATTTGTTTCACGATTATCTCACAATTGGTGCCAAGAAGGAGGTCCTGTCATTTACACGTCACCTTCGTCGTTTACATCTGTCTAAAAAGACTATAAAAACATCATTCACTTGTTTTCTTTCCAGCAGTATTCAACATGGCTTTCTTTCAATCTCATCCTCCTGCCAAATTGATTCCTGCACTGTATGCCATCAGTCGCGAAAAAAGATGCACCAGTACGTTCACATTAGTTAGAAGCTATTCTCCAAGAAGTGTTACGATTGTTTACTTTGACAGCACGTCAATTACTACAACATATCATTCACATACCACATCAAGCAAAACGTTTTCTTGGAAAAGATAAAGTAGCTTTGTCACAACTGGCTGATCAAAGGATTAATACTTAAATGAAAAAACAAATCATTTTAAACCTGGAGGAAGCGGCTCTTTAGGAGGTGTCATTATTCGTTCACTGTTAAAATGGGATCCTAATGCCGAAGCTAAAAAAGCCAAATCCCCTAAAAAAAATGACGGACCAAAAAGAAGAGAGGTGGTGGTTCTGCAAGTGCACACTATAAGAAGAAAAGGAAGAAAAGCCCCGAGAAAAGTCCCCAAAAAACATCTCCCGCAAGAAAGAGAGGGGGTACTGCCCCCTAGTACTGCCGCTAAAACGCGTACCTACTCAAGAAAACCACGCTCGGTGACAGTCTCTTATGCCACTTCTTCTTCTTCGTTCATGATGATGCCTACCAAACCTGATTTAAGACCAATGTCTCCTAATTTGATGAAAAAATGGAAACCCAATTGTAAAGGAACTTCTGCTTCTCCGGCGACGAGATCTTCTTGTACTGCTTTAGTGCTGCTGCTGCAGGGAAAGAAATGGCGTCTCCTAAGACAAAAGTACAAGACAGAACATGTGTGTTACAAAGTTTACTGGATTTATCCAAACAAGAACTGTCACGAATTAGTCGGTTAAAAACACCAGTAGTACCTAGAGTCAAGCTGATACGACGTGCCAACAATCAGTGGAGACGAATTACAGTATAAAAAGGAAGAAATATTGGATAAGATTCACTTCAGTATATTTCCTCCTGAAGCACAGATGTCTCCAAGAAGTTCACACCATTATCATCCCAAGAAAACGTCTTCCAAAAAAAGGGGAAACATGGGGACTTCCTCTTTGTTTAGCCGAACATTGGAATGTTTTGTCAGTACTGACCAAATCCAATGCTACAATGCGGAAATAAATCATTCAAAAAGCACCCAAAGAAATCATAGATACCGTGTGTGAATGTTGTTTGAACGTTTTAAAATGAACGGTGCCTTTGTCCAAGATACAGAAACCGCAATTATAAAAACATCGTCACATTCTCCGCCAAATGGTGAACAATAAAATGCCCATCAGTCAAAAGAACAAATGTTCAACGAGGAGTATTTCTATCTTTGCTGATAGGATTATTGTCAAAAGTGGCTGCTCCTTTGTTAGGATAGATTGCTGGACCTCTTTTAGGAGGAGTGACGAGATGTGGGAAAAGAAGAAGATAAAAAGGATACCTCATTTACCTCCTAATCCTAATCTCACCGAGATGTCACACTTACAGCAAGAATAACAATTGTTGATGGATCGAACAGATTTGTCAGTAACATAAAAATCGCAACGGTACGGACAATTATTGCAAAGCCTTCAACTGTTTCACCAGAAAGCTTTAGACGAAACAGCTAACCCTACTTTGAGAGACTTCAAGAATGTCATGAAAAGCAAAGAAAAAACAAGCAACAAAGACGATGACAGAAACAGCCACCGGAATGGAAGAAGAAGAAATAAGAGAAGTGTTTCAAACTCCGTCCGCTTACTACCTAGTAGGACAGCCTTCTTGGTCACCCCTTCCCCTACTTCCAGACGAGAAGAACTGAAAGCTTGGGTAAAAATATCATGTCGACACCTTCTTCAGCAGAAAAAGAAAGAAAGAAGGGAAGACAGAAGTGAAAAAAGAAATCAAGAAAAAAGTAACCAAACAACCGATGACGCCTCCTACTCCTATTGCTCTTCGGACACGTCAAGCATCGTCATAATCCAAAACAATACCACACGAACAACCTAAGACCAGTTGAGTTACTGAGGAGCAGCAGCAAAACAGCAAACCACATCATGGATACACTTTTAGCCAGCATTTACTACAATCCTGCTCATGTATCTAGTTATAGAGGAATTAAAAATGGTATCGTGTTGCTAAAACCTAACTCAAAACTTTACGTATGCAAGTTGTGCAACAAGGGTTACAAGAACAATCGACGTACACGTTACACAAACCCATTCGACGAATATTTTCCAGAAGTCAAACCAAAGTCGCAGGCATCGATCATCAATGGCAAGAAGATTTAGCCGATGTCTCTCATTTGGCAGCGTACTCTTGGTTACAAATATTTCTTTTGTGTCATTGACTTATTTTCAAAATCAGCTTGTGTAGTTCCTTTGACTTCTAAAACAAGTTCCGAGTTAGTGCAAGCTTTAAATATTGTTTGGAAACAAAGTGGTCGTCACCCTCTCCGATGGCAGACAAAGGCACCGAATTACTGAACCAAGCTTTTCAAAAAGAACGGAAGAAAGACACATTCATTTTTTCACTACTGAAAATTCTGAAACGAAAGCCAGTGTCCTGGAACGTTTTCAAAGAACTTTGTAGGAACGCATGTGGAAATATTGTACACATCAACTCATTCTCAAATATATCGCCCTGTTACCACGTCTAGTCAAAGCTTACAATCAATCGTACCATCGTAGCATTGGATGTGCACCCGAAGAACTGAACCCTGAAAACGAAGTGATGGTGTCTGATCGATTATTTGGAACGTCACCCACCACCAAAAAGAAAGAAATGTTAAAGACCGGTTCACATTGGAAAAACCAAACGCACTTTTGACAAAAATTATTTACATAACTGGACTACCGAATTGGAAGGAGATCTAGTGATCCTAGTGATCCTAGAATATTAGAAGAAAAGAAAAATATGGAACACGAGTAACCTATGGAAATAGCGATGTGGATGTGTTTTTTTTTATATCCAGAACCACAGCAGTCACAAATCACAAGTGAACAAGAAGACAAAAATACACTCATACAATACATGTCAAGATGGCCAGAACAAGAACAACATTTTGTCTTCTGTTTTGCTACTGACTTGGATGAAAGAATCACATGCCTGGCTAGAGAACATTGTTATGGATGTCAAATCGATCATTGTAGTCAGAAAAAACACGACACATGTTTGATGATGAGTTTTTGAAGAAAAGCTGGAAGAGTATCTGGAAGACGCATGGATTCTCATCTCAGAAGAGACGATTTTGAGAAAGTGGTATAAAGACTTGCGTGACCATTCTTTTTACATGCATTGACTTCTCTAGAGACGAAACGTATCGAAGTTCTCTTGCAAAACAGTACGGAGACTACCCGTTTTTCATCGACTTACTTGACAGAACTTTTCAAGGAAAAAATCAGGTGTGAATTGATGACTTATTCTGTACACAGCTTCTTGGAATCCTATGGTGTGTGCTAAAGATGAACTTCCCCAACGAAAACCTAAAGATGTTCAAGCTTATGTCATCAACACAGACCACTGTCATCATCCAGGAACCCATTGGGTAGCCGACTACTTTCCCAACAATCACAGTGTGGAATATTTTGATTCTTATGGATTACCTCCTCTGGAAACGACACCATTGACTTTATGAGAAGAAATGCTGTATCAACTAGATTCAATAATGTGAGATTACAAGGATCAGATTCCATGGTATGTGCACAATATTGTGTGTAGTTTCTTCATCAACGCAGTCTTGGATTTCACTAGGAATATTTAGTGACTTGTTTTGATCTTGAGTATTCGAGAAATGATGATAAAATGGAAAGATGTTTTTATTAACATCATGGCTATCTCTTGTCTCTAGTTCAGAAACGAACTGTGCATCGATGGCAAAATGGCAGTGCCTTAGATCATTGCAAGTCAAGTTTGACTCCACAGCGTTGTCAACCTTGTAAATACGTTCATGTTTAAAACTTTGTCCGTTTTTGTATTCCTGTTTGAGTTAGAGAAGCTTCTTCTTATTCTTAAATATTTTGATTTTTGAAAACAATGGTGTTGTCTTTTTTTTTGTTGAAAACAAATTCTATTGACATGCTCTTTCACATTTCTTTGTATCGATCTTGGCTATGTTTTCTTTCACGTCCGCTTACCGAATCGGAAGGATGTTTGCCTTAACGTCCGTGTTTTTCCCATATAAAGCGGTGCGTTCACCAGTCTTGTCACCCATCGTTGACTCGTCAACCACTAAAAACGTCTTCAAAGATTGCCAGATTATGCTAATTCATGGTGCACATGCACCGGGTCATGAAGTACCTGATCCAGAAAAGTACGGACAGGAAGACGGACATCTTACAAATGGCGCAGGACTTAGGAGAAAATGTCCTGCGCGAAGAAATCACTAAAGAGACAGAAGACTGGGAGGAGAGACAACGGCAACAACAGAGGCAACAACAACAACAGCAGCAGCAACAACAACAACAACAAGGAGGACGAGAAGAGGTGTCATGTAGAATGGAGACAGAGGAGTTCTCTTTCTCCTTCACAAAGAGGCATCCCTGTTCTGTGGTGAAGCCCATGGTTACACGTGGCCGTCCTGCTAGACGGTAAAAACCAGGACAACTCATCAAAATAAAAACGGCCCTTCTCAGGGCCACCCACTTCTCTAGAAAAGAGAAATATTAACCATTTTGCCCCCAAAATTTGTGTTTGTGTATGTCTTTGTCTTTCCCAAAGAAACTAAAACTTAAAACCCCTTCCCATATAAATAAATGTGTTTGTTGGGTATAGTGTGCTTGTGTGGGTATATAGTGTGTCTATAAACACTCCCTTTCCTTGTGTAAATCTATGCTAAAATATCATAAGAATGGTTTCATTTGGGTCCACGCGATTTCTTTTCCATTTATATTCTGTGTGAGGGTTGTATTCTGTGTGAGGAATGTTTTCCTTCACGTCAGTGCTTCAGACATATCAAGCGGCGTTCACCAGTTGTGCCATTCATCGTCGACTCGTGTGTACAAGAAGAATGGCAGACCACTATAAAGTTGGAAAGTTGCAAGAAGCCATAAGTTTATTGCGGAGAGTTGATCACCTCATTGGTCGGGTGGAGGGGATGAACTCTTTCCTTACAAACGCCATCTGAAGAGGGAGACGACTTCCCTAAGAATAGACAAGGAGATGGTGACAGGGGTGACGGCTGAGGAAGTCGTCAAGATCAAAGCAGCGTGCGCGGAGGAGAGGAGGGACAAGAGAGAAGGAGTTTGACTGACTGAATAGGAACTGGATGAAAATCCCAGAGAAATTCAGAAGATTGGGTCATCCGGATTGGATGCCACAGGAGGAGGAGGAAGAGGAGGAGGAGAAGGAAGACCTGGGGAAGGAGACTAACGAGCCTAGTTTTAGGCTCTTGGTCTCCACAAAAACATCATGGCTTCAAAGATGTGCAGCCTGCAGTGCCCGACCCGGGCGGTGCAACCACTAAGGACAGTGGTGGCAAAAAACAAACCCCAACGGCCCTTTTTAGGGCCACCCACACATATAGAAAAGAGAGATACTAATCATCTTTGCCAAATAATTGTGTTTGGGTAATGTTTTGTATATGTATGTTTTGTGTATGTCTATGTTGATAACAACTAAAACTTAAAACATCATTACCCCTTCTCTTGTGTTTGTATGTGTGTAAGGATATAGTGGTTTATCTATAAACACTTCCTGTCCTTGTGTGTGATAGTATGTTTGTATGTTTGTATGTTTGTATGTGTATTAACGTTCCTATCCTTATCGTTAGAGTGTAGGGGCGTGTGTTTGGATAGTAGGGGTGTGTGTTTGAATAGTAATTAAAACACGATTGCTGGGATAGTAGGGGGTGTTTAAATAGTAATCAAAAAGCGGTTGCTGGATAGTAGGGGGGGGGGGGGGGTTGGATAGTATATGTAGTGTGATGGATTGTAAAGGTATGTGTTAGATTGTAGATAAACATTTTAACATTACCGTTCCATTTTGTCCCCATAAACTTTTCGACCCTTTTCCCTTAACAATGTTAACATTACCATTTCCATTTGTCCCCATAAAGACTTTGTCCCCATAAACACTTTTGTCGTTATAAACATTTTTGTCCCCCTAACACCATCCCTAGGTTAAACCTATGGACAATTTTAACATAGGATTTCCCCTTGTCCCCATGTTGATCCACGCGTGTAAACCTATGGCGTAATGTTAATTCCCGTATGTCCACATACACTCCCATATAACTACTAACGTGTCAACAAACCATGGTTTGATGATGCATGCAAAGAGGCTATTAGTGAACGGAAAAAGGTCCTTAGACAATTTTAATGCCAATCTAACAACCAAAAAATCTGAATAATTACCGTAGATACTGAGCTAAAGCTCTTCGTACCATTAGAGAGAGCAAGAGGAAAACATAGAGATCCTATGTCTCTAGGATGAACTCGCGCTCCTCTCTTAAATCACTCTGCAATATAGTACGACAACTCGTTGGCAAAAATAAAAGCAGCTGTACCAAGCATTTAAATAAATCTGATGCAATGGTCACAACTATACCAGAAATCTCAAATACTTTGGCCGAAACATTTTCGAAGATCTCCTCACAAGAGATTATTCTGAAAACTTCCGCCGTGTCAAAAACTTGAAAGAAAAGGTTCCTCCAAATTTCAAATCTGCTAATGCTGAAGATTACAATAAACCTTTCACTCTCAGAGAGTTACAAGACTCTCTTGATCGATCCCCTGACACTACAGCTGGATATCAACTTCTGGAAGACTTGCCTGACACAGCTCTAAATACACTGCTAAACATTTTCAGTAAAATTTGTGAGACTGGCGACTTTCCGCAGTTTTGGCGAGAAGTAACTGTGATACCAATACCCAAACCTGATATAGGAACACTTCGACAAATAGTTTATAAACATTTTCCAACGACGAATAAATTAGGTAGATATAGTTTAATACAGTATATAGTAATATTAATAGTTTCTGTAGTTCAGTATTATGAATTCAAGAGTTAAAATTCGATCACTGCTCGATGGTCCGAAGGTTCATTTGTCCGAAGGTTCATAAGTATGAACATTTTAGCCCAAAGTTCCATTGTTTCGAAGGTTCGCAACTTCGAAGAATATAGGTGTCACTAGTCCGAAGGTTCATTGATTGATCTGAGGGTTCATAGCTTCGAAGAAAAAGTTTGAAAGGTTCGCAAGTCCGAAGGTTTGTTAGTCTGAAGGTTTTTGACAACAAAGGGTTCATTGGTCCGAATGTTCCAAAAACGGTTTCATTGGATAAAAGAGTCCTAAAATAGGTTTCATTGGATAAAAGAGTCCTAAAATAGGTTTCATTGGATAAAAGAGTCCTAAAATAGGTTTCATTGGATAAAAGAGTCCTAAAATAGGTTTCATTGGATAAATGATCTTTAAACCATACAGACCTTTATCATATTTAATATATAAAAAAAACAATCGATCAATACAATATTATTTTATTTTGATTATTCTTGTTCTAAATTGGGGTACTAAAACAGAAATTGTTACAAATGCACGCTCATATTAAACATTGGTTGTGTTATTAATTAAATTTCACAATTACTTCCAGTAGTACTTTTCAGCAAATTATTTTCTATTAAATCTGCATTCTGTCATAAAAAAGACATAATAAGGCAAGGACACAAATTAGTGCACGACTTTAAGGAAACAAAATGTAAGCAGTTACGGAGAAAAATTGGGATTTCCAATCAAAGGCAAACCATTTACAAAAATGAGCATTTTCTTTTATAATAAAATCACTTTATAACTTGTGTTTGTTCAATCAAGGTAATGTTTCATGCAGCGATATATTGGCAGAAGAATCGAGTGGACACGAATATCCTAGGTTGACCTTGAGCTTAATCTCTTATCTTAAAGCTGGGTACACGGGCCTGAGTCTGGTACGCGACACATTGTCTGTCTGAGATATACATTTGTACAAAGTTTCATTAACATACCGCAACCCATTCAAACGTTATAGAGCGGACACTAAAATCCCTTTGAACCCTGTCTGTGACCTTGACCTTGGTGCGACGGGTTTTGGTGTGGTAAGCCACACATTGTCTAATTTTAAGATCCACATTTACGCAAAGTTTCATCAAAATCCCTCAGCTTGTTCAAACGTTATGGAGCGGACATGAAAATCCCTATGTTGATCTTTGAACCTCGTCTCTGACCTTGAGATTGGAAACATGAACCTTGGTGTGGTACACATCACACCATGTAGTGAATATACACATTTGTGCAAAGTTTTATTGAAAAGTTATGGATCTGACAAGAAAATCCCTATATTGACCTTTGAACCCCGTGTGTGCACTTGGCCGAGGGTCTGGGTTTGGTACGCGACACATTGTCTAGTAGAGATACATGTATGTGCAAAGCTTCATCGAAATCTCTCAACCCATTGAAAAGTTATAGACCTGACACGAAATGCAGACGGAGTGACGGACGGAAAATCTAACACTATATGCCGACCACGTAAAGGTGCAAGCATACAAATATCTTCTAATATTAGAGTGGACTTGCCATACTTAGAACTATTGTTTGTATTGCGTGTTTGAATTAATGGACTATCAAGACAGCATAGTAATATGTTAGGGTGGATCTCGAAAGACAAGTTTTTTTTACAGAATAACATTACGGATGATCATGTATTTGTAACAATTGCATATAATAACGTATAGTTTCAAAATACTTTTCTATTTCTAAAATTTTTAATCTTTTGATCATATAATTTTAAAATAAACGATATATATTATTGTAGCAAAATATAAAAATAAAACTTTAAAGCATTTACTCTTTTTTTTCAAGGACACAAGGTAATCCACATCATAAGCTACTAGCAATGTGTTCGATATTTTAATATTGAAAATCGAATATTGAACCACTGCTAATTTCATACACATTTGCTGAACTAATTTTATCAAAGGACCTAAACCATAGCAAATGGGACTGACGCAGTACAACTAATTTTTACTGTTCAGAGTGACCGAATTTGTTAGAATTTATTGATTTGTATAGCTTTGTCTTCAAACATACTTGTAATCTCTCAATTTTAATTCTTCTAATATTTTTTTTTTTTTAATGCTGATAATTGCATTTAATCGAAAATTGCTACTGACTTTTTGTTTGCTTTCGACAGGCGGAAAAAAAATGCCAAAAATTGGGTAAAATGTTATTAAGTATATTGTGTCTCATTCTCCACGTTCATGTCATTTATGCCCAAGAAACACTAGTTTTATGAGTAAAAAGTAATTTTCTAATGTGAAAATATCGATTAAAATGGTCAAACATGGTTTGCTTTGTACTGAGATCGATGTTTATATAAATATAGACACGACGGAGAGCGAATTTGTGCGATTTATTAAAATTTATAAAAACAAATAATAATCGATTTGGGAAGCGTGTTTAATGTGTGCCAGATTTAAAAGGGAATTTCTTTGAAACACACATAAATTTGCTTTACTAAGAACGAATCTACCTCTACCACCGCTGCTACAACTCAACAACGAATCTACCTCTACCACCGCTGCTACAACTCAACAACGAATCAAAAGGCTACTACCTACAAAATTTATTATAGAATGGAATGTAAGTCACTACGTCTTTTATAAGGAATCACTTAACTTTGAACAGTCGACTACAATACTCCAGCACACGCTAATATGAAAATCGATCATCGGCCACAGGGTTGCGAATTGATATTTTAAAAATCACTTTGCTGTGCATATCCTGAAGCTGAATCTGCAAGTCAAATAGTCGATGATATTTGTAATCTGAAACTGTCTCAAGTGCAAAATAATTTAAAAGTCATTGTGACTAAAGCTTGAGATATTGGTTAAAAAAATGTCATACTTTAAGTTAATAGGTGTTTCACTCACTAGGTCACTTATATATATATATATATATATATATATATATATATATATATATATATATATATATATAATTGTATTTCGTTAAATCAAATCTGATTTTGCGGTCACTGAAAAGTAAAACAAAAGGTCAGAGTGGCCTAATGTTTGGTTGATCATGTACTACTCAAGAAACAGACAGAATGATTTGAGTTACTGACCCTAGGATTCATAGGATCTGAGACAATGAACCAAATGAAAAACGCATGCATTTTTAAATGGTTTAAGACCAGACGGGCGTACGACAAAGGGTAGTGCAATGTGTGTCTGTCTGTATATATATATATATATATATATATATTATTTATATTATTTTTTAAAAATAAAGTACTGAACAAGGTCCGATATTTCATTATTTTAATTGTTTAGAAATAAAATCATATGGGTGTATTGTTATTTCAAAAATTAGGGAGTGGGACTTGTAATCCAAAAATTTATTTGATTCAGCTAGGGTAGACAAAGTATTCCATTGCTTTTGATACAAGTTTTAAAGTCCTGCAAGCAAATTTAAAACATACAGCAACCAATCCAACTAGCCAACGGAAAACAATTGAGATTCACCGTTTTGTTGTAAATTAGTTATATTAAAATGTAAATGACTTTTTCAAACGATTTACATTCATAAGAAAAATTAAGTCTTCATATTTCAGTAATATTAAATCTTGCTTTACTGTAACTAGTATTCACTTGTATTATCAGTATTACTTTCTTACTTTGCTTCAACTTGTATTACTTTGCTTATTCATCTATCACATCAACTAGTTATGCTTGACCTTGGGTCATCCTTGCATATCTTAACATTGATAATTTTATTACTTAAAAGACTCATATAATCATTAATATATTTTTTATAAATTTATTTATTATTATACTATTACAAATCACTATACTATTTTTATAACTATTCAATACAACAACAACAACAACAAAACTCCAAAGGGGCTACAAATTATTTCTGAAATTTTCCAGTTGTAAGATTCGACTCATCACGAAAATGTGATTCTGAATTCAATGTTGGATTTAACTGGAAAATTATTATTTATTGTTCCTGTCTATATTTATTATAAAATGCTATATTTAGCCACCGTGACATTGACTTGATTGTACCAATCCCAAAATCAACAGCGTTTGTTTTCTACCCAAAAGTTACATTGCTATGAACTTTCATGACCATCAGACAAATAGAACTAAAGGTACCATTCGAAAACGAAAATGTTTTCGGACCGACAGACCGAAAAGCTATTTTTAGCTGCCGTGATCTTGACCTTGACTGAACCAACCCCCAAATCAATAGTATCCGTCCTCTCCACACGAGAAACATTTATATGAAGTTGCATGACCATCGGACAAATAGAAATTAAGTTATCATCCAGAAACGAAAAGTTTACTGACGGACAGAGAGCTATTTTTAGCCTCTGTGAGCTGGATATTTGATGGACTAATTTGGAGAAGTTTTTCGTTCGTTACCCGAGAATAGCATTCGTGTAAAGTGTAATGTATGTTAAAATTAAGACAACAATATCAGCTATAGTATATTGTTTGAACTTCCTTTCCGATTTTCTTTTGAACCAACCAGTACTCTTCAGAGTAATGAACCGCTGATCCAGTTAATCAAATTTGGACCAATATCCATTTTTTCATTCCAATTTTAATCTTGGGGCTAATGCACCTTTGGACCATCGAACCCTTCTTTCGGACCAATGAACCTTCGGACTAACGCACCTTCTTACCACTGAACCTTTCTTTCGGACTGATGACCCATCGAATCAATGAACCTTCGAAACAGTTCATCTTTTTTTTTTTCGTACCATAGAATCTTCGGACCAATGAACCTTCGGACTATCGAAATATAACCTTAACATTAACGTTTAGGGCACTAACCGTGGCGGAAGGAGAATATTGAAGATACACCATTCGAATGTGAAGTTTTTTATAAAATGTTTGACAGAGTAGTGATTTAAAGACACACAGAAGGATACATACGTGAGATAAAGCGTTGAAAAGTGAAGCGTGTGATAAAATGTTTATCTCGAGTGATGCTTTGAAGATGTAGATGATCCTCATATATATGCTGTTGCATACTAGAGATAAACCATTCAGATGTGAAGTTTGTGGTAAAAGATTTATCCAGAGCAGTACTTTAAAGATGCACACGAGGACACAAACTGGCTATAAACCATTGAAATGTGAAGTTTGTGATAAAATGTGGAGCCAGAAAAGTGGTTTGAAGATACACATGAGGATGCATATGGGAGATAAACCATTTAAATGTGAAGTTTGTGATAAAATGTTTAGGCAGAGTAGTCATTTGAATACACACATGAGGATACATACTGGAGATAAACCATTCAAATGTGAGGTTTGTGATGAAATATTTAGGGAAAGTAATGCTTTGAAAAGTCACAGTTGGAAACATACTGGAGAGAAACCATTCAAATGTGAAGTTTGTGATAAAACATTTAATCAGAGCGGGCATTTGAAGGCGCACATGATGATACATACTGGATATAAACCATTCAAATGTGAAGTTTGTGATAAAGTGTTTAGACAGTGTACTAATCTGAAGAGGCACACGCGGTTACATACTGGAGATAAACCATTCAAATGTGACGTTTGTCATCGAATGTTTAGGCAGAGTAGTGATTTGAATATACACATGAGGATACATACTGGATATAAACCGTTCAAATGTGACGTTTGTGATCAATTGTTTAGGCAAAGTAGTGTTTTAAAGAGACACATGATGATACACACTGGAGATAAGAAATTTAAATGTGACGTTTGCGATCAAATGTTTGGGCAAAGTAATGCTTTAAAGAGGCACATGAGGATACATAGTGGAGATAAGCTATTAAAATGTGAAGTTTGTGATAAAATGTTTAAGCAAAGTAGTTACTTGAAAGTGCACATGAGGATACATACTGGAGATAAACCATTTATATGTGATGTTTGTGATAAAATGTTTGGGCAAAGTAGTGCTTTAAAGACCCACAGGAGGATACACACTGGAGATAAACCATTCAAATGTGAAGTTTGTGATAAAATGTTTAAGCAGAGTGGTCACTTGAAGGTGCACATGAGAATACATACTGGAGATAAACCATTCAAATGTAAACTTTGTGATAATATGTTTGGGCAAAGTCGTACTTTTAAGAGGCACATTATGATACATACTGGAGAATAAACACGGTCCTACTAAACACCGCAAAGTCAGACAAAGGCAGACAAAGTCATGCAAAGTCAGACCAAGTCTGCTTATTTTTGTTATATTTGTACATATTTGTATACATTATACTATATTAACTTTGTTTTGATATTTAAATTTTTAAAAAGCGTGATTTAATGTTGTTTGAAAGTAAAATTGGTACATACGCACCCTTAGTTTTGTCCCTTTATTTCGCTTTGTGACGACGATATATATGCCGAAAATTGTTAATAAACGTTCATTAACAAGTTATTGAACAAAATAATTATATTATTTAGATATACACAATAATATTAGGACAGTATTATATTACATAAGTATAATATAAATATTTAATAGAACAAAGGCAGATAGAGTATGACAAAGTAAAATAACACAGCGTATGACAAAGGCAATCTAAATTTGACAAAACCAGATTTAATAATTTTATATAATAATTATCTTATTGAGAGACACGTACATTTATATTTGAAGATCACACGTACATGTACTAGTATTAGCATATGAGTTCGTTTCTAATTGACTCCTTGTCTTTTATAACACCCTAAATTTGAGTTTTACCGACGTTTTAAGTGGCTGCTATGTTGCAAACGGTCTCCCATTTTTCACATCTTTCAATCACATTAATTCTTTCCTCCAATGTTAGAATTTGTTTCTTTTTCATTGGAGGTTCTGCCATTGTTATTAAAGTGCTAGGTGTTAATGTTATAAGGGATCAATTGTAATAACGACTGTAGCAGTTTTGATCAAGCTTTGGGGAAATATGGAATACATATACAATGTACATGTATATGTACCAATGAATGAAATAAAAAGACACAATTAATTTATCCAGAAACAGAATAAATTTATTTAGAGACAAAAGTCAAAGACTTTATTCACCGACGATACAAAGGGATTAACTCTATAAACAGGGTGTAGCCAGCTGCACTAAGGTGAGCATATGACGGTTTGGTAATCTCTGTAACAGCAAAAACACCCCAACAAACAACACAAGCCTTTCACAATGACAATCGAATCCGGAAAACGATTCTCACCTACTGGTATTAAAGACAAAGACCTCATTCACCCCAGGCATTACGGATTAACTCCAAAGAAAAATGATGTATGCGACCGCTATATTGACTTTAGCACTACAATGGCAGTTAGTGACATGTACTTTAGTCTGGTGTACAGTCCAGAACAAAGGAAACTACATGCATGACCTGCAAAAGTTAGAAAACCGGTAGCCAGTCTAATTTGTTTTTATAAAAAAAAATTTGTTAGAACAGTCTTTACTTTGGAAGCGGTCGTTGTTACAAAGGATAAAATAAACGTCAGTGGTGTTTATCTCAGTTCTCGCGATGTTCATTGCAGTTTTTTTTTAGAACAAGCTGCCATACGCAATTTCGCGGGAAATCCTATGGATCATACTTTTGTCTCGCAGAAATAGCTGAGGTATTTCCGAATGAGCAATCGGCATGTACTCTAGTCTGGTTTACAATATATAACATATGACACTACATTCATGAGCTGTACAATTCAAGAAACCGGTTGCCAGCTTAATTTGTTTTTAATTTTTTGATTTTGTTTTTAACGTCTTCGCTTCTTAAGCGGTCGTGGTTACAAAGAGTTAAATAAAGGTCAGTTGTGTTTATCTCTGTTTTTGTGATGCGGTCGTTCATAGCAGTGTCGAAATGCATATTTTGCCAAGAAATCGCGGTCGCTGGTCGCGTTCTGCAGGTGGTCGCTGACGACAGTGCGTTTATATAACAAAATCGATCCGTGCATTACGATTGTGGTCGCTCATGACAGGTGGTCGCTCATAGCAGAGGTCGCTCATGACAGGTTTTACTGTAATAATATTTTGAAATTAATATAAAATACATAAGTTTAATATAAGTATTTAATCGAATATAGTATGCCAACGTGATGTAATAAACTTAAGATATCGTATGACAAAGACATTCATTGTGACAAAGTAAGATATACTAATGCTTTAATATTATAAAAAAGTCAGCACTATCAAAATCGGCTGATTATACAAAATATTATATTTTATATAATTTTGCATATGTATTCTTTTAAATTATGTCTCAATTAAATATTCTATTAACATTCATAATCATAAATTCGTGATGTACTTTCATCGAAAAAGATAGACCATGACAAGATGTATAGTACAAATACAGAACATCATTTCACATGTTAATGTCCTAATTGTTTCAGCATAATCATTACAGTGTTGCTATTAATGTTTGCAGTATATGATGAGAAGAAGCGATTATGCTACAAAGAGTAACAAATTATTCTGCCGATGTTGGCAAAATCAAACGCGGTTCCTGGCTATTTTACATTGTCTCAAAAAGTTATACAAATCTGTTCATGCAGTACTGTCCAAACAGTAATCATTTAAACAACCTTTAATTATATATCGGCGTCGGCAATCTCAAACGTAGGTACTGTTACTGAAATGTCACGCCTTCCGCAGTTTTGGGCTATATCAAAGGTATGTATTGTTTGCATCAATTAGCAGACTGATTAAAAACCTGACATTTTAAGTGTGATCTGATCAATATAAAATGGCCAAGAATAAAAATCTTCATCGAAAGCATTTTGTCATGATTCAGTTATAGTATTAATCTTCAAATGATTAATACTAAGTGTAGTTAACAATAAGTTGTTTAGTGGTACATGTATATTTAAAATATTGTGTTGTATTGTTTAAACTAGGGATGTTAATATCGGTTTTTTTCCAAAATCGATTATCGTTTGTAGAAATCCGATTTTAAACCGATTATCGGTTTTTGTCCTACACTGAAATTACAAGAAATATATTCTTATAATGCAAGTTAGTGAATGCCTCTTGCGAATACAAGATGTTCATTACATACCATAACGTATAGACACGCATCGTCTGACGGCATGGAGGACGATGTTGTGGCTCCACCGAATAAATATTTCTTTATAAAGGTGTTGTTCGTTTTTCTTTATAAATTACCTTTAATTTCTGGATAAAATATCTTGAAAAGATCGTAAAAACAAACATTATTCCACGAGGTATCAGTACTCTTAACATGTGTATCGCTAAACGCATTGTGTATTACGTCACTTTTTTTTTTTTTTTTTTTTTTATTTGGATACATTCTAGTTTTATTGTTTGTTCAAAATGAATGAGATTTCTTTTATTAAAAAAGATAACATTCATATCGAAAAACGACAACTATCACTAGATAGATTAGATAGATAGATAGATTGTACAAAATAAATTCACAAAGATAAACCATATACCAACTATGAATTTAATGGGTCTAAACGTCAGACATGTAAAAAAAAAATATTAAAATAAATAAATAAATAAATCATCCGATAGAATAGACCAGCCTCATCACAATGATAAACTTGGTCGTCTGTATATCCATCACGGGTCAGTATCCCTCGGAGTTGGTTGGGATAACTAGATGCAGCCGCCTGATTTGCTGCGTGTATCTCTCCCGACAACGAATTTTGTTTTATTCCATGTCGGCGCTGGAATCTCCAAAACCAGGTTGGTTTTCGGCTGACAAGACGGAGGTCATGATCTGCAACGCCTTCAAGACCGGGAGTAGTTCGCTAATCAGTTGCCAATGTTCCTCCTTCATATCCAGTGTTTTGGCATCGTTCATTTTTGTCACGCTTCTGTCACTAAGAACTGCCACAACAGGCCATCTGAGTTGTGAGAGCCTTTCAAACATGTCAAAGACGCTGTTCCAGCGGGTCTTGCAGTACTGAATCAGTTTGAGTGGTGTCTTGTCCTTGTCCATGGACACCTGTCGTTTCATAAGCTCACCCTCCGCCATTGGGCTATGTGAGAAATCTCCAACTAAACGTGACGCAGCGGATACACACTTGGAAATTTGATGATTCGTGACGGCATGGGTGCCCATTGCATGATTAATGCAAAGTTGCAATTTATGTGCCGCACAATGAACATCCAACCATCCATTCACGCTACCGACATCTTTAACATTGGAAGCACCATCATGGACACATGCAACAACTTTACCTTTTATAGCCCATTCTTCAGACACAGTTCCCAGATGTTCAGCGATGATGGCTTGCGTGTGGCGGTCATTCATTGGAATTGTTGCAAGAATGGGTGTCTTCATAGTCCAGTCTGGATCAGTGTAGCTGGCAGTGAAGCTCAGGTATGCTTCGTTGGTTACACTAGTCCATATGTCGGTGGTAACGGCAATATCCTTGACATTTTCTTCTAGATGTGTCTGCATTTCCGCCATTAGCGTCTTCTTCATTGTAGTCATTCGTGACATCATCGTCTGACGGCATGGAGGACGATATTGTGGCTCCACCAAAGCCATCAAATCACGGAAGGAATTGGATTCAACAATCGAAATTGGTAGCATGTTTTCAGCGACAAACTTAGCTACAGCAGCAGTAACTTTTTTCTTGATGACTATCAGGACAGTTTCTTTGTGTTCCAATAAATGTTGTTATTCGCGGCTGAACATTTGAAGGAGCCGCAAATCCGGGATGTTTGCTACGCAAATGTGCATGCAATCCAGTAGTAGTACCACCGCTCCGACTTATTTGTTGTGAACATAGTTTACAGCGAGCCATGCTTGATGAAATTTTTTCAAAGTTTTCCCATACATCAGATTTATTTACACGACCAGCCATATTTGTAAACTTGAAAAGACACAACCAGCAGAGACCAATCCTCAACAACAGAAGCTGTAGCTATTAACAGTCTATTGTTGTCAATTTCGGACATCAAAGAACTTAGCGACCGGTCGGTCGACTAACTATTGACATCCTTCAACAATAAATGTATTCATTTACAAACATGCTGCATGGAGCGCTCACAAATTTTAAACAAACACATCTTCTTATCTGCTGGCCATATTGTATTAAAATGTAAACACTAAACAAATGCATGAATGAATTTTTTTCTGGCATTTTTTAAAATTTTCACTACAAAAATGGTAAAAAATATTGAATTCGATTATCGTTTTGTAAAAACAAAAACCGATTATCGTTTTCAAAACCGATAATCGGATTTCCGATTTTCGTTTAACAACCCTAGTTTAAACATAGGTGTTGTAGTGTAATAGTGTTTCAGTTGTGTTACAGTGTTAAACATTCTCTAGATAAAATATTCTTTATTGGATAATGTAGTGTATATTTGTCAGAATGCCTTCTGTCCGTGCTCGTAAGCGTGTAAAACTCCATCAGTACCCGTGCGCTCTTTGCAAACAGAATTGTGCCAATGATTAAACATCAAAGGTTGTATTATTTTTATTTTTTACTATTGTAGGTTTGGTCATAGCTTTTAATTGCATTTAGTTGAGTAGTTGTATTTGTAGCTTTTTGTTACTTTTGTTTACCGTGTATTGTTCTATTATACTTTTTCTTATGATATATATGCCGCCAGTTCATATACACTAACTGTATATGTGCATTCTCTACGTACATGTATGTGCAAAGTCTTGTCAAACTCTTTGTCCTATGTATTTAAAAAATTTGTATGCATGTAATACTGTATCCTGTGTGTGTATTTGCTAGCAATTATTCATGCGTATTTAAAATGCTGCATGTAAGTTTAGAGTAGAATCTATTTGTGTAAATTGATTTCTCTGCATGAAATCTTTAAATAGAAATTGAATCTTTTTTCTTTTCCAAAAATGTATTTTTAGCATAGAAACAAGATGTTTAAAAACTAGTTACATAATTAAATTAGTATGTATGTATGTATGCATGTATGTATGTATGTATGTATGTATGTATGTATGTATGTATGTATGTATGTATGTATGTATGTATGTATGTATGTATAGTTGGTAAAGTTAATTTATATTTTATTGTCTGTAGTCAGTAAAATAGCTCCAGTGAATTAATTTTTCTTATTATGTAAATGCTAACTAACTTTAAATAAAATTTGTCTCTTGTTTATTGTCTGTAATTGTTGGTCATATTCGACACTCAGTATATCTCATATCCGTAGGAGTTGCTTGATTTCTTTCTTTGTTTTTGCTCTTTTCACAATAGAAAAGCACATGACTCAATCTAATGCAATAAATATCTCAAAACTCTGATAATGAACCGTTAGAGCTGAAATACAATGTCTATTGATAACAACAGTTAGAAAGTATGAACTGAATATAGGCTTCAAACCATGTACTTGTATCATTTAAAGCCTAAATCTGGTTTATTATACAGATGTTTTCCATCTAGGTATGCAAATACACATATGTATCACAGCTGTACCCTTATGGTGCTAACAATTTATTTACACTATATATATATATATATATATATATATATATATATATATATATATATATATAGAGAGAGAGAGAGAGAGAGAGAGAGAGAGAGAGAGAGAGAGAGAGAGAGAGAGAGAGAGAAAGAGATATGAACATTGAATTATTTTACTTCCATTTTGCACATGAAACATCAACTCTTCTTAACATCAAATTCTTGAAAGCAATTTAAATAGATTAGGAATGTCAATTTCCTTTCATTCAGAAGCGTTTTCTTTTTCTACTTTTCACGCAATATTATGTGACGCATAACAGGATTTTAAGAATCTTCTTGGTTCTGGGATTAACTTATGGATGACATCTAGAGTGCTGTCCACCCATTCTCACTATCTTTATCTGTAATGTGACTGACAACTGTTGACTCTTTCTATAAACAAAATTTAATGAAATTTTGCTGACACACATATTGAATACAAGTAAGTTTCAGTGCCTGAATACTGTGATGAAGCCTGTCTACAGGCAGTGGAAGGAAAATGTCACTAGTGCTGCTGGTATAGCTGATTATAAAGGCATTATGTTTAAATGTTGGTAAAACCAAACAAGAAAGTTTCATATGTACCATTCAGTCAGTTACTCATAAAATACGAACGTTAAATGTTTTTAACAAAATAAAAGTTAATTATTTCGAAGAATGAATCGGATTAAAATTCTGTGAAGAATTTTCTATGGGTTGTAAAAAGAATTTGTGTGGTCCCTTCCTTCCATGTCCATGAAATATCTCTGCTCTGTTAACCTGGCTAATGAACGATGAGTAGACCTGATCAATATATATAAAAAGTACCATTTGGGATGCTTTTGTTCACCTGCACCTTGCCTGTTAGATGAAATGCATGTAGTTTCATTTATGTGGTATTATAGATTGACCTAAATAACCTGTCCATTTTCACTGTTGCAAGATATTAGGGACAGGTCAAAACCTATAAACATGTACATGTATAGCGGTGTGCATGCACTATGCTTAGTGTTATGTATGATGTTTATATAATATTATAAATATTTTAGGAAATTATAAATGTTTCTTCACTTTAATATTTGCTTAAATCTTTATGTTTGTTAGGAAAAACATGTATAACTAGTGTCCTTGAATTAGGTTGTTTTGATCAATATGTTTTCTCAATTTGAAGGTCAAGGTTGATTTTGTTTACAGTTAGAATTCCATTAAGATGACTCACATTCTAGAACATTCTGTCATGTGACCAATCTTGAACATTCTGTCATGTGACCAATCTTTATATATACCATGTTTGGTAGACATTTTGTTCAGTTCGACATTACCATCAGTCTTGTAAAGAGCTATTACAGTTGAGAAAATTCATTCCAAATTCTAAGAGAGGAATTATTTTAATTATTCATTGGATTATAACAGTGCTCATAAACTTTTGGATTTTGACTGACAATTTTGGAATTTATGTGAACTTATTCAGAGATTTTGGATTACTTCATTTTGACTTCAGCACATCAAGATTTCTAGTACATCAGGACTTTGGAGACCATTGGCACATAATAACATTCAAGGACACATTCTATATTTAGGACTTGTGATTAGAACAATCATTCTTATTGGATTATTAGGATACATAAACACATTACTGTAAGTGACTTTTTGATTTTTCATTTTAATTATCTAGTAATAAATTGCTTGTTGATTTTTACTTGATTTGTTGGTTTCACTTTCTTTCTGTTACATTTTTCTTAGACCATAGAGTCGTAACAGAAATTGGGGGCTCGTCCGGGATTGAATTTCTTTAAAGCATATTAGAGATATTAAATTTATCTTTGAAATTCATATTGATTTTGTCTCGGAGAATGTTTTTTGTCTTTGGCAAAGATTTTTAATAAAGAAATTTTTTTTGTGTGAAACCAACAAGCATTTACAATGGCATCTAATGTTCAGAATTTCATAAAACCTCTGCGGGAGGGGATAGAGTGCATGAGAAAGTCAATTGAAGAGTTCAAGAGGCGCATCCATAGTGATGTTAAAACCTATCTTGACGAGCAGAATGTGGAAACTTTGGAAAATGCTGCTCGTATGGCTGATGATTATTCCTTGACTCACAAAATTTCATTTGGCAATAAGTCGTCCTCTCAGCAGTTTTCTGGTAATAAACCATTTCAATCTCATTCGAGCACTTCCAAATTTCACAACAGCACAACTGTTAGGAATCGAACATCTGATAAGACTGATCAGAAATCCTTATCTCTTCCTACGTGCACTTATTGTAAAACGAAAGGGCACGTTATTTCTGATTGCTTCAAGTTGAAAAATAAGCAACAGAGAAAAGATAGAGCTTTTCCAAATGCTCTTATTTCTACGAGGTCAAGGTCACGGTCTTGTATTGAAAGCAATACATTTGTTGGGTCAAACAAACCCCAGTCTGATTCTATTTTAGAGGCTTATGAACCATTCATGTCAGAAGGTTCTATATCACTTATTGGTGATTCTGCCAAACCTATCCCAATTAAAATATTAAGGGACACTGGAGCTTCTCAGAGTCTTTTATTATCAGGTACTTTGCCTTTGTCTGAGGAGTCTTCTTCAAGTGAAAGTGTTCTTGTTCAGGGAGTTGAGTGCGGCTTTGTAAATGTTCCTCTTCATTGTGTAAATTTGGCATCAGACTTAGTTTCTGGACCTGTGACTGTTGGGGCAGTGACTTCTTTACCCATAGAGGGTGTTCATTTATTACTAGGCAATGACCTAGCTGGAGATAAGGTTGTGGTTAATCCACTTGTAACTGACAAGCCTTGTTTGGATCAGAAAGTTGATCCTGTCGAAACTGAAATCCCTGATTTGTACCCTGCTTGTGCAGTTACTAGAGCTATGGAAAAAAGAGCTCTTGAGATTGATGTTGATCAGGATATTATTCCTTTAGCTGACACATGTATTGGTCAGTCTTTTGATGAGGTCACTTTTTCCTCAGGTATTGATCAATCAAATGGTATTGATCACAGTGATCCTCTTTTGGCAACTCATTCTCTTTGTCCTACTCAGGATGACAAACGACAATCCCTTGTCGTTGAACAGGAGCAAGATTCCGAGATATCTTGTTTTTTTCAGAGGGCTATTAGTGAAACTGAAGCCACACAAGTTCCAGTGTGTTACTTTGTGAAAAATGGGGTCCTTATGAGGAAATGGAGACCACCTGATGTACCCGCTGGTGACGACTGGTCAGTGAGCTATCAAATTGTTGTTCCTAAGTCATATCGACAGGAAATTCTTAATTTAGCCCATGAAACCCCTTTGGCTGGTCATTTAGGAGTCCGTAAGACTTATCACAAGATCTTGAATCATTTTTATTGGCCGAAACTCAAAAGTGATGTTTCTAAATACTGCAGATCTTGTCACACTTGTCAAATGGCAGGAAAACCCAATCAGAAGATACCTAAGGCTCATTTGCAACCTATTCCTGCATTTGATGAACCATTTAGTAGAATAATAGTAGACTGTGTTGGTCCTTTACCTAAAACCAAGTCAGGCAACCAATACTTGTTGGCCATCATGTGTGCATCTACAAGATTTCCAGAGGCAATTCCTCTGAGAAATATAAAAACTAAAACTATTGTGAAAGCTTTGGTGAAGTTTTTTACACTTGTTGGCCTTCCCAAATCTGTCCAGTCGGATCAAGGGTCAAATTTTATGTCTGGAATTTTCCAACAAGTTATGCATGAACTAGGCATCCAACAGTTTAAATCTTCTGCCTATCACCCTGAAAGTCAAGGTGCTTTGGAAAGATTTCATCAAACTTTGAAGAATATGATTCGATCATATTGCTTTGATACAGAAAAGGATTGGGATGAGGGTGTTCATTTGTTGTTGTTTGCTGTTAGGGAATCAGTTCAAGAGTCGTTGGGTTTTAGTCCCTTTGAACTAGTTTTTGGTCATACTGTCCGTGGACCATTGAAATTATTGAAAGAGAAACTTCTTTCAAATGAAGACTCAAAGATTAATCTTCTTGATTATGTTTCTGATTTCAAATACAAGTTGTCAAAGGCCTGTGAAGTAGCAAGAACTAATCTTCACACTACTCAGTCAAATATGAAATTAAGGTATGACAGAAATTCACAGGAAAGGAGTTTTAAACCTGGTGACAAAGTTCTGGCTCTCTTTCCCATACCTCAGAATCCTCTTCAGGCTAAATTTTTTGGTCCTTATACCGTTGCAAAGAAAGTAAATGACTTAAATTATATCATTAACACTCCTGGGAGACGGAAACAGAAACAACTTTGTCATATAAATATGTTAAAGGAATATTTTGACAGAGATAGCTCAGCTAATTATTCAGTTAATTTAGTTGTACCTGTCCCACACAGTGAAGATATCGACGATGGAGTACGATCAGACTATAGTGACTCTGGTATAACCAATCTTCGGAATTCAGAAATATTGAACAACCTAGACCAGAAACTTTCACATCTACAACAACAGGAAAGGAATGAACTAAAACAGCTATTACATGACTATGAGCACTTGTTTCCTGATGTTCCAACACGAACAAGTAAAATTTATCATGACGTTGACATTGTAGATTCTGCGCCTGTGAAACAGCATCCTTATAGGATGAATCCTCTCAAACAGAACTATCTGAAGAAAGAAATTCAGTATCTACTGGAGAATGATTTCATAGAACCAAGTAAAAGTAACTGGAGTTCACCATGTATTCTTGTTCCCAAGCCAGATAATACATTCCGTATGTGTACTGACTATAGAAAAGTCAACAGTGTCACCAAAACGGATTCATTTCCAATCCCAAGAATGAACGATTGCATTGATAAAATTGGAAATGCGGAATATGTCACCAAGTTTGACCTTTTAAAAGGATTCTGGCAAATTCCACTCACGGAAAGGGCAAAAGAAATTTCAGCATTTGCAACTCCAGATGGACTTTATCAATATAAAGTCATGCCGTTTGGAATGAAAAATTCGCCTGCAACGTTTCAACGTCTGATGAACATGATAACATTTGGTCTTGATAATTGTGACGCTTATATCGATGACGTCATTATCTACAACAACACCTGGGAAGATCATTTGGAAACCATTCGAAAATTCTTTGATCGACTCAGCGATGCGAATCTGACAATTAATTTGAGCCAAAGTGAGTTTTGCCATGCTTGTGTCACATTTTTAGGACATATTGTGGGACAAGGTCAAGTTAAACCTATAGAAGCTAAGGTCAAAGCTATCTCTGAATTTCAAGTTCCAATTTGTAAAAAGCAACTGATGCGATTTCTAGGTATGGCTGGATATTATCGGAAATTTTGTTCCAATTTTTCAAAAATTGCTGAACCTTTGACAAGTTTATTGAGTAAGAAAACCAAATTTCATTGGTCTGACAAGTGTCAGGAATCTTTTGACAAGTTAAAGGCCATGCTTAAGAATGCACCAGTTCTTTCTGCACCAAATTTTAGCCAATCATTTAAATTATCTGTTGATGCAAGTGATGTAGGAGTTGGTGGAGTATTGATTCAGGAAGACAAAAGTGGTGTGGATCACCCTGTGTGTTATTTTTCTAAAAAACTAAACAAGCAGCAGAAAAATTATTCCACAATTGAGAAGGAATGTTTGGCTTTGATATTGGCTTTACAGCATTTTGAAGTGTATGTTACCTCAGCTCTTTCTCCAATTATTGTGTACAGTGATCACAATCCCCTTACTTTCATCAACAAAATGAAAGATAAAAATCGGAGATTGTTGAGATGGAGTTTGATATTGCAGGAATATAACATTGACATTAGACACATCAGGGGAAAAGACAATGTGATTGCAGATGCACTCTCACGTGCCTAGAAATGTAATATTGCTTGATGTAATTAAGTCCAGTATCATAAAACATGTTCTTATGTAATTTTGGTTATTATAGTATTAGATGTATATTCAAAAGAAAGCTTTATTACATAAATCTTTCTTTTTCTTTATGAGGGGAGGTGTTATGTATGATGTTTATATAATATTATAAATATTTTAGGAAATTATAAATGTTTCTTCACTTTAATATTTGCTTAAATCTTTATGTTTGTTAGGAAAAACATGTATAACTAGTGTCCTTGAATTAGGTTGTTTTGATCAATATGTTTTCTCAATTTGAAGGTCAAGGTTGATTTTGTTTACAGTTAGAATTCCATTAAGATGACTCACATTCTAGAACATTCTGTCATGTGACCAATCTTGAACATTCTGTCATGTGACCAATCTTTATATATACCATGTTTGGTAGACATTTTGTTCAGTTCGACATTACCATCAGTCTTGTAAAGAGCTATTACAGTTGTGAAAATTCATTCCAAATTCTAAGAGAGGAATTATTTTAATTATTCATTGGATTATAACAGTGCTCATAAACTTTTGGATTTTGATTGACAATTTTGGAATTTATGTGAACTTATTCAGAGATTTTGGATTACTTCATTTTGACTTCAGCACATCAAGATTTCTAGTACATCAGGACTTTGGAGACCATTGGCACATAATAACATTCAAGGACACATTCTATATTTAGGACTTGTGATTAGAACAATCATTCTTATTGGATTATTAGGATACATAAACACATTACTGTAAGTGACTTTTTGATTTTTCATTTTAATTATCTAGTAATAAATTGCTTGTTGATTTTTACTTGATTTGTTGGTTTCACTTTCTTTCTGTTACATTTTTCTTAGACCATAGAGTCGTAACATTAGGGGTTGTCCATAAAGGACGTCCGCAGATAATACCTGTTTTCCTACCCCCCCCTCCCCTTGTCCGCTTTTGTCCGCATGTGGCTTACCCCCCCCCCCCCCCCGGCTGCGGACGTCTCCATCTAGCATTATACACTGCTCGATGGTCTGGCAGTGTAATAGCTGGAATTCTCAAAATACAACGCTCACTGATCTCATCACAACATGTAGCTCAAAACAAAGAAAAAAATAAACAAAGTTCTTTCTTTAAAAAAGTCTTAATTCAGGACATAGAACTAAAGTTGTCATCTCATAGAAAGCTAAATTCGGTAGACTGTCAATGTCTTACTCCACTTCAACAAACGCAGACTGTAGCCAGTCAAATAAGTTGCGAACAACTGGCAGATGATCATAACTGCTTTCAGTTGCGGAAGTTGATGATGCAGTTGACAGAATAGCGCTAACAGATTCAGGCTCCACAGCGCCGACATCTACCATTTCAGCTTGTGTGCTCACTGCTGCATGCCTGTGAATACGGGCATGATTGCACTTCGCAGCCTGAGATGGAAAGTACAGGCCACACTGATTACAAACGCGCTTCTCAAGATCAGCAGTCACCGACGGACAGTAGAAATCAAATGACATCCTCAGGAAGTCGTGTGAAGGCTGCAGATGTAAAAGGGCCAGTCATTGATAAAGCGATCCAAATGTTCCACTGTTGCTGCCAACTGGTGCATAGGTAATCCCTTTATCTGTGCTGTAGTGTGGAACAGGTGGAGGTAAAAATCGTCCAGGAAATATATCATTGTAGTTAGTGCGACGCTGACCACAGCATGATTCACTGTTGCACTTCACAATCTGCAAGCAATACTGCGACTGTTGAATGTGCCGACTTGACCACTCATCTGACGGTGGACTGATGTCCAGTTTTCCTGCATCACATGATACAAAAGATGCTACCACATCAAATCCATCAATAACCGTTAAGCTCCAGATTTCTGCCAGCACTTCCCCGGCCTTCTGGAAATTGGCCCTTTCCAACTCTACATCACATGTCTTGCCATTGCTGTCCAAATGAGATCCATAATGATTGTGAGGCAGGATCAATCCTGATAGGTCGCGTGACAGATGAGCCATGCGTCGTTCGATGGTGTTATTGTAATGGAAGGCTCGATAGGCTGCGGCTAGTGTTTTCAGAAATCGAGGGTTCTCATCCAGACCGCCATCTGCTGTTATGACCACAATCGGCTTCACTAATCCATTAATGCACATAACAGGCTGAAAAGCAGGAAGTTGTTTGAGTTCTTCAAAATCAGCAGCATGTGTCACTGCTGTGCTACTGTCATGCTTCCCACTGTGAATGAAGATAGCAGTTGGCCCTGAATGCGATACAGCCCCTGGTTTTATAACACATGCAGCATAGACTGATGGGATCAGTTTGTGGCGTTCAGCAATAACCCAGTCATGATCTGGCAGCTGCACACGATACTCAGTGTGCATCAGAATGGGCGCCTGCTTATTTGCTGCCGGTAATCCTAGTGGGACACGTGCCTTGTCGTCTTGGCTCAAGAAAAAAACACAGTGTTCTCCCATAGCGACAGCCAGATCTTTCAAGTAGCAGATTGTAGCTGCTGCAAAATGAGCATCCACGAGATTGCTCCTTTCACTGTTTGCTGCCTTAAGCAGCTTGACAGGCACTGTGGTCACATGACGCTTACCGTCAGTCTTCACCGAATTACATGGAAGTAGACGTAGATATGTTCCTGCTCGACTGATGTTGAAGCCATCTTGGACGAGGGCTTCATGCAAGTCATCCAACGTTTTGCAGCTACTAAGCTTCTCAGATCGTCGCCGCGGATCAGCAGCTGCTCCACATGATACAATGTCCACGATTGTCTTTAGCAACTGTGGTTGGTCATCTTCTAAGCGGGGTCTTCCTACTTTCTGCCAACAGAACTTTTTGAGTCGCTGGCCAATGACTGGATGTTCTTCCGTAACTTCAGTCAGCTTTCTCTTGAAGTCAAGCCTGGAGTTCTGTTTGCATGCTCGTTCAGCTGCCAGACGTTTTAACTTTTTCTCCAGCTGCACATTTTTGCTGCCGAGTTCATCAGACTTTGTTTTCATATCAGCTGTCCACAGTCCAGTGTTTTTTACCTGTAGAAGACTAGCCATTTGTGCGTTGACAGATTCTAACTCATTGCTTGCTGTGTCTTGTGCTGGTGTAGAGCGTTGGTTTTTTTTCTTCACTAGACATGCTACTGCTGTCGTTTGCGTCTCAGCATCCATCTCTCTTGCTGTTACGTCAGCAGAAGATGCCTCTTCCACCTCTGACTGAACGTCACTATTTATTATCACCACAGTTGACGGAAGTTCCTGAGATGACGTGGTTAGCGTCGAAGTAATTGAATCTGATGCTTGGCTTAGACTGGCCTTAGGCGTGGCAGCACGGGCCCACATGCTCATCAGACGACTTTTTCTTTCTGCTGCTCTCGCATGCCAAACTCGAATCAAGTTTTTGACTTCTTCTTCATTTTGTTTACAATTGTTCAACTGCTCCTGTGCACGTTTATGTGCCAGATCTGACTTCAGATCAGGGTGTGCAGCAATGAAAGCATCTTTAAAGTCGCTATACAGTTTATAACGCGCATCCATTATTAGCATCGGTAGTATAAAGAATATTATTAAATAATATGTAATATTAGCTGGAAAAATATAGATATTAAAAACTCTATTAAACAGTACGTTGCCTATGTCACTGATTAACACACACGTGTGCGGAAGGCAGCTGGAGTCCATGCTTTCAGATGTACTGTGCGTAGCAGCAGTGTAGTGGTGGCTACTGCAGCCAGCCGCCTGCTTCAAGGGAGGCTGGCACTAGCTCTGCAGTCGCATGGTCAGCCAGGGTCTTCATCACAGGCCAGGCACTGTATTGTCTGAATTGAGAGCATTATACAGGCCGTGGTGCATCTTACTTGGCTATTTGTATACTCACTCAGGTCTGCAGGGCCGATATGTGGGCCATGTAATCAACCTCAGGCACTGGGAGCCAGACCTATGTATTAATGCCAACCCATTCATATATATTCTGTGGCACGAATCGTACAAATTGAAATTAACAAATAATTTATACTTAGGGATCACCCATAAAGGACGTCCGCAAAACATACTGGAATACACGCAGTAGGCCTAAAGCAGCTGTTCAACACAGAATATCATAACAAAAAATACTAGCTTGCGGACGTCCGCAAGGTCCTTTACACCCCCTCCCCCCTTGTCCACAGTTGTCCGCATTTGAACAAACCCCCCCTCCCCCCATCTTTGCGGACTCCTTTATGGATGATCCCTTAGTTTATGTGAATGCGATAATTTTGCCATACTATGCATGCATGATGCATGCACTGCCTTTAGTTTATGTTAGTGAGGTAATTCTAGCATATTATGCATGCATGATGCATACATTGTGCTTTGTTGATATGAGTGAGATAATTCTGCAATATTATGCATGCATGATGCATGCTCTGTGCCTTGTTTATATAAGTGAGATAATTCTGTCATACTTTACAAGTTGTATAGGCTGGCGATTGAGTTTCTAACAAGAGTCCTATGTTAAATGGTAAAAAGATTGTATCCTCTAATAGGAATTTAACATTAGGCCACCATTGTTTTTTGGTGGGAAATCGTAACATTGTAACATGATGGGTATGTTTTGGCGTGGACTCTAACTGAAGTCCATCACCACATAAATATGAAATTAAAACAAAATAAGTGAAAACTTATTTAATCCACATACTTAACAGTTATCTAGTCACCTTCAAATCGGCAACATGCATCAAAACATTGGCCAAGCTGACTTTTGAGATTGAGAACACTTTTTTTTAATCCATTTAATTGTTTGCCAAGGAGTAAGCTGCATTGGTCTCCTGTAATTATCACATAAACAACAGATCATAAACACCACTTGTGGTTGCTACATTTTTGGTACATCGATCACGCTATGAACAAAATCCTCCTGGTGGTTAATGGTTTGAGATGCGTGTCTTTTATTTCCAAACACACCTGTCAAAGGAATCTCATGAGTTCAACTTGTATTATTAACAATTACCACCTACTCACCTTAAAATCGGTGACATGCATCAAAACAATCTCTAACATGCCGATTGTTTCTAGTCAGCAAGCTCACAAACTGCAGAGGATAGGTTAAGACGTGAAAGGCAGCCAATCCCAGATATGTACAAAATATTAAGATTAAAATGTAACAGATAAGTTAAAATCTAAATATTTATTCCTTATTTGTCAAAACTTGCGTAAATAGTAAATATTCACATTATCACGTCTGCGTGAGAAAATGCGAGACTGACCTTGACATTGACAACAAGATGGAAATGTCAAATGATAAATGAAAGAATCTGTGGTCATTTATGTAATAGAAGAATCCGGTACATATAAGCACTAAATAAACTCTAAATAAAGGTGCAGCTGATGTGTGTACTTTGGCGAGATCACGAGACTTTTTTTTCCTCAGTATTTATTTTTCTTGTAAAATCATTTAATTATCACACTTAATATAATTAAAATAATAATAATAATAATAATAATGATCAACATCATAAAAATGTTGTAGAATGGAAGCAATATTTACTACAGTAGAAGTTTACTATATGATGTACTTATGAGTTGCAAGAAAGGCTCAGATAAAAGGTAGTTTTGATAAATTTAGTTTGCCAGTAATCTGTATATGTATGTTGATGTTTGTTGGTGTCTGTATGATAGATACATTTCAGATAGACCAGTTTTAATGTCAACCAGAAGAACTGCAATGGCAAGCCATTACAGTTGCTTTGGTTGACATTAAAATTGGTCTATACGTGTATTCCAAATCCCACACCCTTCTCCCACCCTTTTTGTACTCATCCCCACCCCAAAGTGATTTAGTAGTAATAATACAAACTATATCATATATTGTATGCTAATGCTGCTAATGCTGCTTACATGAAAGTTGGCAGGAAAAATATTTGAAAATGTAATTGAATAGAATTTTTTTTTCACTTGATCTGTAGCCCACTCACAGGGACCCCAGGTACAGGAGCCAATAATGACACCCATGTTGCAAATGATAACCATGATAGGGGCAACAGAACTACAAAGTTTTATTCCAATGCTGTTTTAAAAAAGTGTTGAGTATTTTATACCTGACACTATTTTAAAACAGCATGGGAATAAAATGCTTCTGTATAAAATGAACGCCTCCTATAAGACTAACAGATTTTTGAAATTAAGACCTCAAATGTGTTTCATGTATTGCAGGGGTGAAGGTACACATGATGATGCGCCTTTTTGAGAGTGGTTCTCCAAAGTTGGGGAAATAAGATCACTCATCAGATGTCCAGCTCTTGTTGTCACAGCAACAGCAAGTTTGGCAGCAAGACAAAAAAAAAAGAAAATAGTAGGCCTTGTCAATTGTGTAGACATTATTGAAATCCAGACAGACCAAAAATATTAAACTGTTTGTGTACAAAGTTAAAAGTACCACTCCACTTGCAGATACTTTCAGTTGGATTATAAATATGCTGAAAGAACTGGATAGATCATGCCCAAGAGTTGTTATTTTCTGTCCAAGTATAAAATTGTGCGCAGATATCTATTTAGTCCTCAGAATGGAAGTGGAAGACAAAAAACATCTTGATAACATGTTCCACTCAAGCACCATTGAGCACATTCAAGAGAAAATAAGAGAGGATTTGGACAACCCTGAAGGGGAATAAGGGTATTAATTGCAACAAATGCTGCAGGTATGGGGGTAAATTACAAGTCAGTCTACAGTATTATACATTATGCACTCCAAGGATTTAGATAGTTTTGTTCAGCAGCTTGGTAGAGCTGGCAGAGATGGGTCACAGTCCTATGCACTACTTATTTTTAATAGTATACATTTGAAAAAGCTGGATTCAAATGTGACAGAATATATGTACTACTCAAGCATATACAGGTGAATCAAACTTTTGGAAGCATGTGATGCCAAACCAGATGGCAACAGCATAAAGTACTTATGTTAATGTGACATTGGCTCCAAAACCTGTAACTGTATTGATGAAAAATGTTAATCATTTGTCAATCCATATATTTCTACTGAAATAAGTGCAGACAGTTCTTCCTCTGGTGAAAATTTGAGTGAAAATATTGATTTTAATACAACATCAACATCTTGGAATGACTCATCTGACTCAGAGTAAGTTGGTAACAATAGTCACTCAATGGGACCACACTGTACTGAGATACATCTTGTTGTGTTTCAGCTCGCAGTATTGTTGGGTAATTTTTTAAAATTCGTTAAATAACTGTATCAGTAAGCAAAGGGTTTAGGATGTACCACCCCACCCCTAAGAGAAATTTCCATCAAAATATATCCAATTTTGTACGCTACAACCATTTAGTCATAATATACCTGCATACCAAGTTTCATGATGATATCTCAAAACTGCTTTAGAAATATGAACTACACACAACTTTTAACTTGAGAAATAGCAAGCAGTTTGGTAGCATAAATACCAGTACCATCCCACCCCTGCATCCATGATGATAATGAGGCTTAGTAATTTCTTGATATATGCATGTGCAATTTCAGAAGCTGATCATAATATATACCAAGTTCACAGCAATCAGTTATAATAATAAACTGTGATATTAGCTATAGGGATTGATTTAGCTGCTGGCCCATGGCTATGGGTTTTGAGGAGGGCCAGTTAGTACTGACAGCCACAGGCCCATGGGGCCAGTAAAATTTTCTGAAGTTATTATTTTTATTTGATTGGGTAGGCCAATTGACTTTCTGCAGCGCCAGTTTATTTCCATGTGAGCTGGGCAAAAGAAAAATCAACCCCTATAGTTGTGTTCACAGGTTCTGTCATACATTGCATCCAGCAGCAAGGCAAAACGGGCAATAACTCCAACACAAATTATGGGGGCATAGGGATTTGTAAATATGTACATCTTCAGAATATGATCCTATTATTATATACCTGCTTCACGGCAATCCCTTAAAAGCTGCAGGACTAGTTGTATGTACAAAACTTTAATAGACTCCATGCAGCCACAAGTAAAAAATGCAGTGTCTCCAGATGATGACCATAACATATACAGTTTTCAATGCAATCCATCAATAAAGGGGAGATAATTTGAACACAAATTGTCTGATGAAGCCTACTTTATGCTGCACAATGTCTAGCCATGATAGGCAACCAATTGCACATAGAGCTACATATATATAGTTGTCCCATCAGTGATGCGAGACATGTGTATCACTTTTCTAGTGGTCATGGTGTCATCACCATCAATGTTCAGATTTTGTCTTAAAGTCTCTTGAAAAGTCATGTATCTGTTGCTTCAGTGAGTGTATTTAACTGAAATTTTGGAAAATTACTATATGTGCCTGAATTAAGTATCCTGATATGCTTTGGTTCCCTGTCTCATCTGCGACAGTGGCATTGGTTGTGTCAACATTATGATTTGGTGTTAAAGTTTTTGAAAGTCAAATATCTTCTACATCAGTTGCTATATTCAACTTAAAAGTAAGGTGTAATATTACTATATGCCTAAAGTTAGTACCCTTGTCAGCTACTATCTTGAAAATCATCATTATCACACCGCATTCCACAGAACCCTTGTTTATGGAGCAGTTTTTCTTATAAGCGACTGAAGCGTGTATCATAATATTTTGCATTTCTATCAGTTTATTCTTCAGTTAATTTATAAAAAAAATATAGAGATTACATTTAATAGTAATTACAAATGTGTGTGTGTTTGTGTAAACATTATGAGCCTTTTCAAAACTGATATTTACTTTAGATGTCCATGGGATTTTGAAGGCTACTGTCTGTTCTTGTCATCATGTATGATGAATGTCTTTTTGTGTTCCAGGTAAGTATTTTTGAAGTTAATACGATTAAATAAATATATTATTGCCTGTCTAGTATATAATGATTAGTATCATATACAACATAATACAGGTACATGTAACAAAAAAATTATGATATTAGCATGATGGCATGAATGTGGGGTGCGAGCTGGTGGTGGGGTATACTCCAGGCAGACAAGACAACATAGACTAGGGTGATCTAACTTGGCAGATTTAGGTCATAAGAAAATAATTTGTAATATGAGTTAGAAAAATTGCATTCCTTACATTAGCTTATCTATGACTTTGGGAGGAAGTGTACCTTTCATTCTATTATTAGAGGGATACATCAACTTATACTTAATCCTTTACAACATGCCAAACTGCAATCATTGTTGACTAAGATCTTCAAGCTCATAATGTGCAAACATATCAGGGTGTGCACTATTCTCTAGAACAGTGCAGAAACAGAGCTGCCGGCACATATTTTTGTGAAGTTGCCCTAGCAGATCTAGTTCTACATTATTGAAGTCAAGGTGTGTTTATACACTAGGAAATACTGTAAAATACTGTGAGATTTAATTTAAGGTGCTAGGTAACATCAATAAATCATTGGCATGAAGATTTATATTTTTTGTGTGTCGAATAATAAGATTTTTATCTCACCTGCAGCAGGGCTTGAAATTGATGCTAGCAAGTTAGCATTTTGATAAATGTACTGTAGTTACAATTCTGAAATTCCTAGCTGAAACAAAAAATCTAAAAGTTTCTTGCTAGTGATATTTTGTAAATTTGTATTTCAAAATACGAAATATACTAGTGGACATTGAAAATAGCTCGATTTTGGCTAGTTGAAAATATTACAACTATCAAAATGCTTCTAATATTGAAAAAAGCTAATTTCAAGCCCTGCACGGGTGCTGGAGAGCTTATGTTTTACCATGGACAACGATGCTCTACCTCTAGCGGCATATTTGTCATTAGAGGCTATATCAAATAGGAACCTTTTATCTTAAGATATATTCTTAAGCCTTGCTTCTTTAAACTTTGTTGGCATTTATTAAGTTAAAGTTTCATATTACTACCGGTAGACTAAATCTTTCAATGGACAGACAAAAGAAAATATTATGCTTTGAGGCAAGTAGAACAGATAAAATCAGAAACACTGTTTACATAGAAATATTGTTACTTGTGAATATACACTACATTACAAAATTGCAGAGTTTCCTCAAAACATTTCTCATTAATAAATTTTTGCATTGACTATCACGTTTGATGAAAGCTGTTATCATAAAAGACTTGATGCTTTGTAAGCCTTTAATTAATTTGTTCTTTGAGAAAATTAGTTTGAAAAGTCTTCTTACTTCACATTATGTTCATACATGTACTTGCATTTGCAATTTATTTTTGTAATTTGATCCATTCATGCAATTTCACTGTGTCAATAGACTCAAATGGCAACTTAAATTTGAAAAAACTCATCCTTTCTGCCTTTGCTGTGTCACCATTCCCCAGTTCCTTTACACACTTAGTAATAATCCCTACATCAATACTTTGGCAACTTCTAGTCTTTTTCTCAAACCTTTAACTGTTTTGTTTGCTTCCATCAACTTGCATTTGATACCATCAGTAACCTGTGATGTGATAGTGACAATTTGGCATAATTAAATGACTTTCTTTGCTTCCTGTGTATTTAACTGACATTTGATTTTATGAATATGGATCTCCACACAGTTTTCATTGGGAATGTATTTATCTACATCACCCATCAAAATTTGGGAAATGTTCCACCTGTCTTCCAAACTTTCACGTTGACTTAGAAGTACTATCAGATATGCAATCATTCGCTATAACCAGAGTTGATATTGTGTGTCCTCCTGTTCATGCATAGAGCAATTTGAATTTGACATTTTTAAGGACACATTCCCCATCTCCCATTTTGTATGCATCATTTGTATCATGTAGTAACATGGCCATTCAAAAAGCGCTGCACAACAAAATCACACTTTTCAGTAGACATCTGCGGACATGTATAAAATTGCCACCTGTGTTTTTTCCTCAAATGATTCTTGAAATACACTTTTACAGAATGTTTCCCACATAAAGCACACAAATATCCAATTTCATGTATCATTTCTTTGATCTCTGAATCATCTCTTTCAAGTTCCCTAAGCTCTCTGGAAATTGTTTTCAAGTACTCTACATCATTGATGCCTAGAAATGTAAAAACAGATTTTGCTTCATCCATTACCCAGTGATGTTAATAGTTCTTTAATGCAGCTAGAACATAATCTTCCACCACATCTTGTATAAATTTGAAATAAGACCTGAAATACATAGGAAGAGAAATCAGTCTTACTTTAAAAGTGAAAATGGGGGTTACTCAAATTTGCTGGTTAATTCCTGTCTTGGAAACATGAAAATAAATAGCACAAAAATTAAAAGATTTACATTTACACAACACTAAGGTTAAATTATTAAAAGTTTTCATTATTTCATATTTTCCTACCATAAATACAAGACACAAGTAACTAAAGGAATTTGCTGCCTATAATTGGGGTAAATTGTGACAATAGTGAATCAGATTCAAAACTGGAATAGCGTACATGCATTACCCCTCTTGGACAAAATGTTGTTCACTTTTCTAGAAAAAAAAGGATTTTTCCCACTGGACACTACTACACCTCTCCCTCAAAAACATGTGCACAACAGGGTCCAAGAACACAAACTGCAGCATAAGCCAGGGCACAAGTTACCGATGAGGGACCTCTGAAAAATTAAGAAAGTGATGGACATCAGCAGTGATAAGAGGGGGTGGGGGGTGGTAGGTCTTAAATGTGCAATGGAGTTTTTTTATGAAATGAAGTGAAATGGAATATCAGCATGTGAAATGGAATCATAAAAATATTCATAAAATATTCTTTTTAATGTATACCTATGTATATGTATATATATATATATATATATATATATATATATATATATATATATATATGGTGTTTGCTCTAATTATAATCTAGATATTGTAATAATTTACATGTTTTAATCATATTGCCTAAAATGGAAATAAGGTTTATTTTTGTTGAAAAGGACCTTCATTATGCAAAAGCAATTTTTTGCAAAAAAATGACCTAACATTTTTTTTTCTTCAATATCTAGTATTTTTTATTTTTAAATTGGGCAACACATTCTTTTATTTCAAAGTTTTTCTTTTCTAGAATTTAATGAAGACAGGAATCATGATAACAAATATTTGCATATTAGTCTCATTTACATTTCACACAAAAAGTCTTTAAAATCCATATATAGAATAAATGACTTCTTATTAAAAGTTGTGAGTTTCATGATGTTCATTCAAATTTCCAGGCAATAACCACCGTTTTAGACTAAAACGAGTGATATATCATGGTTTCATTTACCAATCCTGATTACAGTTTTATTCACATCCAACAAACAGGAACATATTTTTTTGTCATTTTCTATAGGAAAAAATGGGATCCACACCTGCCTCCACATTATATGTGGGTCTGCGAGTTATCAGGGCGCGTTATAGCGATAGAGCGGTGAATTCTGAAATATATGCAAGTTCCAGCTGCAGGTTTTTTTTCAATGGTGCAGAATTAATATTTACCTGAAATCTGTGGCAACTTCATCAGCACCAGACACATTTCTTCTGTTTATATGATTCCTCAGTCATTGTGAATCCAGTCTAAAAAGTCTATAGTAGCAAGAAAAATCATGTTTCAGTGTTTATTCCTGACAAGTATTGGTGATAAGAATGACGAAGAAATTATAAATTTGCTTAAGGCACTTGATGCTGTATTTACTCAGCAATAATGGTCAGACATATGCTTACAGTGTAAACCCAGATCTGCTGGCAATGACTGATCATGTCCAGTGCTATTTGATCAAAACCATCACTAGAACGAACAGAAAAAGATGATATAAATTTTTGTACCATATATACTTGTGTATAATCCAATACCAACTGCAAACTGCATAGACCCAGATTTGCCATTGCATAATGCGCCGGCAGATCTGGATCTATGCAGTTTGTAAGGACTAATCAGTAGAACGGCAGATCAGGGTCTATGTTGTTTGCATTTGTACCCGGATTATATGCGAGAATATACAATACAAAAATCATGTGATCTTACTGACATACTGGTTACTCTTACGCCCTATGCTTTAACATACTAATTTATTTATTAAATTTATTAACAGATGTTCTACACAATCATTTGTCTGACAACTGCTTCCCTAAAAATGAGATTACATCATATGACACTGTAGCATTGAAATTAATATGCGAATGAAAGCTAAATATAATCTATGTAAGAAAGTGATATAAATGTGTTACACTTCTTCAATGCATCAATGAAAACTACTTCTTTATATATTAAATTGCTTTTAATTACATTTATCATTTATATGGTATTATCAAATTATATGAAGTAAAAAGAAATAGGAAATTCTTTGTTAGTGAGAAAACAAAAAACTGTTAGAAAAATACAACAAGCACATAAATATAATAGTAAATAAGAACAATCTATGCAATATAAAACAAACTGATAATTTAGCCATGAATAACATGTATCCAAAAGCAAACAGTGCATAAGCTGCGTGTTGCAAATTCACAGGCAGATCAGGGTCTATCTAGTTTGTTCTTTTATAATTTCAAACATACAGCATACACCCCGTTCAAGAATATTTTGCCTCTGTTTAACATACCATACAACAGTTTTTTCCACTCTTATCCTGCTGCTGAACAAGAAGTCTTTTCTTGTGCTGAACTGCTGATTGTGAGACAGAGACTCCCATGTCATGCATAGACAGTGCCTGAAAAACATATTATGTATGGTTAGCGCACAAATCAAAAGGGCATAGGCAACATAAAAGTGATGAATAACCATAAATGACAATATTTAAGTGACATTATATTTTCATTATACATTGAATTCAACAACATACAATCTTTGCAAATAATCGATTCTTAATACTTAATCAATTTAGTGAAAAATATTTTAGAGAATATACTTCACACTAAAGTTACTAAAATACTTTCCTTGCTAAAATTATGTAATTTACATGATCTGGGTTTTTTTTCCTGAATGAATTATTTCTATAAAACATTTGCCTTGCATGTTTCAGTTTGCCAAATATATAAGCCAGTGTTTTAAAAATGAAATAGTTGGGCTTTTCACATAACATTTATATATTCATGAACATCTATTTGTAATTTTGATAAATGAAAAATATTAAAAAAGAAGCTGGCTACTGCATGAATGTTGAGCATGGCCCAGAGTTTCAACAATGATGGCAAGTACAAAACATTAATAGGATCCTGAAAATCTCATACTTAGACCACGTCTCTAATGCGGAGGTGCGCACTAAAATCCAAGGCGCAATTGGACCTTATGAAGATCTGCTCACCACTGTAAAGAAACGCAAACTAAGATGGTATGGTCACGTCTCACGCTCAACTGGCCTGTCAAAGACAATCCTGCAGGGCACAGTGAGAGGAAAGAGAAAACGAGGCAGACAGAAGAAGAGATGGGAAGACAATATCATAGAGTGGACAGACATGGACTTTGCAAAGTCCCAAAGAGCAGTGGAGAACAGGGCGAAATGGAGAGAGATTGTCGCAAAGTCATCAGTGGCGCCCCTATGACAGCAAGGTTACGGGAGAAATGAAAATGAAAAATGATATATATGTGTGTGTGTGTGTGTTCCCTACCATATCTCAAAATAACAACTCAGTATGCTTAAAATAAAATACACACATGGCGAGAAAACATAATTCCCACTTTTCTCCCAAAAGAGTAGGGGTAAAAATCATGGAAATGTCAAGAGACCTTTAACTGATAATGCTGCATTCAGTACCTTTCTCACATCTTTGGTTGTACCACACAGATCAAGCACAATGCCAATGATGTACTGTATGTGTGCCATGCCAGCTGATTATTTCTACTGTACAGCAATATTGACAGTCCTATGCATAGTTTACTGAGATCTGGTTGAACATTTTTTCCTGTAACATCTTTAGACACAATATTTTGAATTTTACAGGTGCTGTTTTTTAAAAAAGTTTTCTTCCCAACAATCCTCAGTTTATATCAGTTTTATACTTGAAAAAAGTTTCAACCTTTTTAGATATGAATGCAACCTCTTTCCTTGCTTGCTGCGACATAAATAGTACCATAGTGTGTTTGTAGTACTTACATCGCCCTAAAATCCTGACAATACTGCTTGGGCCTCCATTGTTAAGAGGAGCATTGCATATTTCTTGTTTTTGTTGAATTGGAGAGAATTTGACTTCCTTATGATGGTCCATACTTAACAGTTATCTGTGTACAAAAAACAAAACAAAAAAAACAAAAAAGCAACAACATGATTTATTGTTTGTTGTTAATGATGCAAAGATAGCCTAATACTTGTTAGCATATAAATCTAATATAAATGATTACCCTTAGCATAAGTGTGACACCCTCAATTGTCCGTCTTTCCAGCTGTCCATAACCACTGGAGGGATATTCACCAAACTTGTACATAGCTTGCTTGTCAGTATGATAACTGTATGTAGGAGGGGTATGGATTTGGGCCTCTCCACTGGTATCCCTGGGATAGAGGAGGTCAAAAGTCAAATACAAATATTGCAATTACTGTGACATTTTAAATTCTTTGTTTGTCAAACTTTAAAGACACAGTCATAGAGGACACAAAATATATGCAAGGGATTTTTGGATTATGACCCATGGGTCAAGGTTGTGGTTGATGGATTGGGGTTGGATAGGTGGGTGGATATGTAATAAAAAAAACACGGGGATTTGCCAAGGTGAGCCATGAAAGTAGATCTAGCTTTTAATTCAAAATACACATGTAATTAAAACTTACACATGGATGTAAGTATTGAATTTAACTGAATACATAGCTACCTTCAAGAATATGTTAATTATACCTTATTTTTACTTTAAAAAGAATATTTGCTACATATTTTTGTCAAATGCAATTCAATGACTTTAAGTGGTCTTCTAGCCAAAATTATTCGTAAAGTTCATCCATCTTACAGGGCAGAATGCAAAATTTTATTTATTAAAATGTGTTGTAAGGTATCCGTTATGTGATGAGTGCGGTTACTCTCACTTCTGTTATTTTCACAGCTCTTTGATTTTAACACATCATTGCAAACTACAACTGGCTTGTGGCTTGCAAAAATATATGTGTATGACAATGAGACTGATACCCAAATGTACATTGTCTCATCTACACGACTGTATGCATATTCCATTCCATTTACTTAAAGTTAGTCTCGTTTTAACAAAGCACACTCCAGTGCATATTTTCCGTGGGGGTAAGTAGGTACATTATGTGTGTCTTCTTGCATACTACCAGATTTAAAAATAATTTAAAAAGAAACAAATGGGCCATGATAATATAACAGATACCTAGGTGCAAGGTAGAAGGTATACAAAAAAAAAATCCAGTATTGCAAATAACATTAAACAAACAGGTCAGAAATTGTACCTGGCACAAAATAATCACGAAACTGTCTGAACACAAAAATTGTACTCGGACTTAAGTTTGACAAGTTTTTGATCTGCTGTAATTTTTCTATGAGTAAGTTTAGAAGTACGCAAATTTTGGAACTTTTTTGTTTCTTGTTTGTATCTCTACATACACGCTAAATTTCAGCTCATAATTGTTGAGTTTTGAGTCAGAGTTCAATTTTTTTACCTAGTCAGTTTCAATACCACAGGACATGAATGTATTAAGCAGTGGCAACATGAGGGTTAGAGGCGCCCAGGGGCAATGTTCTTTAGTGGCGCTCCTACCGAGGTGATCGGGAGCAATGTTCTCGACCACCCCATTTATTATCCTTCAAAATCTGATGAAAAACCAAAGGCAACTGGCCAGGCTTTCTTTTCAAAACTTTTTGAGGACCAATGGCTAGGCATTTTTTTCACAAATTTTTGAGGACCAATTGCTCAGCACTTTGTCATAAACGTTTAGAACCAACAACCCAACGTTTTTTCATAAATTTTGAGGACCAATGTCTCTGCTTTATTTTATAAATTGTTGAGGACCAATGACCCAACTTGTTCTCATAATTGAGACCTAATGGCTTAGCATATTTTCATAATTTTTTTTCAGGCCACTGGCTTAGTGCTTTTTCATAAATTTTGAGGACCAATCGCTCAGTTTTTCTTCATAGATTTTGAGGACCAATGCCGCAGAGTTTTCATAACTTTCTGAGCACCAATGACTTAGTGTTTGTTTCATAAATTGTTAAGGACCAATGGCCCAGTGTTGTTTCATAAATTTTGAAGACCAAGGAATAACCCCTAGTCCAAACAGACTAATTTTTTTAACTTGAGGTCTAGACCCCAGCCACCTAATTCCTTGAACCAATTTCTGCTGTTTGACTGATTTCTAAAAAATATAAAAGCTTTGCGCACATTTTCTAACTTTTGGGTCAAACCACCCACTGCATAGTTAATTAAAGACCATAATACACACTTCATGTGCGCCAATTTTCTTAATTTCAAATTCCCTAAATAGTTACTACATATAGTTCAAATTATAAATTGTATATAAATAGATCATGGACTGTAGAGTTTTAAAAAAATCTAACAAGTAATGCACCTTATTCTTGTCCAGCAACTATGTTTAATGCACCAGTTGACAAAAGAATACCTGCTGAATTAAACAAAATATAAAGATATACTATACAGAAGTGGACAAATTTCACACAAAATATGAGATATTTTGATTGTTACACTTTAAAATTTGATAGTTATGATTCCATGAACAGATATGGTGTGATATGAAATTTCGGCAAAATGAATGATTTACATCGGGCAGTATGAATGACAAAATCAGGCTGCAGAATATCTTACTGATATGTTATGTGATATGAGTAAACCTGCGTTAGTAAATGCAATATACAGGTTTCATGTCTATTTTCAAATACGAAAACCGCTGTCTGAATACTCAATAGCACTAACTGATGATCAGTCTTTTAATCTTGCAAATAACAGCATGAATCTAAAACAATTTAATATAATCTATAATAATTTTAATATACCTCCTCGTCATGATTGGATATACCTAAATGGTAAAATAAATTTGTAATTAGGGAAGGATGGGCAAAATCTATATGGAAATAACTATCTGACTAATGAGGAAATGCATCATATAATATCAAAAAGATTGAATGACTCTTACATGAAATATCTATTTACACACAAATTAAAAATTGATGAAGGTAATTCATGCATAAAATAGGAAGGAGAAATAGGTAGAACAAATTTCTTTCTAGAAGATAGCAACTGACATACAAATGATGGAACAGCGTGCATATAAAAGAGTGTTAGATCATATGCGATATGTATTTCATGTACCCAAGTACAAAACAGAACAACTATTACACAGTCTGTTTCTATCATTTATGACATGGTAAAATTAAGTTGTTTGAAAATTAAATTTAGGTGAACAAGGCTATGACTCAGATAAAAACATTACAATAAGATTTCTGCAATATATTTCTGACACAAACGTTTGAACTAAACTACATAGTTTGTGGTGATTGTGTATTTGTGATACCCAGTGATATGTTGATGAAAATCTATAATATAGTAGGGTATAATAATAATTTTAAAAGTCATCAGCCTAATTTAAATCCTGATGTAAATACCGACGTTACAAAAATGGAACTATAGAAGCTAATAAAATTCTGTAATAATTCGTCAAAAGACAAGCAACAATGATAATGGTGATAAGAAAGATGAAGGCAAGAATGATGATAATGGTGACAAGAAGGATAAAAATGGTGGGAGTCTAACTAATGATAAACTAAATACAACCAATAATAAAGATCAAGAGACAAATAAACATTTGCTTATAATTATGATTATGGTTGTTGGAGCTCAAGCAGTTGATTTGTTTAGTTAATTCTTTATTATTTTGGTTACTCAAGCTAAATCGCTTAATACAATCACAAAGAACAAGCTGTTTAATTTAAGAATTACCAAAATGGCATTATCAGATATTAAAGAAATACTCTTTCTGGCCGATGTTAAAAGCTAGCATTATACAATACCAATGACATGAGGGAATGCTACTGCTGCTGCTTTTTTATACCTAAGTTGAAGAACTATTCAGCAATATTTGTCATACCTTTTTTGAATTTATCAATGAATGTGCTGCCACCGCCAATGATTGTTAATCTTTTAATGTAATTTACCACAGGTGGGCCAAGATTTATTGCTATAATAGCAATAGCTGCAGAAACAGTGGCAATTGTTGCACATTTTCCTTTGAAGAACCGTTTTAACCTTTTGTCCAATGGTAAATTGCTTTAATTTTTGGCTCAATGTTTTTAATATTTTCTCTCAAGTTATATTATATTTCTGTTAAATGACCAACTATTTGTGGCCTTTGATTTGAATTACTAAATCATTTTGATTTAGCTTTTTATGCTGGATCATGTTCTTGAGCAATATAATTTTTATTTTCTTTATATCGTAATCCATTAAATCAAGATCGTTTTTCATTGATTCTATTTTTGAATTGATAAAATCAACAGCAGTCACATATCCTCCTAATTCTCTCTATTCTTGATCAGTAAACAATCTATGATCAACGGCTCATTTCCTTCTCTGCTCAAAGACTTTTCGAGGTCATTCTTTAGTGTTTCAATCTGTTTCTTAAAAACAATTTTCCCTTATTTAAATTCTCATGTATTTCTGCTATAGCACCTAAAGATTCTGACAATTGTGTTTCAGCAACAGCATTTATCGGTTGCATTATTGCATTATATTTAAATATAGTCATCTTTTTAGTCGTTTCTTTTTTTATATATATATATTTCATATTTTATTGCAACCTCTTGATTCCATAAATACACTTCCACCTGTTTTATTAGATATAATGTTAAAATATAATGTTAAATTATAACATTTTTGAACGTCAGGCTTACCAAGTTCTTTATACTCTTCTTCACTGATCTTAAAACTATTTTCGATATCTTTTTTGTATAGTTGATCAATAACATATTACTGAACTGTTGTAGCAGGAGCGGTAGTGTCAGATCAATAGTAGGATCAAAACCAGGATCAAGAGGAGGATCATCAAGTTTAGGATCAGATTCTTTAGGATGCTCTTCAACCAAGTAGCTAAAATCACATGGCGCGTATTTAAACTGTTTAAATGATTAAAAATCAACTTTACAAAATAGGATCGTTAGAATCTAAGCAATATACTGACGTTAGTACTGGAAGTTAGGACTGCTTCAAATATGAACACGGACAGACAGAAGCATACAAACAGGAATTAAAAGTTAGTATAGTAAATGGAACATACAAGGAAATAACTGGTAAACACTTAACGATAGGGTGTTGGATAAAATGGATTAAAAACAAATAAGCGTACAGAATTATTGTTAATGCTAGATAATAGTAGTCATTGTCAGATGCAAAAATACTAGAAGCGACATCTTGATGAGTAACTTTTTTTCAAATTGAGAACGTAAACGAATTACAGAAAGAGTTGAAAGAAGAAAACGTAACAACAAATGGAATTAGATACTTGAGTAGGTTATTGTCGTCCAGGTTTGGATTACCAATTTTGGAGTTCAGTCCTAGCTTGATAACTTTTAAGTACATTAATTTTGAAAAGGAAAGCGAGTAAAGCTGACATCAGGACAGCTGAGCGAGCAAAGAGAACCAGGATCCTGTTTACGTTACAAAGTAAATAACTTGAAAATAACTTGAGATAACCTGGAAATAACTTCAAAATAACTTGAAGGTAACTTGAATAAATACTAAGGAAAACCTTAATTTCATTCCAAAATAAATGGAAGGTAGTGAAAGTGAATCTGAAGAAAATTTAAAGGTTCCTAAATTACCAGAGAAAGTAACTTCACAAAAGAAATGTGAACTTGGTACCTAACTTGGAAAACGTTCACACGAATTTAGAAAAGCCAAAGCAGAAAATTTAAAAAATGTTATGGCTAATAAACTGTCAGGGACACAGACGTGGACGCCAGGATTGTGCATTGGCAGAACTGAGGACAGATGGGACTCGTACGAGGGATACAACATTTATTACTTGATAGCTGGCATTGTTGTTGCTATAGAAGTTGTGGTATATATTCAAACAAATTCTCAACGAATCAGTTAGAGGGACTACTAAGATGTACTCCAAAGAGTCAAATAAAATAATTCCATTAACCAATAAAGTTAATCCATTTCCAGAAATGCTGTAGATTAATAGTGGAGTGATGGGTAAATTTAATAAAATTTATATTAATAAATGCCTATCGAAACGAACAAAATAATTAACACTATTTACCATGCAGTATTAAACTCAACTTTTACAATAAACTACAGTATGCGTTACAGAGGATATTCAATTTTAAAATAGATTCCACAACTAACATGAATATGGAAGACGTAAAAAGAAATTGGTTATTCCGATTTCTTTTGAGTCAGTTTACCCTTGACTATCTAATAACACAAGGGATACTATCAGACACAATGATTAGGTAACTAGTTAGTTCATCCATTAATTAGCTAGTTAATGCATTTTAAATGGTAGATAAAGTACCTACATGTAATTAAGATCAGGTTTATAAAAAAATTGAAATTAAGAATGATTTACTTAAAGAGATAGAACATTGCAGAGGTGTAAGAAAAAAGTATAAAACAGCATATACGATTTTAAACTATGTAGAGACAAGTATTTCCGATGGAATGGATGTTTCATCTGCTCGTTCAGTAGTTGTTAGCATCACAGGACTTATTATTCCTCTAGGTTTTACAGGGTTTGGTACAATTTTGTTGGGGTTTGTTGCAAAAGCTTTAAATGACAAGCTAGTATACGATAAAGTTTTAAAACACAACGAGGTGTAACCTCTGCTATAAGTAATTTGAATACTATTGATGAAATTGTGAGATAAACAATAAGCGACAATTAAATGAATAACGAAGAATTTAATATGACAGTTAGTGAGTGCAACAAATAGCTGAGGACGGGACGGGATGCCAGGACTATTGGATAGGACATCAGTGCTGTTTCAGAGGACTCTCTATCTGGCTTCGCCGTCTTCGCCCAGGACTGCAAAAGATTCTCGTTACTTAAATGGAAGCCTATCCAGACAAGCCAAGTTACATTGCTGTGGGAGTAAAAGCTGAAACAGAAATATATTTATCCAACTTTATTCACAACAGAGATGGGAAATTATATATTTCGTTACAGAGGATTGATTTTGTTGATTTTTATTGCAATATTTAAAATGAAAAAAAACAACAACAAAAAAAACAACAAAAAAAAACAAAACAACAACAACAACAACAACAACAAAAAACACAACAGTATATTCTCTTACTTAAACGAAAAAGCTGAAGATAGGAACATATTAATACCCGATGGCATCTACAATTTAGAAATGTACATGAAACAAGTCAAAGAGGTAATGATTAGTAATAAAGAACACGAAGAAAGCATATATATTGAATTTCAGAAACATAACTCTAAAGTTTTAATGAATCAGATCAATAACAACACAGTACATATAACTGTCTTAAACACTAAATTTATTGGATTTGAGAACGGGACATCAGGATTGCTGAATCTAGGACTGCTTCGCTAGGGTTCTTAAATAGTTGGAGTAAGCAAACTAGAGCAACAAGTTGTCATTTCATGTTAACTAAATGGCAGAAATGTTATTATCCACATGGTCAATATCTTTAAGGGGTCTTAGTGATTTTAGTTTTAAATTCTTAGAGAAAGCTGATAACGTAAAGGAACTAGACACTTCAATAAACAATGACTTAAAGAGGGATAACAACCGTACTACAAATTTAAGAGATCATAGAAATAAATTTAATGCATCTAATAAAGTTTGTGTGCAAAAAGGCGTTGACTTTGGAGCATAATAGTTTGAAAGATACAAAAACATGGAGATAAGAAGATACAAGCAAAAAAATTAACAATTGTGGATCAGAGTGTGACAGAAAAATCTAGCAAACTTTCAGAACTGCAAAAACACATTGGTTTAAACATATTTTATTGTCACAATATAATACAATGGGATTAGGCACAAGTTAAATTAGCCATCTCCCTACATGATACAATACTAATGTGTAGCAAGGACTTATAATGAAAAAGATCGGAGAGAGAGAGAGAGAGAGAGAGAGAGAGAGAGAGAGAGAGAGAGAGAGAGAGAGAGAGAGAGAGAGAGAGAGAGCGGCGCAATGACAGCATTGAAGATTTGACTAAGTTATTGAAATCGTCAGGTATCAGTTGCATATTTGCATACATGTTGTAGAATTCTATATTTTTCATTGGCATCGCCCTTTCCCCAAGGCAGTAAATCTAAGCTAACAACTGGATATGGCACCGAGAGTAATTGTCTCATTAACTCGATTCTTTGCTGACTATACTTAGAACAGAACACAAAGAAATGCATGGTGGTTTCTATCCCACCGCAGGAACAAATAGGGGTGTCAACAAGTTGAACGCAGTAAAGATCAGCTTTTAATCAGCTTATATTATGTCGCATGGATAGTAATAATTTTTGTCTCTTTCGTCTAGATTGCAGGTTTTACCACCCAGTTTCAAAATAGACAGATTGTCTGCTAGAGTATTTTGGAACTCCTGTAACTATTCTTGCTGCTGTAGTTTTTCAAGTCTTTCTGAATCTATCAACGAACATCCATCCCAGACTACACTGGAATATTCCAAGATATGTCTGATATAAGTTATATATAGTTTTAATAAAATTTGCCTGCTAAGTTTGTATTTTAGTTTTCGAAGAGTGGCTATTCGAGATGATGCTGTTTTTAAAATCCTATCATTATGACAAGTCCATTTGATATTTGATTAAAGTAGTAATCCTCGATGACGATGAGAATCTACATACTTAAGATCAGTATTTTCAAAAACAAGTTCAGGAATATTTGTTACTTTCTTGTTTGTGAAAAACATAGCCACTGTTTTTCTTGATTAAGCTTTAAGAGCCATTGCTTGGACCATTTCTTCGGTTTTATTAGATCATTGTTCATGACTAGTTATATTTCAGCACAATAAAGGGATGAATAATGCAGAGATGAGTCATATGTAAAGAAATGGATGAGAGAGCTCATACCATCGGCAATATCGTTTACGTAGATTAGAAACAAAAGAGGCCCAAGTACGGATCCTTGTGGCACACCAGCATTTATACTCGTTTCTCGTGAATAAGTATCATGGAAAAGGACCATTTGTTTTCTATTACTTAGATAATTTTCAAAACCATTTATCAGATTACCAGAAACATCGTATTCGTTTAGTTTAAATAATAAGCCGCTGTGCCAGACCCGATCAAAAACTTTTGAAAGATCACAAAATACGATACAAGAACGTTGAGATTGTTCCAGTGACTTACATATACTACGATACAGTTCAATAAGTTGAGAAACAGTTGAGTGACCGGGTAGGAATCCTAATTGATACTTGTAAAAAAGACAGTTTTTATGAAAATAAGTATACAATTGTTTAAAAAAACATCTTTAAAACATTTTGCGACACAGCTAAGTAGAGAGGTTGGTCTATAATTGGAAACCTCGTGTAAATCACCTTTTTTTAGGAATGAGAAGAATATGCGCAAGTTTCCATTTAACTGGAAACTTGTTTTACCTTCCACGATCGATTAAAAAGAAACGTTAAAGGTGCTCCTATCGTTTCACTGACGCCTTTGAGCATTCTGTGACTTACGCCATCAGGTCCAATGACTTCACTGACAGAAATGGATTTAATAATATCCATAATTTCTTTTTTCAGAGATTATAATTTTGTTCAGGGTAACAAAGCATCTTTTTTTGCAAAATAGGGAGGGAAACATTACTATCATTAATAGTTGAAATCAAAGTAAAATACTCATTTAATAAGTTATCCTTTTTTTTAATTAAAAATGCAAAAATAAACATTATTTCTTGTAACTTTGAGTGGTGGGAAGGATTTGTGTCTTGCAAAAACATATAGATGATAACAAGAAAAAGATTTCATATACACAATATTTATTTACCAAGAGATGAATTACTCTATCACCTGCTTAATAAGCTTTACAAATGAATTTTTAGAGTTGAATCAAACATAAGACCCATAGAAAACGTACAGCAATTATTACAACCATTTGAACAAAGGATAAATGCTGAAATGTCAGCCTTAGAGAGTGACGAGGAGGGAATAAAGAAGTCTCTAGACATATATAATGCATTACAATCGCAACTTCGGCAGTTGCAGAAAGAATTAAATGGTGAGAAGGAACAGAATAATGAAGATATTGAAAAGTTAGCTGATGACGTTAAAACTGGTGTGAAACAGTTGGAAGATAGACTAACAGTTGTCAATAGTTTCTCAGAATTACGGAGGAAGAATAATTTCGAAGAAGTCAATAGAAAGATAATAAATTTACAGATTAAAGTTAATGTGAATTATCAGATCTATGGGAACAACGTACGATTTATCAATTCTTGATCTAAGTGACAAAATAAAATCTTCTAAACATCAGGATTTAGCAACTCTCAAAAGTGAACTTTTTGCTGGAATAGAAAAAAAGAACGAGCAAGTACAATATATACAGATGGAGAACAAACTAATGATAATGACGTTGTGCAAGGCAGTATGCACGAGTTGAGCAAAAAGTTAAAACGATAATGAACAAAAGTTAATAACAGAAACAGATAAAATAAAAAAAATTACAATAGATCAAAACACTATAAAATTAAGTGAAAGATTGATAGTTAAATCAGAAATAGAAAAATCAGTAACTGAATTAAACCATGAAATGGGATTAAAGGGTTTTGCGTCAACTACTGGAATTAAGAAGTTATGACAAACAATCGATGTGTACAAAAACAAGTTTGACGAGAAATTATCTGGATATATATTGCTGTATGATTATAAATTTAATGAAGGATTAGCAGTTTGAAAATGGTGTTACTATAGTAGCAAATATAGAGGATTTTCTTGCATTTGTTAAAGACGAAAACTATGAACTAGTTGATACATTGTTGCTAATTTTCACTCTTAAGGCTTCACCGTCTACATTAGATGAAACTTACTTTAACTGAACATATAGCTCGCAAGATTGAATTTCTAAAAGTAGATGCAATCATAGCGAATAGATCAGGCATGTTTACAATTTTCATTTACGTGAGTTTTGAATCTACCTACAACTATATGAAGTTTGACGAAGTAATTTAGTCTCCGAAATTACGATATCAATAATATCGACTTTTTCACTTGTCTAAAGGGAACAAGAATGTTAATTACTCTTAAGATGTAAAGAAAGTAGTAAGTCTTTATAGAATCAAAGAAGGATGCACATACTATCTCAGAGACAGGCAAATACTGCTATTCGAAGTGAAACACAAAAAGGACCTGATAAGGGCGCAGGTTTTAGAATAAAAACTGGAAGTATACAAATTTCCTACTACTAAATAGTAATGGCAACAGTAATCGTGGGAATAATTGCTAATGCTTTAAATTATCTGATTCTGGTGGAGCTGATGAATAATGAATAAGACACCATAAAGTACTTGAGGAAAGAGAGGAAAAACTAATGGGTTCAACGAAAACACAGCAAACGCACTAGATTACATGAATCAAAAATTGAGAACAAGGTTTGGTTACGCAGTATTGAAATAATTTGGATGAAGCTTTTTCCCTATATTCTTATACTAATCCTAGCGCCGTTTTCAGTTTAGAAAAACATTGGCAACTGAACTTAGTGGTATTTACCAACCTTCTAATAAACAGATAATGTATAAGTTCATATTTATTGGAATTGTAATGGGTGCTTGTGTTTTGATGGTTATACATATTTGTGAGCAAAGGCGGGAGCAATGTTCTTAGACGTTCTAGAAGAAGCTATAAAAATAAATTAACTAAATAAATAGAATGACATCATAGGGAAAATATTTAACTTATCTCAAAGAAGAAAAGCACCACAGGGTGTTAAGCATCTTAATCCAACACATCATTCTCTTACACACATTCCAAGTGATATGAAACCTGAACAACACTTTGTAATACCAAGGATAGGACAAATATTTTCATTGTACCAGGTAATAGTTTCTTATCGTTCGATGTAAAGGTTAAAGGAGATATAAACAATTCAGTTGTAATCAATCTTGGAAGAATGTTTATTTGGGACATCACTTTTTCTTAAAGTAGCGATGATATTTTCAGCTGAATTATTACAACATTTCCATAGCGTATAAAGATTTGTGGCAACCAACGTCTGTTAGAACAATTAAAATAGAGCAAGGTATAATGAACGAATAACTGAGAAAGTTAAGATCAGAAGCAGCTAATGCACAAAACGTTGGTACAGAAGCTATTCAGTTTATTGTTTACTCAAAATAATTCAGAATACCACTTGATTTTCAGATACTAACAAATCATTGTCCGATGTATCCTTATGCTCTTCATCAGGATTTGCGGATAATGATTACGTTGGAAAAAGCATCAGAAGTGACAGAAGTGAAAACCAAAAATATGAATTAGGGAATATTTGCCTCCAGTACTCTAAGGTTACTTCTAAGCATTGGCTAATTCTATATAAGATAAGTAGATACATGGAATTGCTTTTTCATGATCATATAACAAGAGAGAGAATTATTTATGGCTGTTAATACGACTTTAACAAATGTAACACTTGATTCACATATAATGAGTCTAAAAAGAGTCTTGATTCTTTGCAAAAAGAACAGACAAACTAATGATGAGAAGTTTTTCAATCCAGCAATAGAAAAAATAACGATTATTGTGGAAAGGTTTCCTAAAAACATATTCACAGAAGTATATGTTGGATCTGTAATTTACAGCATGTATATATTTCTGCGAGGAACAACAAAAACACACTCATATTAGTCATATAAGTGTAAACAATATTTATACTGATCATCATTGTTTATGGCTGGACTTAAAAAGCACACATGATACTAGATTGCATGGAACAAGGCATACATTAGCAAATGTTCAACAAGGAATACAACTACAGAAAAACAAACAAGGAAACGTTGATACAAGCGGAATGCATATCTGTTTTGTTTCTGATGCACAGGTAAATATTAAAAAGAATCAATTTAAATATGTTCTCTTCTGGAGTCCTAGGTAGTAAATGTACATAATATAACCTCATAATATGATTATATGTGGCGTTACGAATTATGGGAAGACTATGTTTGCACTAAATGTAATTAAAACAGAGTATACAAACGTTTTTTTTTTTAAATTTTATTGTAATTATCTGTTCAACCATTGTGCAAAATAATACTTACAAGAGAAAATAGGTTTTTTGAAACAACAATATAATTCTATTAGACCCTGGAGATCAATTAGATAAATGGTTAGAATTACTTATTAGAGTATACCAGGAAACTAATACTTTGTCTCGATTGTGCGAATCTAAATGATGTAAAAAAGAAAGCAACCAACTTAACAAAGCTAGCATTCATTTATAGGCATTATGGAATATCTGTATGGGTAATATTACAAAAGTAGAATTCTGTCATACAACACTTTCGTGAAAATGTTAGATTTATAGTAGTCTTTTACTCAAAAGATAACAAGTCTATGGAATGTATAATGAAAAGGGTGTAGTACCAGCCGTTATTAACGACGAAATAGTTTAAAAGTTAAAAATAAACAAAAGAAATAAACTATTGGTGAGGCTGGAATATGTGTTTGATTACAAGGTGGAGATTAATTAGTTAGACTCCCGAGAGAATAGTGACAATAGAGTAAAGTATTCATGTTATCAACGCAAAAACATTTATCATATGGTGAAAGAGCAACCTTATTTATCGTGACGTTGTATATCTCGTGTTTGAAGGATCTAATTAAATTCATTTGTAGATTATGATTAGTTTGGTTAAATAAGCAATCTTTATACATATCTAAGTATAGATTATAATAATTATACCCTTGCATAATTTTTTCTACTATGTCAGTGTTACGGAATTATATATTTTTTTCTTTTAATAATGGTATAGTTTATTAGTTATGATCTCTGTTCTTAGTCTAAATAGCTGTCATCTTATGAATATACATACGGTAGGCTCGATCAATATTTCGCTGAAGTTTTTAGTACATCACGTGTTAGCGCGTGAGGTTGAACTTTTGACCTAGTTCTCGTACATTTAGGAGTAAACATTGTATTGACCAGGAAATATAGTTTAAGGTCACATCCGAAGAATGAATCGTGTTTATTAGAAGGAAATTATTTCGAAATACCCAGTTGTTTATCGAAGACGTAGTATGGGTTTTTATTTCGATTTTGCGTAGTAAGAATATATATGTATAGGGATTAATAGCAGTATTCCAGCATTCTTCATAGGTACATTAAATAGAGAGGTCATCACGAATTTGGTTCAGTTTGTGTGTGTGATATTCTTATTTGGAGATTTATTTATTATAAATACAGTACATTCTGGATTAGCACTGTGTCTTCAATCTGAATAATTATACAGCTCCGTGGAATGATCGGAAACATTTCTAGAACTTGTGATATTCCATATTTGCAAGGATTACTTGGATATAACTAATTATTATCAACACATTAGCACAGTGAGGGCTACTTCATTCGGAACATACATTCGGAATATTTGGATTAACTTCCGGAACAGTGAACTTTAAAACAATTTAGGACTTTTAAGGATATTCTATACTGTAAGTTATATTTAATTATTTCACTTTAATTGTTTGTTGAAATATTTTAATATTTTAGGAAATTAAAGATTTGTATTTTAAATCTTGAAAGCTTGTTTGAGTCTTTTCTTTGTTACATAATCCGTAGTCGTAACAGTCGGTCATAAAAGCACATAGCTTACTTCTAAAGCCACAAAAATTCTTGTATTGGTACGCCATTCATCTTGTCTTTCAATAATCCAACAACTTTCTTGTCATCTACTGACATTGAATATATGCTATAACTTTGTAATCGCTTGTGTCGTAAAACTATGCAAAGGGGATAATCTTTAAAATAGTCGTGCAAATGCGTTTGTATTTTTAAATATACCTCTAAAATTCCTCCAGTTTTATAATAATCAATCCAAGACATTATTCCTTTAGGTTGTTTCATTCGTTTTATTAGTTTTTCATCTTCCCATTTAACGTTTCTTACAGGCATTGGTTTTTCAAATTGTTGGTGTTTAGGTACATAACATATGACATTGACCTTGATGTATCATATTCTCCATCATTAAATTATTTAGTATATAGATCTACCAAGTCTAAGTTCCAACTTTAAAAGTCAATGCATCATCCCCCAGTTGTATCCTAAATTATCCAGCAAATTATCTCAATCACGAGAAACTTGCAAGCATGTTTTCATCTATTGTTCTGTCTATCTTTTTTTCTCTATCATTATCTTCTATTCCTCTAGGTACAATGTTAGTACCACAGTGTTGTACAATCAGACTTCTATATATGTTTTTTTTCCATATCTTAGAAAAATAGTGAATACCCCCAATGGAGAACGGTCACAACAGCATAAAATTCCTAATGATTATGGATAACTGCATAATGCAGTACAGAATCTCCATCGGGGTATTCAACAATCGTTCAATGATCAGAGGTAAATACATGAACATGAACTCCAGAAATATATCGCGAAATATGCTACTTAAACAATTACACACAATTGGTGTACTGCCATTGATCAAGAATATTCCATTCGTCTTACTGATTTTCCTGTTACTAACTCTTTGTGGGGATATTGAAACAAACCCGGAACCTAACCAAGATAATGGGATTTCTATACTTCACTTAAATATTAGGAGCATCCGACAAAAACTTGATTATTTGGAAAGTATAGCTGAAGATTTTTCAATTTTATGATTTAGTGAAACACATTTAAATTCTAACATCGATATGGATATTTTAAAACTCGATGGTTCTAATAAGCCTTTTAGAAAAGACAGAAACTGTTACGGAGGCGGCATCATGGTATTCGGACTTTGGCTGTCATGACATTGAACTCATGTGGATTGAGATTACGTTACCCTCGTATAAAGTAGCCTTAGAGGTAGGTTATAGATCTAACTACTCTCCTATCAATTTCTGGGAATGTTTTGAAACTTCAATTAATATCATTAGTGACACGTATAAACATATTATTATTATGGGGGACTTTAACACTGATCTACTCAAATCATCTAGTTCTGCAAACTTAATCGATGTTATGTCGAGATATAGTCTACGAAATGTGATAACAAATCCCACACGAACTACTTCTATTACCAAAACTTGCAGAGGCTTAGTTTTAAACATCGAACCCTAAACATTTTCTTGAACTTTACTTTTTGTTTTGTTTTTGTTCATTATGTTTGTAGCTATTGATCTGTGATACCAATCTACAAAACGTACACAAATTAATATGTTGATATAACCTACTATTCCAAATTAATATGTTGATATAACCTACTATTCCGAGTTTAATTGATAAATCAAGGTGGACTTTTACTGAGCCTAAATCTCTACAAAAAATTATAACTATTGTTACGACTCTATGGTCTAAGAAAAATGTAACAGAAAGAAAGTGAAACCAACAAATCAAGTAAAAATCAACAAGCAATTTAGTACTAGATAATTAAAATGAAAAATCAAAAAGTCACTTACAGTAATGTGTTTTGAAATCCTAATAATCCAATAAGAATGATTGTTCTAATCACAAGTCCTAAATATAGAATGTTCCGAATTCACGGCTGTGTCCTTGAATGTTATGATGTGTTAATGGTCTCCAAAGTCCTGATGTACTAGAAATCTTGATGTGCTGATGTCAAAATGAAGTATTCCAAAATATCTGAATAAGTTCACTTAAATTCCAAAATCATCAATTAAAAATCCCAAATCCAAAAGTTTATGAGCACTGTCATAATCCAATGAATATTTAAAATAATTCCTCTCTTAGAATTTGGAATGAATTTTCACAACTGTAATAGCTCTTTACAAGACTGATGGTAATGTCAAAACTGAAAAAATGTCCACCAAACATGGTATATATAAAGATTGGTCACATGACAGAATGTTCTAGAATATGAGTCATCTTAATGGAATTCTAACTGTAAACAAAATTCAACCTTGACCTTCAAATTGAGAAAACATATTGATCAAAACAACCTAATTCAAGGACACTAGTTAAACATGTTTTTCCTGATAACATTAAGATTTAAGCAAATATTAAAGTGAAGAAACATTTACAATTTCCTAAAATATTTATAATATTATATAAACATCATACATAACACCTCCCCTCATAAAGAAAAAGAAAGATTTATATAATAAAGCTTTCTTTTGAATATACATCTAATACTATAATAACCAAAATTACATAAGAACATGTTTTATGATACTGGACTTAATTACATCAAGCAATATTACATTTCTAGGCAAGTGAGAGTGCATCTGCAATCACATTGTCTTTTCCCCTGATGTGTTTGATGTCAATGTTATATTCCTGCAATATCAAACTCCATCTCAACAATCTCCGATTTTTATCTTTCATTTTGTTGATGAAAGTAAGGGGATTGTGATCACTGTACACAATAATTGGAGAAAGAGCTGAGGTGACATACACTTCAAAATGCTGTAAAGCCAATATCAAAGCCAAACATTCCTTCTCAATTGTGGAATAATTTTTCTGGTGCTTGTTTAGTTTTTTTAGAAAAATAACACACAGGGTGATCCACACCACTTTTGTCTTCCTGAATCAATACTCCACCAACCCCTACATCACTTGCATCAACAGATAATTTAAATGATTGGCTAAAATTTGGTGCAGAAAGAACTGGTGCATTCTTAAGCATGGCCTTTAACTTGTCAAAAGATTCCTGACACTTGTCAGACCAATGAAATTTGGTTTTCTTACTCAATAAACTTGTCAAAGGTTCAGCAATTTTGGAAAAATTGGAACAAAATTTCCGATAATATCCAGTTATACCTAGAAATCGCATCAGTTGCTTTTTACAAATTGGAACTTGAAATTCAGAGATAGCTTTGACCTTAGCTTCTATAGGTTCAACTTGACCTTGTCCCACAATATGTCCTAAAAATGTGACACAAGCATGGCAAAACTCACTTTTGCTCAAATTAATTGTCAGATTCGCATCACTGAGTCGATCGAAGAATTTTCGAATGGTTTCCAAATGATCTTCCCAGGTGTTATTGTAGATAATGACGTCATCGATATAAGCGTCACAATTATCAAGACCAAATGTTATCATGTTCATCTGACGTTGAAACGTTGCAGGCGAATTTTTCATTCCAAACGGCATGACTTTATATTGATAAAGTCCATCTGGAGTTACAAATGCTGAAATTTCTTTTGCCCTTTCCGTGAGTGGAATTTGCCAGAATCCTTTTAAAAGGTCAAACTTGGTGACATATTCCGCATTTCCAATTTTATCAATGCAATCGTCCATTCTTGGGATTGGAAATGAATCAGTTTTGGTGACACTGTTGACTTTTCTATAGTCAGTACACATACGGAATGTATTATCTGGCTTGGGAACAAGAATACATGGTGAACTCCAGTTACTTTTACTTGGTTCTATGAAATCATTCTCCAGTAGATACTGAATTTCTTTCTTCAGATAGTTCTGTTTGAGAGGATTCATCCTATAAGGATGCTGTTTCACAGGCACAGAATCTACAATGTCAACGTCATGATAAATTTTACTTGTTCGTGTTGGAACATCAGGAAACAAGTGCTCATAGTCATGTAATAGCTGTTTTAGTTCATTTCTTTCCTGTTGTTGTAGATGTGAAAGTTTCTGGTCTAGGTTGTTCATTATTTCTGAATTCCGAAGATTGGTTATACCAGAGTCACTATAGTCTGATTGTATTCCATCGTTGATATCTTCACTGTGTGGGACAGGTACAACTAAATTAACTGAATAATTAGCTGAGCTATCTCTGTCAAAATATTCCTTTAACATATTTATATGACAAAGTTGTTTCTGTTTCCGTCTCCCAGGAGTGTTAATGATATAATTTAAGTCATTTACTTTCTTTTCAACGGTATAAGGACCATAAAATTTAGTCTGAAGAGGATTTTGAGGTATGGGCAAGAGAGCCAGAACTTTGTCACCAGGTTTAAATCTCCTTTCCTGTGAATTTCTGTCATACCTTAATTTCATTTTTGACTGGGTAGTGTGAAGATTAGTTCTTGCTACTTCACAGGCCTTTGACAACTTGTATTTGAAATCAGAAACATAATCAAGAAGATTAATCTTTGAGTCTTCATTTGAAAGAAGTTTCTCTTTCAATAATTTCAATGGTCCACGGACAGTATGACCAAAAACTAGTTCAAAGAGATAAAAACATAACGACTCTTGAACTGATTCCCTAACAGCAAACAACAACAAATGAACACCCTCATCCCAATCCTTTTCTGTATCAAAGCAATATGATCGAATCATATTCTTCAAAGTTTGATGAAATCTTTCCAAAGCACCTTGACTTTCAGGGTGATAGGCAGAAGATTTAAACTGTTGGATGCCTAATTCATGCATAACTTGTTGGAAAATTCCAGACATAAAATTTGACCCTTGATCCGACTGGACAGATTTGGGAAGGCCAACAAGTGTAAAAAACTTCACCAAAGCTTTCACAATAGTTTTTGTTTTTATATTTCTCAGAGGAATTGCCTCTGGAAATCTTGTAGATGCACACATGATGGTCAACAAGTATTGGTTGCCTGACTTGGTTTTAGGTAAAGGACCAACACAGTCTACCATTATTCTACTAAATGGTTCATCAAATGCAGGAATAGGTTGCAGATGAGCCTTAGGTATCTTCTGATTGGGTTTTCCTACCATTTGACAAGTGTGACAAGATCTGCAGTATTTAGAAACATCACTTTTGAGTTTCGGCCAATAAAAATGATTCAAGATCTTGTGATAAGTCTTACGGACTCCTAAATGACCAGCCAAAGGAGTTTCATGGGCTAAATTAAGAATTTCCTGTCGATATGACTTAGGAACAACAATTTGATAGCTCACTGACCACTCGTCACCAGCGGGTACATCAGGTGGTCTCCATTTCCTCATAAGGACCCCATTTTTCACAAAGTAACACACTGGAACTTGTGTGGCTTCAGTTTCACTAATAGCCCTCTGAAACAAACAAGATATCTCGGGATCTTGCTCCTGTTCAACAACAAGGGATTGTCGTTTGTCACCCTGAGTAGAACAAAGAGAATGAGTTGCCAAAATAGGATCACTGTGATCAATACCATTTGATTGATCAATACCTGAGGAAAAAGTGACCTCATCAAAAAACTGACCAATACATGTGTCAGCTAAAGGAATAATATCCTGATCAACATCAATCTCAAGAGCTCTTTTTTCCATAGCTCTAGTAACTGCACAAGCAGGGTACAAATCAGGGATTTCAGTTTCGACAGGATCAACTTTCTGATCCAAACAAGGCTTGTCAGTTACAAGTGGATTAACCACAACCTTATCTCCAGCTAGGTCATTGCCTAGTAATAAATGAACACCCTCTATGGGTAAAGAAGTCACTGCCCCAACAGTCACAGGTCCAGAAACTAAGTCTGATGCCAAATTTACACAATGAAGAGGAACATTTACAAAGCCGCACTCTACTCCCTGAACAAGAACACTTTCACTTGAAGAAGACTCCTCAGACAAAGGCAAAGTACCTGATAATAAAAGACTCTGAGAAGCTCCAGTGTCCCTTAATATTTTAATTGGGATAGGTTTGGCAGAATCACCAATAAGTGATATAGAACCTTCTGACATGAATGGTTCATAAGCCTCTAAAATAGAATCAGACTGGGGTTTGTTTGACCCAACAAATGTATTGCTTTCAATACAAGACCGTGACCTTGACCTCGTAGAAATAAGAGCATTTGGAAAAGCTCTGTCTTTTCTCTGTTGCTTATTTTTCAACTTGAAGCAATCAGAAATAACGTGCCCTTTCTTTTTACAATAAGTGCACGTAGGAAGAGATAAGGATTTCTGATCAGTCTTATCAGATGTTTGATTCCTAACAGTTGTGCTGTTGTGAAATTTGGAAGTACTCGAATGAGATTGAAATGTTTTTTTACCAGAAAACTGCTGAGAGGACGATTTATTACCAAATGAAATTTTGTGAGTCAAGGAATAATCATCAGCCATACGAGCAGCATTTTCCAAAGTTTCCACATTCTGCTCGTCAAGATAGGTTTTAACATCACTATGGATGCACCTCTTGAACTCTTCAATTAATACGAGCTGTCTGAGGTTATCATAAGCTTGATCAACTTTCTTGGCTGAGCACCACCTATCAAATAGTTGTTCTTTATCCCTTGCAAATTCGACATGAGTTTGTCCAGTTTCTTTTCTACAATTCCTAAACCTTTGTCGATATGCCTCTGGTACCAACTCATAAGCTTTCAAGATGTACTCCTTAACCACATCATAATCAGTGCTTTGTTGTACTGACAGTGAAGTGTAGACTTCACGAGCTTTGCCAATAAGTAGACTCTGTAACAACAAAGTCCAATGCTCTCTGGGCCATTTCAAGTTTTCAGCTATTTTCTCGAAATGAAGAAAGTATTTATCTACTTCTTTTTCCTGAAAAGGGGGTACTAACCTAATATATCTAGTAACATCAAAACCTGGACTTGTGTTTAAAGGAGTGGAGTGTGCTCTGTTTGCCAGTTCTAATTCTCTTAATTTAAATTGCATTTCCCTTTCTTCTCTTTGCATCTGCATTTGTATTTGTCTCTCTTCTTTCTGCATTTGTATCTGCCTCTCTTCTTTCTCTCTCTCCATCTGTATCCGCCTATCTTCTTTCTCTCTCTCCATCTGTATCTGCCTCTCTTCTTTCTGCATTTGTATCTGCCTCTCTTCCTTCTCTCTCTCCATCTGTATCTGCCTCTCTTCTTTCTCTCTCTCTCTCTGAATCTGAAGCTTTGCCAATTCTAAATCAATCTGGTTCTTTAACTCTAATTCCCTTAATTTCCTGTCAGAACCAGATACAGGCTTTCTCTTCAAACTTAAAGCACTATTTTCAAAAATTCCCTTTCCTACTAAATATTGAATCAAAATAATCTTTATCTCCTGTTTTGTCAATGATACTTTTGCCTCAGATAGACTGTATTTTCTGGCAAGCTCGAGCAACTCATCCTTTCTCATGCACTCTAACCCCTCATGGGTAGGTTTTGAAATGAAATTCTGAACATTAGATGCCATTGTAAATGCTTGTTGGTTTCACACAAAAAAATTTCTCTATTTACAAATCTTTGCCAAAGAAAAAAAAAATTCTCCGAGACAAAATCAATATGAATTTCAAAGAAGATAAATTTCATATCTCTAATATGCTTTAAAGAAATTCAGATCCCGGAAGACGAGCCCCCAATTTCTGTTACGACTCTATGGTCTAAGAAAAATGTAACAGAAAGAAAGTGAAACCAACAAATCAAGTAAAAATCAACAAGCAATTTAGTACTAGATAATTAAAATGAAAAATCAAAAAGTCACTTACAGTAATGTGTTTTGAAATCCTAATAATCCAATAAGAATGACTGTTCTAATCACAAGTCCTAAATATAGAATGTTCCGAATTCACGGCTGTGTCCTTGAATGTTATGATGTGCTAATGGTCTCCAAAGTCCTGATGTACTAGAAATCTTGATGTGCTGATGTCAAAATGAAGTATTCCAAAATATCTGAATAAGTTCACTTAAATTCCAAAATCATCAATTAAAAATCCCAAATCCAAAAGTTTATGAGCACTGTTATAATCCAATGAATATTTAAAATAATTCCTCTCTTAGAATTTGGAATGAATTTTCACAACTGTAATAGCTCTTTACAAGACTGATGGTAATGTCAAAACTGAAAAAATGTCCACCAAACATGGTATATATAAAGATTGGTCACATGACAGAATGTTCTAGAATATGAGTCATCTTAATGGAATTCTAACTGTAAACAAAATTCAACCTTGACCTTCAAATTGAGAAAACATATTGATCAAACAACCTAATTCAAGGACACTAGTTAAACATGTTTTTCCTGATAACATTAAGATTTAAGCAAATATTAAAGTGAAGAAACATTTACAATTTCCTAAAATATTTATAATATTATATAAACATCATACATAACACTATTATTTTCCATAAGTATGGTTTAACATCTGAAACAAAAAAGTAATCATAGAAATTCGATGCTTTTGATAGCTTTCTACTCTTTCAGGTACAAATCTATATTCATTTAAGCGTTTATTAAACGAGTCCTGTATTTTGTAAAAAAAATTTTTTTTTCAAGTTTTATTACCAAGTCGTGTTATTTCTCTCCAAGTTGGAACACGAATTAAAGGAGGCTGTAATTTCCTTCTTTCAGAATTTGGTATTTTTGCATCAAGCAGATTATATGCTATTTATATATTACTATTTTCTTTCAATGAAAAAGTTGGTGAAAATGTTTCAGTCTTTTTTGAAGGGTTTTTCCAATTGTAACATTACTGTGAAATCAATTTTTTTTAAATAATTGAATATTGGGCCTCTTGTTACAGTTTTTCCACATTCACGTGTAATTTTTGTCTGGGTGTATTTTTTCTGACGTATTCACTTCCTCCCATATGATACCATTTAGATTTCATTTTATCTGCACAATTTTTACATTGTGTGCAGCTCGTATTTCGATGTTCCAAATTCATTAATATACTGTTACGTCTAGGGATTAGAAATAGTAACAAAAGAAAGAACGACTGAAACAAGCTTTCACATTTTATAAAATATAAATTTAATTTCCTAAAATATTAAATATTTCAAACAAACAAAGTGAAAGAATTAAAAATAACTTACAGTTTAGAAATTCCTACATGTCATATTGAATTTTGATAATCCGGAACTTAATCCAAAGTATTCCGAATGTACTAATGTATTGATATGCCACAAGAAAAACAGTTTTAAATCAAAATGTTATTAATCCCAGGTAAACTCCTGTGAATGTATTGTTAAGTTCCATGAAGAATAGTACTTAAATCCAAAATGTACTATGTAGATAATAGATTTTCATCGGCTGATTTTGCAAACAATAATAATCTTCCTCAATAACCTTATGATTCTGGAGAATTGCAAAGAATGAGGATTCAGTGGTTATATTGGTATATATAGTCTCTTACAGCGTAAAAGAGAATTTAATTTCTGATACTGCGACTTAGGATGTGTTCTGTAAACAACATTCTTTAACCAATCAGAAACTAGGTCGCACATGCTACTGCTTGTAGAGCCTTTGTACTACAATTAAAATACCCTATTTCAAATCAACATGATGTTGACACAGGATTCAGGTCGTAAAAGCTGCAAGCGCTACCACGTGACTTCTCCATTGTGGGTTAAGCTGACCGACATAATTATTGATTTTCCCAGGACATAGCATGACTCATGTAAACATGTTAAAGTACATTGTACTTTACAAATAGCATATGCTACTGAACTAAGGAATTATAATACAATGATTATAAACCCAAATGAAAATTATTACAATTTAAAGATAATAAATAATGCCGTAACAATACAAGGGATATTTAAAGAGTTTTGAATACTTGCGTGCTGTTCAACAAAGTTTTGTGCGTCGTCATAGAGTAGATGGAAACCTCCGGTACCAGTACGCGGACGAGTTGTTCGGTAGTGTTCCACAATTGTTGGCATCACTTTGGAGGCGTATAAATGCCCAGTGACACTAGTAGAGTCCGACACAGGTGCCTGAATGACTGGGCTTTTTGGATTGGAAAATATAGCGTATAAAACTCTATTGACTGTCCGACTACGTGGAGCGAAATGTGGTCTCTGTTTGTTTGGATCTTAGAAAGTCTCTTGAGTCTAGTTCAGAAAAATAAATCCATATATTTCATTTTTTTTCTGATCATTCTATTTATATTTGGATAGTAGCAGTTTGTTGATTTCAACCCGAGTCTGTTTATGATCAGCCGTCAACAAATGCGGGACCCATCCAGCACAAACCTTTCTGAGCTTCAAATGATTCCTCAATATATTAAAAACAGCTGACAAATTAATGCCCGTGATAACAGAAATATCTTCCATTGCATTGTGTATCGGGCATCTTCCTCACTTGCCCCATTCACAGCAGCCACTTCCCGCTCGCCTATCGCATACAACAGTCTTCCAGAACATGGGTCATCTTTCATGGATTCGAGACGATCTTTAAAACGATGAAGCCACCTCAGAATTGTAGGATATCACAGAAAATTACATGAGTAAACTTTATGTAAGGCGGCCTAGATGTCAGTCAGAGTGGGCCTGGATTATGCTGTACGCTCTTTGCATCGTCGCAGAATTATTCTCCTACGACGACATTTGTACGTCACTGTTATTTGCCTATGTTACGTCAGACGCATATATCTGCAGATGTGCTGCACGTGCAGCTGCATATCATTTTATAGAACGTTATTTTCTCTATCAATCGGCATTAAATTTATTGACAGGTTCAAAGAAACAAAAGAAGTTGTAACCAAATATTCAAAACTGGTCAAATAACCTTCAATCTTAATTTCACCACAACTAAAACACATAATTGTAGTAGTTACTTACATTTATTGAACATAATATTTTACATGTAGAATATTACTATGTTTTTACAGTACTTACAGGACGCTAGTATTATTGATTAGGACGTTACATGAGTACTGTTTCACAAGACTCTGAATCAGGTTTCACCGTCTTCGCTAGAGATACATTTTCTTCTGTCTCCCAACTATTAAAAGAGTCATCATATCCCTTCCATTATATAAGCACTTGTTTTTTTTTAACATTCATTCTTTTACTTAAAAAAATTGTTTCAACCTTGAAGACATCATCTTGTTTTTCGTACGGAGATAACACCTCCCGATAAAATTTTCCATCCATATTCTCTGCATTTAATTCTTCTAATTTATATACAACAGGGTCTAGTACAATGACTTGTCTGATATTAAAAATCTCTTCAGTGAAATTATGAACAGTCTTGTTATTATTTTAAAAATATATTCATATTTTGATTTCCAAACCTTTTCACCTATTTTTGTTCCGATTCATATGTATCGGTTGTTAGATAGCTAAATAAGTTTATCCACACTTTAGATCTATTTTCCTCCTTACTTGCTTCAATTGGAGACATGTCTATTTATCTATAATATAGCCTGTTATATCTATCAATGAGGTTTTGCAGTACATCTACCCATTTTCTGCTTTCATTTTTAATAAAATACTGCCACATTCTAATCTTAAGAGTTTGATTAAACCTTTCGATTACCAATGATCTTTTTGTCTGAGTGGGTGGGTTCAAAAGTATTTGGTATTATCTTTCTCCAATAATTTTTTGACACTTCTGTTCGAAAATTCCTTTCCTTCATTGAGCTGTATTTTTTTCTGGTTTTCGCTCTTTAAAGATCTCTATAAAAGCGTCGTGTACGCTGTTTCCTTTTTTTCTTTTTTTGTTTTCAGTACCTTAGGCCAGGCGTATTTTGAGAAGACATGGACCACTGTCAGAATATATCGATAACCACTTTTGAAATGTTTGTAAATCAACTATATCTGTCTGGTACTTGTCATCTGTGTGGCTAACATATACCTTTCTAAAGGGAAATCTTTTTTCTAGTCTGCTTATATAATAAGTAAGTAGACTATTTAGCCAACCAATCCTCAAATTAAGAATATTTTATACGTCTTTGCCCTTTATTCTTCTTATCGAGTTTAATTTGCCCTACAATTGATTAATATTTGTGAAAACAACTGGACTTTTAGTGTCATAGTATATATATATATATATATATATATATATATATATATATATATATATATATATATATATATATATATATTAAATACTGTTCTTGGTTATTGTAAATATAAATCTCTGTCATTTAACTACAGAGAGGACTGCGAAGCCTGTTGACGTGGCAAATACTAAAGAATGAATGTTATTTATTTAAATAAGCTTTATAGTAATTATTTTAAATTATGAATAACAAAAATACTATTTTATGACCCCCCCCCCCAAAAAAAAAAAAAAAAAAAAAAGAAACATTGCAAAAGTCCAGTTTCGGACTGGGTGCTAGCCCTGTTAAACATTTTAGTTCCTCAGCAGAGAAGGAACATATATTGGAATCGCTACTGCCTACACCTATTCGCTAGTGTGAACGGCTTCAGAGGCGGTTTCACACGCAGCCATTTTCAACTTCTTGTGACCTTTGAGGTCATGTTCACATCTGAAGTTAAGCGGTACCTCCAAGCCGTTTCCAGATTCCGGAAGAATCGGAGTTCGAATGCCAGACACATGGCCAGCCCATCCGACAACAGATCCTTCCACGGATATTTTATACAGATAACCAACTGATATGTAAACGATTCTTTATATTACGGGTCAAGATTAAAGTGAATGTAAATTAAATATGCATATAGTATACTTTTACTATAAATAAATGTAATCAAAATCAAACAAAGTAACTCCTGTGCACTAGATTTAAATGTTCATTAAGTTGATGATTCCAACAAAATATTAGTGGTGCATATATATATATATATATATATATATATATATATATATATATATATATATATATATACGCATTCAAACCTAGCTAGTTGCATAGATTTTTTATATCAAAACTGCCAACATTCGTATTCATGAGACAAACAGGTAGACAGACAAACAGACGAAAGATGGTGAAGTCTGATATCCTGTAAAGCTAGATTTTTCTGCTAAGTAAATCGTTGTAGACATCTTTACTTCATCTGATTTTAGTTTTGAAAATTCCTTGAGAAGTGATCTATTTATATTCCAAGGAGAGATACAGACGAAATACATTCATTAAGTTAGTGAGTAAACATCCTTTATGCTTAGCAGTGTAAGAAAGGGCAACATGTATTTAACCGTGTCGAGAAATATATATGCCCGTCGGATAGCTGTTACCTGTACAATGATCTTGAAGTTGTTTACCTGCATACCGTATTTACGAGTGTCATTGCCAAGTGGTTTTTGTCTTTATAATAATTAATAATAGTATTGGTTGGGAATGTGGCACTTGGACAGTGTCCTGGGGGTTGGGTTTTAATAACAAAGTTTGATGATGGGAATGGGGGTAGTCTAGGATTTAGGTCCAAAATAAGGTTGTTGCCCGAAAACAATAGAAATTTGGGCGAAAATATTTAAAACATTGGTGAAACGGCAAAAATGGGTAAACAAATTAAGACTTTAGGGAACAAACTTGGTCGGTTTGGCCTAGAGGCTATCCATTAGTCCTCAAAAATGTATGGAGAAAAAAAACAAAAAAACGCTAGGCCAATGGTTCTTCAATATATTGCAAAAAAAAAAAAAAAAAAAAAAAAAAAAAAAAACGCTGGAGAAGAGGCTAGACCATTGGTCCTCAAACGTTTAGGACAAAAATCTGGGCCATTGGTCTTCAAAAATGTATGAAAAGTGCTTGGATTTGTTCTTCAGTATTTATTAAAAAGAAGTTGAACAATTAGTCCGCAATCATTTATGTAAAAATAATTGGTCCTCAATAATTTACCAAAAAGAAGCTGAGCCATTCGTCCTCAAACATCTATGAAAAAAATGCTCGGCCAGTGACTTTGGTTTTCCATAAAAATGTGAAAGATAGGAATGAATTTAACTAGGCTTTAATAAAAATGGTAGATGACCTCAGGATAGTTTAAAAATTTGAAAACCTGATTTTAAAGTGAATGAAAAGCTGGTTAACCGAGTTAAAGCGGTTAGAACTAGTATGGTGGTCTAGAGGGGCCCAAGGTTGCCGAGTGGGCTAAGGCGCTCGCCTTTACTGATCACTGACATCTCACCTCTGCCAGCGTGGGTTCGAGTATCGGCTTGGCCAACGTGGGTATGCGAGAAAGCTTGCCAGTAGCTTCCCGTGGATCGGTGGTTCTTCCCGGAGTTTTGCCGGTTTCTTCCTCAACCAGATATACTGGTCGCCATGTATAGCCTATCATGTACTGAAAACTGACGTTAAACCCACGACAACAACAACAACAACATTTTGGTCTTGAAATGTCTAGTAACTACTCCGGGCGCCCACGATTAGTCCCAATCGAAAACAAAGACAATCATCTGGACACAATCATATTTACAATCTGGAGATAGCGAGTCACAGAGTGTGATCGGTACTATTTTTAGTCCACAATACCGGGGTTTCCCCAAAACGTAACAATCTACACTAAACAATCTCAGTGGATTTTCGTGACAAGACAATCGCTTTACATAGTCATGAGCTACAAACAATATGCTTGTCATAATAGTTTAAAAATATGTTTTTGGGAGGGAATGCAACTTTGAAGACAGTGGTAATGATATAACCATGACTCGGGAAACAGTCAAGATAAATTTGACAGAGAAGGACTTCGTTTGATCCACTGTCTCTAATTTTAAATGGTTTGTTTATAAATTTTGGCAATTTCTAAATTATTTTTTGATTGGGGTATTGATAAGCTTACAACATTTATACATACTAGGTTTGCACCAAAAGTAATTTTTAATGTTCAATTTTTTGAAGTTATTATATGCAGCACATTCAAGCAAAAAAGCGATATTCACTTTCTATTTCATTAGAATGGCAAAAATATACACTTTCTTTCGTTTTTCTCTCCCATGCTACTACCATACCCATCAGCATCTATCATAAGATTATGGGATGATGTAAGAAAACAAGGTGGCGCAATTCTAAGGTTCACATTTTTTGCTGTATCAATATACTGAGAAAAGGAAAATGATGATTTAATATTTTTATAAGAACAATAAAACAGGTGACTTCAATTCCATATACCAATCACTAATAAAACAATCTTTCACTCATTTATATATGGGTTAAAAGAACTTAATATCAATTGAACATACGGGAAAATACCTTGTCGAACAACATGATAGATCTTCTGCCTATTATTTCGGGGGAAACTCAATTCGATTATATATCTAAAAAGCATTGTCACTGAGCTCCCAGATTTGATATAGATGCTTAAATTTTTCTGAAATATAGGGATATTCAACAATTTATTTTTCTAAATTCCTGGACAAAGTTGTATTTACATGGGATAGCAGACGGTTTAAATAACATGCGGAGCAGCTTATATACAATTTGTCCATTATGAGAGGTATCAACGTCCATATCTGAGAGGTCTAAATGGTTGACCTAGCTGTCGTGGGTTTGAGTCCACCCCGAGATAATTAAAAAAAAAAACCAAAAAAAAACAAACCCTATAATTAAACAATCGAGTTCCAAGAAGAAGAAGATAATTAGCTCTCGTAGGAACTACGTGGCCGCGTGTTCTACATATATTCCATACTTACCGATCGATATAAGGCTGCTAGCACACCAATGACACAATACGAAAGCTTGTGTAAACAAGTGGCAATGGTGGGCGGGGCTCATAAAATGTTCCATATTTTTGAAAACGTTTTCTAAAATATCTCTTTAAAAAATCTCAAATATTGTACACGACAGTAATATATATATATATATATATATATATATATATATATATATATATATATATATATATATATATATATAAATATATATATATATATATATATATATATAAGCAGATTGATACAAAAAGCCTTTCATTGCATTTTAAAAAAATAGTGATATATAAAGTAAATTATGCCATTAAATTACACGGGTTTGTCATTTCGTTCCATGAAATTACTCAAACAGGTAACTGTCAAATTTTGCATTGAGACCCAGAATAATAATATACGTTTTATGAGGAAATATAAAATGTCACTTATGAATATTATAATTTATGAGAGAGAGAGAGAGAGAGAGAGAGAGAGAGAGAGAGAGAGAGAGAGAGAAAGAAAAAAAAAAAAACCTAGTAGTGGCCAAAGTGAAATTTTAGATTTAAAAATAAAAATGAATGATTATGTTGTAAAAGAATGCTTCATGGGAGATTGTATCCACTAGCTAGATTACCTTCTAATTTTCTATAAATAAAGTCGTTGTTGATGATGATGATGATGATGATGATGATGATGATGATGATGATGATGATGAGAGAGAGAGAGAGAGAGAGAGAGAGAGAGAGAGAGAGAGAGAGAGAGGGAGAGAGAGAGAGAGAGAGAGTTTTGTCTTGTACAGGCTCTAAATTAGCAAGCCTGAATCTCTGGCACCGGAAGTTTGACGCAGTTGTCATTGAACTCTTGCTCTCGCTTCTCTTGTTTGCTCACGTCACTGGAAAGCAGTTAGGAGAGAATACCAGTTCGTATTTTGGCGCGCGCCAAGTCTCCATGGTACAAAAACATTACGTCACTGAGATGGCGATATCAACCAATCACTCACGCTGAAGGGATGCCGCGCGCTCATAGTAACATTCGACGCTTTTCAAATCAGTCTGCAACTGTTTGTTGTTAGAGTAGGTTGTGTTTTTTGTTTTCTTTTTGTTTAGTTTTAATAAGTTTCAATCATAGGTTGCACAATGTCATTGGAGGAACTTTGGAACAAACTGAAAAACGCGGCGGATTGCAAGTCTTTGCTGAAAAAACATTTGACTCCAGAAATTTACGAAAAGTTGAAGGCAAAGAAAACCAAATGTGGCGGAACGCTGAAGGAATGCATTCAGTCCGGTAAGACCCACGTTTAGAGTTACAATTAGTTTTATATTATTATTCTTATTTATTATGATCAATTTTTACCATTCTAACATTAAAGAAAGGTTGGTGGTCGGAAAATGTGCGCCAGTCATGAAATTTATTGCAGAGAAAGTGAATTGTCATAGTTCAGAATGTATACTCAGTAGACCCAGCCTCGCCGTTGTTTTCAACCTTTGTACCAGTTGTTGTTTTAACGGCACAGTTACCACTTTATTGGCTACATCAGGGTGTCAAACTAGTTTGTTATGGCGGGCCAGATTTGATATAAATAATAATAAACAATAATAAATAATGAGTCTGGTGGGCCGTATGTTTTACACTTCTGGGCTACATTATGCAGAGGAAATGGAAGCTATGTGCCTTTCCCAAGGACACACCGAGATAACTGACCTGGCCTTGTATCGAACCCGCGACCTTTGGATTACAAGTCTGACGCTCTACCAACTGAGCTACCGCGGTTCCACTGCTTTTACCAGAATATTGGTGTTTGGGTCGGAACAAGACCAACCATTTAAATTTCGGAGAGTGAGGGGCGAGGTTTTAAACTTTCTTTGCGACCAGGATAGTTTTCTCTTTTATCACTGCAGTAGGGATGACCAATGATTTTTTAAAATGTTAAAAATTTTGCACTTTGCAAACTTTCACAAGCTATAATGCCAAAAATGGAAGTGTTTGGGTAATACGTCTTCCTGTTTGATTTTGGAAAGTTTTCAATGTTTTCATCTATGACTTTTTTCAAAACCACCTAAAAATTCTCGTTTAAAAATTCTGATCAAAGCTAAATTTATCCCCCTAAAATCTGTTACATGTGGATTTTAAAAAAAAAAAATTAAAATTTCTTTTTAAGTTATTTAAATACACATAACAAACAAATAACACTTTATTATGTTCTATTTGGCTTTATTAGTCACACAGCAAACATTAATTCCCAACACCGTTTCCTTCAGACAGAGTTTAATTTTAGAATTGTCCAGAAGTTCTGACTCTAAAGAATGAAAAGCACATTTATTAGTTTCTTGGTAAACTCCTTGTATTGAATGGATAGGTCACATATAAAGACTGGAAAAAATGATACTCAAAATATAAACAAAAAATATAAAACAATGTTTTTTTTTAACTGAACATACTGAAATAAAAAAAAACATTGATAAAACAGAAAAAGGCATCATTGGTCACAATTACTGCATTATTCAAGTAATTTTTCTATCTCTTGATTAAAACTATAGTACAAGTCATACAGGTTATGTATGCATTCAGAACTGACTATTCAGTAATGGGTGTATATTTTAGAGTTTGATTACACATACTGTTACATAGCGATTATTCATTTTATTTGGCTCTTCATACACCCATATTCCTTTGGAACGTCATTTATTACACACACCGAGAAACATATGGCAAAAATCAATGTACAAACTGGATTGAATGTCGTGTGCAGCGATGTCACAATGAATGCAGCTATCCTGTTATTTGTTATGATAGACCTGACGGCCTCTTTTCTTCACAAAGTTTAGTATCTGGGCACTACTGTACAAGTTTGTAACAGTCAATAATTTTCATCTGGAAGTTTTTGATGACATTTAAGGTGAAGAACATTCAATCAGGATTGAATAGACTTTGGTTAAACTATTAGTATTGAATTTTAGAACAACAATGAATATTTAATTTAATTTGAGTAAATGTGCCTACATGATCAAGTTGACATACACTTTAGCTAATATATTAATTAATTGTATTTATTGATGACACTTAAAGATGCTGGTGACATAGGTTTTATACTGTAGTTACATTATGTGACATTTGTGTTCTGATGATGTAGAATTGGGATTATTTTTCTTGCAACGCAAACATGTTCATACTGATATTTTATTTAATATTATCAAATAATTGATGTAGTTTTCAGAGAAGTACAGCTCCTAGTCAATGCATGGTACTAAAGTGTATGTAAACGTGGTCATGTAGATGCATTTACTCTGATTAAATTAAATATTGTTCTTAAATTTAATACTACTATAGTTTAACCAAAGTCTATTCAATCCTGATTGTTAAATGCTCTGCACCTTAAATGTCATCACAAAACTTCCAGATGAAAACTATTGATCGTTGTGAAATTTTACAATGATGGCCAGGTTAACACTTTACTGCACATCAGTGTGAAGGTTGAACTGCCAAATCTGCACAGGATTTATTCTTGAAGTTAGTAATTTGACATCGCTTTTGAGTTTACTTGTGCAATAATAATTTTCTTTATAGTGGGAAATTTGTTGTGGACATTCGATCAATATTGGGTATATTTTATTTCGGCATGCAGGGGATGAAATGGTTGGTTGCCATGGCAACCAAATCCTGCCTAGAATGTGTAAAAATCATGACAAAATGACATTTTTCAGTATTCATTTAAACTGAGCTTTCTACTTTCTTGCCAGATCAGTCATACTTTGAATTTTCTCAATATGTGATTGAGAAAACTAAGATTTTCTAATTATTTGGCTTAGATTGTCCAAGTTCCACCCGATATAGGCATGACATGTGTTTTGTTATCACTGAAGTGTCAAGATTGAACACTTAAAATGAATAAAGTTTTGGCTAATTATATTGTGTTTATATTTTTCTTTCATATAGTCAAATGATCTTAAACATTTGAAATATATAGAAGTATTTTGTCTGCCATTGAATTTGTTGAAATTTATACCAGATAGCTTGGTTACTATGGTAACAGTTCAGAAATGCAGTGATAATATTAAGATATTAAAGCCGATTTTATAACGTATCTCCAAAATACAAAACTTTCGGCTGTATTCATATGAATGCCTATGTTCAAGTTTAAAAGAAGTTGAAAGAAAGCTGAAGAATGATGAACAAATGATATAAAGCATGAAGATAAAATTAGTGTAATCAATTGTATGCATATTTATTCACATATATACATAATGCATGTACTTAGGTACTGCATTATTTTCATCCAGACATGTGGAATATTCCAAGATGACCACTGATGATGAACCGACCTCTTGTATCCTAAAATCAGAATTGTATCAAGAGAAACCTAGAAGATCAGTTTTAAAATGTGTAACAAGATTTTTCTGTTGTTGGAAACTTTAAATAAGTGGAAATTATTGTATATAATCATGGATTTATTGTCTCGCATCATGGAAGCAAACATTTTATGGTGAATGCCTAAAGTTTACAACAAAAACAAGTTAGTTCATCAATCTTAAAAATCCAATTGTGCTCCTCTTTCATATCTATTCTTCATTCTTCAAAAATGATAACATGATGTACATCAAGCCATCAACTCATAGAAGAAATGTGCTGCTTAACCCAGCGCACTTAAGTATGCCATTCCACTGGGTCATTCTGTATGCAGTATTTGTCAAGCTTACTGTCTTGTAACACAAAATTGTATGTATAAACCATGTAATGCATGTGTACTAAAGTTTTTAGAAAGCAATACAACACAAGTTCTAAAATGCTGTCATCAGTACTAGTGATTAACAGAGCATATAAGTGTATAAACTGACAAATTTAAAGTAATGTGAATAAAAAGCTCAAAATAAAAAAAATATATTTTTGGTATAGACTAACTTTGTAAAAATACAGTACTTTTTGGCAAAGAGACATCAGTAAATTAGTAATAATATTCAAGCAGGTATGACGATTATCATAGGCAATCTGTTTCTGTAGTTTGTTTAGTAACACATAATTTTAATATTCCTGTGTCAGAGAACATAATCAAAAAATAACTAATCATTTACTCTTTTGACTTTTGACTTTGAAAAAAACCCAACAAAATATCAGTTGTCGTAAGAAAGAACTTTACTTGCATCAGTTGCCAAAATAAATATTTGCATTTCAAGATCTGATAGTAGTTTATATATATATATATATATATATATATATATATATATATATATATATATATATATATATATATATATATAGATATTGACATTCTGGTCATCAAATTTAGGATGTCATCCTTTTAGAAATGAAGAATATATACGCTTCCACTCGTAAAAGTATTATATATTAAATAAGACATTATTTTATGCTAGGCAGTGAAATACTGGATTTTCCGAGAGATATAATTGTGATATTTCACTGCAGTGAAAAAATATAATGATATTTTTTCACTGGTAGTCAATAGCTCGCGTGGTGTAGTGGTAAAGATGGCCACTTCGCATCCCGGCGAATCGGGTTCAAATCCAGCAACAGACATAAAAAAATTTGTTTCATTTTCTTTTTATCTGATATTTTACCTTGAATTGGGAAGAAGCATTATGTAACTACTGATATTTTATGTGCAAATATACACAAAACAGAGCAAATCATAAATGGTAAACCGCTGACATTATCGCGCGGGATGCAGTAAGAAATCAGCTACTTCAGTGTGTTATACAAATTGCTAGACAATACGCTTGAGCATAAAATAAAAAGAATATTTGCTTTCTCCGAGTGAATAACGGATATATTTCATCTCGTGGGTGAAAAACTTAAGTATTTTCACCCACTCGATGAAATATATCCGTTATTCACTCGTTTCAAGCAAATATCCTCTATAATATTTGACATTAATAGAACGTAGCACAGTTTAAAGTCGATATTTTAGAGATCTGAACAATGGGCTAGGGATGCTAGAAAGGTCAGAGGGAAGGCCATTAGAGGCAAATGTGCTAAGAGCATTCCTTTATTTCTATCTAGTTGGAGTATAGAGTGCCAAAAATGACAAATCTTGAAGGGATTATTAAAAAAATGTGATGAACTGCTGTATAAAGATTTCATTTTAGAAAAGAAATAGTCACAAAGGCCAGTTTACACAAAAGAACAAAGAAGGTACATTTATCTTTCATTTCACATTATCATTTTGTGGATTAATGAGAAAATTATCATGTGATTAATCTGGCATATTAAATGTTTTGCTTACTGGGAATCATTAAACTTTTTATGAGAAAATAATCAAGAGGATGAATATCATCATCACAGACATGGAACGAATATCTTTGAATAATTTTCAATCAAGATGAATATTAAGAGGAAAAACATCTTAACTGGGGACAGTCAGTGGTATTGGGACTGTACGTCTCTCAAATGACAGTCAGAAAATTTGTGGAACATAATTGACTAATATAATAGCTATATGAAATGCATTCAGTTTGTAATTGTGTCACAATTTTTGTTAACTTGTCACATCATTGAAAAGAATGACAAAAAAGCACATAATTGGATATCTTTAAACAAGCATTTAATTATATCGAAAATATTGTGAAGAAAAAAAACATTTCAGAGTTTACAGGTTTACATAGGTAAAAATTATTTGAAGTTATGAGAAGTAAAGCTTGAATAAATAGGACATAATAATGATACATGTATCTTGAAACAATCACCAACAATAACTTTGTAAAATAAAGTCAAATAATGGGTGGATACATTGTTTTTATTTGCATCAAACTATTTAAATGGTTACCTTGTTAGTATGTGGCCTTTGTCATCTGTGACAAATAGAAAATCATTTCTTTAATTTTTCTGCTTTCACTACTATTTAGATTAATTGACCAAATTATGTAATGCATGCTTCAGAAATAATATCTCTTTATTGCACAGACAAGTCTAGTGTCTTTCAGTTCTCAAGCTTTCCTAATTGGATTGTTTAAAACGGCTTGTATATATTATATTTTGTATTATATATTTGATTATATTTCATGTACTATATTCTGTAAATCTAAAACCAGACACATTTTCTGTTAAGTTTAATCCTGAAACTGAAAATTTAATGAAGTTTCATATATACCTTGCACAATTTTTATATCCATGTATAGTGTACTGTGATCATTGTTGTTGAGCAAGTTATTCAGAGACCAATGTCAAATTAATTTTTTTCTTCTCTGTATCCCTTATTAATGAAAAAATAACATTTTAGCTTAGTTTTATCCTCTGTTTTTGTGAATTTTCAATGTCGAAAAAGGTTGTTGCATTTTCAAAATCGTAAAATCTGAAAACCATTCTACCCTCTAATTATCAATGCAGAATCTACTTGAAATGCACTCTTGGGAGCAGTAATTATATATTGCTACTGATTAAAAACAAAAGTTTTAGCAGATCTTTGAAAAGCGGGGTGGGGTGGGGTGTCAAAATGAGCATGAAATCAGTATTGATCTGCAATCTATAGCATATGTAACGATTTTAATTCTTTTCTAAATGTGAAGTTCTTGATTCACTCGTAGAGGGACTCACTATTGTGCATCAATTTTTTTGTTGAAAATTCAACAAATTAAGAACTATAATGATTTAAAAATTATATAGAGTGGTCCCCTCTTATAAGGCCATCCTTTCTGCAGCAAGAAAGTGGCCTTATAACAGGGGTGGTCTTTCTAGAGCGGGATCACAATTGTGAGTAATAACTACATATAAAGTATAAAAAATGGAACTAATTTTTATATATTTTATATTTTCATTTAAAAATTACAGGAATATTAGTAGTTTAAGGACTTAATGTAATAAAACTAATATCAATGTTATTTTTAAAAAAAGTATGAATAATCGTGAATCGTGGTGCAAAACCACATTGTCGGTAAATTCTGGGCACAAACATTTGGTTGTAACTATCACTGTATGTCTCGATTCCATCTCCCACTCAATGCAGTTGAATGTATATTGATGATGTTTATTTTAATCTTTCTGACATAAAATTTCTCAGTAGTGATCAAAAGACCCTCCCTCTTTTCGTTTACTCTAATTGCTTTCACTTTTCGTTCTAAACTGAGAATGTATGACAATATTTTGCGAGAACTTCTTCCTTCGCGGGCAATCAGACGAGAGGTACAGTGTTTACAGCGGAAGTGAGTCTGTCATGTGATCGACTTTTTTTTTCTTCTCCAGTCTGGTACCCGATTATGTACATTTCATAATCTAAGAGAGGGAAGCCAGAAAGGCTAAAAATACAATTTTACTATCTGGCGACCGGATGTGTTTCTCAGTGGTTAGCTTTTGTCATCTTGATAATTATCGGTGGTAATAATAGTCAGTAATTATCAAAGTGACAAAGGCTAACATCTAAGGAACACATGGCAATAAGGATAATTGGATTAGCTACGTCTTTGTATGGATTAAAGTTACTTTATTGGGATGTTGGAACAAAAAATTTCATTGTGTTGAGTTCAGAAATTAAAACATACTATCGAGATTTTAATCTGTAAACAACCATTATGTGGCCGTTCACGAAGGGTAAATTTGACCGTTTTTGCACTAAATGCTGGTCGCGTTAGGGGTGTCCGTCCTTCAGGGGCACTTTTGAAAACAAACTCGTCAGTGCCAAGGGATTGTGGCCGTATAAAGTGGGTGGCCGCTGGTCAGGGAGGTCGTTCAAGAGGGGGACCACTGTATGAGAATAAATGAAGATTTATAAGTACTGAAACCTGTTTCTCTTAGGACAAATCTTGTTTTTCCATGATAAACATGCACTATCATTTAGGGTGCAAGGGACAGTTTTTATGCACAAATTGAATGCAGCAACCAAGTGCCTAATATAAAAATTCATTTAAAAAAAATACACAAGTGAGGTCAAAAGATCCATATGTTTGGATAGCTATAATAATATAATAAAACAGTACATAAGAATATGATTCACTTGACCTGTCAAGTCAATGGAAATTCATCGCAAAAGAAGTTTATGCATCCCAACCCCAAGTTTTATACATGCATTTTTCATGTCCAAAGGTCATTTTTGGCACAATGTGATGCTCATAGTGCAAACAAAAGCCCTTGCCCCAGGTGATAATTTTGGAAAACAATGTGTACTAAACAGCTTGATTCAATTCAAAATAGTTGCCATCCAGGCCATTTTTGAGTTATTCTACTTGCCTAGAACCCACATGTCTACTGTTCTGGGTGGCTAGCTCTGCTTTTTAGCCACCTATTGGTATTTCACTGTCTACATACTGTCTTCATTTCAAGTGACAGTGAAATTTCTGTTCATCTTTGAGCAAACCTCTTGGTGCCAATATGGGAATTTTAAGTTCATAACAAATTTTGGAACTTACTTCTCCTTAATGAACCCTATCTGAAATTTCATGCACCGAGTATGCCTTTTGCTTGGCTTCATTGCTATCCTTGATCACATTTGCCAATGAGTAGGATAAACCACTGATTAATGTTAGATACTTTAATTATGTTAGTTACATAAGAATATTTAAAGCGGTGTTCAATTGCTGGATTGAAATGAATAAACTCAACACCAGCTTTAATGCTGGTTGGATTTGCATGCCTTTTTGTGTTCTTCCCCATTTACTTGATTTGATACAAAATACATAATTGACTGGAGAGTACAAAGCAGGTCTATTTTTAGCTGATTGTTACAATGCAACAAATACTTCCACAAGTCGGAGATAAAAACAGTCTGCACTTAATTAGATTCTCGAGGAAATGCTTGTGGGAAGCGCTGTGACGGCCAGTGGACACCTTTAATTTTTTAACCCTTTACCTCATAGAGCATTTTGTTGTGTAGGCAGTTGATATACATGTGCTGAATCCACACAGTGCAGTGTGCTATAAATAGAACACCTGTTAGCTCTACGAATGGCCGCACACATCGTTAATCCAACGAATGAACTCTATGATTCAATACTCGTAGGCCTGCCTGTTACAGTACATGTATAGCAGTGTAGTATATCTTAAGTTCAGCATCAATTGTAACCATTTTACCTTTTTTGTACAAATCTATCATCTGTAGATAAGTTTAAGAGTTAAATCTGATGTTTATAGTTGTATAATTATTTTTCACATAAGAATTTTGTATATGCTTTAAAATCTTGAGAGAACTTGTTCATTGTCAAGTCATTGAAGCAATGTGACCAGCTGTAGCTGACATTTCTTAACCTCGAAATCTATCGGTTCGTTGTATACATCTACATCGCTAAAGCATCAGAATTTAATAAATTGTTAAAAATCAGTGTTTCCTGTATCAAGCTTTCATAGTCATAATTCTAATCATGCAAACTCTAGAAGGTGCTGAACAAAATCGGCGGCATCCATTTTGGAGATTGGAGAATCCGACCTAGTTACTTTAAATAGCTGATTACGACTAGAGCTTAAATAGCAACCACGTGATCTGACGTAATGGTCATTTACCTAAATGCCTATAGTATCTAATAGGGGGTTTTCTCCGAAGGTGGCGCAATGAAAACCAGCTCAAAAATGGCTGATAATCTGTTTACAGTAAGCGTCCATACTCACTTCCATGCAACTTGGGTATAGAGGCGTCCACTAGCACTTCCATGAGAATGGAGTAGAGGTGTCCAAAAGCACTTACATGAGGTAAAAGGCTAATACAAGAGGGCATATGACATTTATGATGATTACACTGAAACTGAATTAAAAGATACACACAAATTTCACTTGAAGACTTATTTAATTGGTATTTATTTCTTTAACCCTTTTGCAGCGGGATATGACTCCAGTTGTACTTTACCTTTGCCAGTGGGATACGACTCCGGTCGTATGTTCACTATATTCTGTTACCAACTTTGCAGAAATGTATTTTTAACTGTATAAATACATCATCAATTTATGTATACTCTTTTGAAAAGAAGGAAATAAATGTAGAAGGTACACATAAGATTACCAGATTGTGTTGAAAAGATGCCAAAACTGGCAAAAATTTGATTTCAAAATCTAGTTTTATCGTGCGGAGATAAAAAATGGCAGTCATATTCTGAAGAGGGAAGTGAAGACAGTTGTGTGCTTGCTGAATTAGTTTAAAATAAAGACCATTTTATGTGGAAAATTGACATTCTAGGCAGTGGGGATCGACATCTTTACTTCAAAATGAATGGAACTGATGATAACTGGTTATTTGAAATTTGATATCAAACATGACATTTAATGTGTGGAGATCAACATGGCAGACAGCGCTGAAACAGCAAGTTGCGGCAGTGATGTGGATGTCGATTTTGATGAAAATATATATCATTTTGTTTGGAAATTTTATGTTTTAGGCAGTGTAGATCGTGAGCTTGACTTTGAAGAAATGAACGGTGATGATGATAACTGGTTAGTAGAAAATTTGATTTCAAACTGAACTTTAACGTGTGTAATTCAAAATGGCAGACAGGACTGAAGCGACCGTGATGTTGATACCGATTTTGATGAAAATATATAGACAATTTTGTGGGGTATATTTTAAGCAGGGGGGATCGTGATCTTGTTTGCATCAAATGAACTGAGCAGATGATAAATAGTTAATTGGTATTTTTGACTTGGATATTGACGATGATGAAGATGTGGATGCTTTTCAAGCTAACTGGACATTTTGAGAACTTCACTTCTCATGAAGTTTGCACATATACCGATGTTGGGTGTGTGCATAATATTATGAAATTTTACTGCATTCCTGGAAATGGACCAAAATACACCCAATATGACTCTGATATTATTGCATTAAAATTTATTGTGGAATAAAAAAACACTGAAGAACCAAAATGAAAAGCTTTGTCGACTTGCCAGTAAGGATTATACTGTTTGTTCTCCAATTCTCATGCGAGTAAATTTAATAAAATTGTAATAACTTTCGATATTCTTGATGGATTTTTTATATTTTGTCACCTTCTTAAATGGCATAAAATTCCCCTCATTTCATACATTTACATATAGGAGGTAAAATGAATATTGCAGATAGGAAAATTGCATTGAAAGTAAGTTATTACAAAAAAAAGTAAAGCATGTTTTTTTGCTTACAAAATTTTACTTTCAACTGAAGTTTTATGTCTGAAAATTCAGTCAAAAAATATATGACTTTAAGGAAAAGTTTATGCTTTTTAAAATAGTATACAATATTGAAAAATAATTTCAAAAAATTGGCCTGTAAAGCCAGATTGACCAACGTCACTGCATTCTCTTATGCTGCTACACCACTGACTGAAAAAATGTCTAGTTCTACACAACTGCCTGTCTAATTGGGCTTCAATATGAAAAGGGTTAAGTGTTGCCACCAAAAGTTGAAAAATTCATGGTGTTGATTCAAATTTCTGGGCACTAACTGCTGTTTTTGATGATAAAATGAGCCATATATCTAGCTTTAATTTACCAATTTTGATTGTGATTTTATTCATTTTCAGCAAATAGGGACCTATTTTTGTGATCGTTCTTTTATAAGAAAAAATGGGACCCACACCTGCTGCTGTGTTATAAGTGAGTTTACGAGTTTTCCAGATACACTAAAAGGAGAGAATGGTGCATCAGTGTTGTATAAGGTTCTGAAATGTGATTTTCTGACACCAAATGACTTTACATAATTAGGAAAATGGTTTAGAAAAATAGACTGGTGTTTTCTATTTATGACTTGTATTATACACATGCACATACATCCTTCTGCTCAAGGTGGAATGTGGCCTAGAGCTGAAAATTTTGGCACATTTTTCTGATTTTGGGACATTACAGTTATGCCGTGAATGTTACATCCCAGACATGGAGACAAATAATTTGTAAGTAAATTTATAAGAATAATAATGAGGACTTTGTATAGCGCCTAATCTTTAGAAGCTCTAAGCGCTTTACAACATTAGATAACACCTAAAAACATATATATTGATATGATTACGAAAAACACACCATGAAATTTGAAAACAAAAATATGCTGAAAATAGTTAAGGTAAGGAAACATTATTAAGTCTTTAGGTCTATTCTTGCAGTCGAAATAGGTGAGTTTTAAGAGCACTCTTGAATGAGATCACTGTGTCTTTGTGTCTAAGTTCAGTGGGCAATTTGTTCCACGTTGCTGGGCCCTGGTATGCAAAAGAACGTCTGTATGACTTCATTTTGATAGTGGGAATAATGAGAATACGAGTGTCAGAAGAGGAGTGTAAGTATCTTGCTGGTGTGTACACATGGGTGAGGTGAGATAGGTATGTTGGACTGGAGCCAGTCAATGAAATGTAGCACAGAGAACAAATTTTGTGTTTGATTCTGGATCAAATGGGTAGCCAGTGTAGGGTACAGAGCAGGGGGGAGGTGTGCTCTGTTCGTGGTACTCTAAGAATGATCCGAGCATCTGTGTTTTGAACTTTTTGAAATTTCTGGAGTAGATACTGAGACGAACCAGATAGAATTGAGTTACAATAGTCCAGTCTTGAAAGTACTAAGGAACACACAAGTGTTTTAGTGGCATAAGCTGAAAGATAATTGCGAATGGAGCTGATGCGTCTCAGCTCAAGATATGCAGCCTTGCATATGTTCACAACATGTTGGTGCAATGAGTAACACCTAAATTAAGTTGATAATTTGTTTTGTTCTGAGGATGTTTATGATTTTGGATATATGTTTTTATGATTTCAAAGTAAATTTAATGTCAGTGATTGCTCACTTTTGAGAAACTGGACATTGTCATGGTAATTATGACACCCTCATCATCAGAATAAAACTTGAGAATGCTCTTAACATTGTACTTGAAAATTTTAATTTTTAAATTCATTTTACTTGAGATCATTTAAATAGATACCAATGTTGCAGACCTGCCAACCCTTACGATTTTGCCGTAAGTCTTACGAAAATGACGCAAAAATTACATACTTACAGAATAATAGCAAAACTTACGAAAATATGATTGTTTTCGTATCTTCCGGATATTTTTTGTCATGGTTCGGTCCGGATCTGGATTTTCATAGTAGACTCCGTATTCTAATCTGGGGTTTCATCTTAGACTGAGTGGATTTTGTTAGGGAACCAGACTAACTATATAGTGGTACCTCAGATGCTTTAAACCTGCCTATGTTGTTCATGAAAAGCGCGTACCTGATCAAGATTTCACTTTTTCGTTTTGTCATCCGGTCGTCTTAAAATGTTGTCCAAAGAAGAATGCGTTGAAGGTGGAAAGGACAATCAGCCTAGTAAAAAGTTAAAACAGTGGTCACAAAAGTATAAAAAAGATAACTTGGATACTTGGTCATGATTAGAAAAAAGCAAGAAAGGCGACCATTACATTTATTGCACATTATGTCGTGTTGACTTGAATATTGCCCACCTTGGGCGAGATGACTGTTGCCGCCACATGAATTCCAAAAAGCACACAGAATACGTTGTAATGAAGGCAACTTGTAAGTCGCTGACAAATGGAACTGAAAGGTTTTCAGGCGCTTTGTGGAAAAGAGCAGACAAAAATATTGAAGCATTGTGTAACAAGAATGTTGTCTCTTGGTGAAGGCATAAAGAGACTGCTGGAACAGTGGGAACCTTTACAAATGTATTTTGAGAGAGAAACCAATAAACAAGAGGTTAGAGGCAAAAGGGCTAAAGCCAAAAGCAGCAGGTCAGTGAAGGTATCTAGTACAAAGGATAAAGTTACTTTTGTGTCTAGTAACAAAGAAGGAAATAGAGACAGAGCAAGTACATGCAGCAAAACTTTGAGCTGTGATCAATCTAGAAGTCGGGCTAGTACGACCTCCAAGTCTATCTCAGCAGGAAAGACTGAAAAAACAAAACCCAAGAAAAGTTCGTTAGAGAAAGCTAAATGCCAGAAATTCATTGAAAAGGCTCAGACTGGAATTCAGACACCATCGGTTAGAAATGACAGGAGGGACCCTAAGAAAATCAGTTAAAGAGAGGAAAAGGCTAGGAGTGTGTGCATGGCTTTGCGTTCCCGGAGGGTGAAGCTTTATTGCTTATTCCTAGACCACATATTCCATTATTTAACAAGCATAACCCAATCCTGTTCAGGAAGAGCCTATGATCCACAAACTTAGAGAAAACATGCTTGAATTATTCAAACAATTGCTGGTCAGATTTGTAAAGCCTACAGAAATTTCATAGGCCAAGGAACTTGCTGATATTGATTATCATGACTGTAAGAAACAAAAGTCAGATGATACACTTACAGTAGGTTCAGAAACAAGAAAATACATGGCTGAAAGTAAGCTTTATGAAAGTAGCCTCTGTGAATTCTATAAAGATGTAAGAAACTATTACACAACTGTTTGTGATTACATTGTTAAGAGTTTTCCCCTGAATAATGAACTTCTGAAGCACAGTGCAGTTGCTGATGTGACAAAAAGAATGATGATTGATTTCAGCCGTGTGATGTATTTCCCATCAAGATTTGTGTATGGAACCCAAGGAAATCAACTTGCAAGACAACTTGGAAGCAGAGTTTTTGAATTACCAAGTAGATGAATTGAATCCTGAGATCTTACATGCTGAAAGAGTTGACAAGCAATGGAATCTCATTAGTAAACTCGAGGATGCAAATGGCCAGCTGAAATACAAATTGTTGTCCACCATCTTGAAGAATGTGCTTATTGTTCCACATTCAAATGCAGGTTGTGAGAGGGTGTTCTTATTTGTTGCAAAAAAACACTCAAAATCCAGATCATCTAAGTCAGTACTTGGAAGCAATACTAGTCCTGAAAGTGAAGGGAGGAGAATGTTTCAATATGGAGTTTGACCAGAAGTATCTCAGAAAGTGCAAAAGCGCCACGTACCAGTCACAACAGTAGCTGTACGTTTTTAGTTATAATATGGAAATAAACTGTAAAGGTTGTTAAACCTGTACTTGTTGCCAGTACTTGATATTTTTTTTACACCTTACTGAAAATTGGTCCAACTTACTGAAAACTTTTGACCGACTTACTGAGAATGTCTCTTTAGGGTTGGCAAGTCTGATGTTGTCTCTCTTGTTGTTGACTGTACATAACACAGACCATCTTCAAGTTTTGTTTATCATTTCTGGAAATGCGTTTTTAACAGAAGTAAGACTTGTTTGATCACAATAAATTTTGTCTTGTGCTCATTAGCACAAGAAGTCAAATAGTAAAGTGACTACTAGAGGTTGAAAGGTTATTTCAGTATTAGGCTGTGTCCTTGCACCAATGACCTTATCTATCATCTTTTTTGCACAAGAAAGTTCCCTCTATGATGCCTGTAGGGTGAATAAAAAAGATGCAAGAAACTTAAGATTTAAGATTGATATGATTGATTTTAGACCGAATTGAGCACTTCCCAAGCTAACCGAGTCGAGTGCACTCGTTGCCAAAGAACCATGAGATGATCCATGATCATTGATCATTGATACAAAATATCAAGAAGAATAGATGAAATCTTAGCAAAAACACTGTTGCATTTATTTCCAAAGTATTGTACAGGTAGGAAGAAATGTAGACTTGTTGGTGCCCAAAATAAATTCTAGAGGGGAATGGTTACTTGAGCAAGAGGAATCCCAGTACAGGACGGTTGTGACAGGAGATGGTGATAATCAACACAAGCACTTGGGTCATGGATTTATTAATTTCTGCAATAAATATTCACTTTTCAAGTGTTATATATACTTTGAATCAGTCATTGAGTCAGACTGAGCACAGTTTCCTTGTCGACTAAATTAACCATGACCTGAAACAGTGTAGTGACACGGTTATTTTAGTGGACAAGGAAGTTGTAGAAAACTGTGTTGTAGTCTGACTCTGCAGTGACTGCTTCAAAGCATATAATGCTGGAAAAGTGAATATTTATAGCAGAAATAAATAAAACCATGTATCGAGTGCATGTGATAATGATATATGTTTGATTTGAATAAACAAGATATAGGTAAGTGTATTTGCGACCCAATTTTCGTTTTCTGAATAACTCCACTTTTTGACTTGGTAGAGGCCATTGGGCCCCACTTTTTCCATTTCTGGAATGAACACTGTCATTTAGAAATAGTACCTTCTTTTCAGGCTGTGAGAACTTGGGCAGCTCAGTAGGAATTTATGCCTGTGATCCTGAAGCCTATGATGTCTTTTCTGATGTCATGCATCCAGTGCTCAAAGATTACCACAAAGTGAAGGAACTGAAACATCCAGCCCCAGACTTCGGTGATATGGCCAAGCTTGATTTTGGTGATCTTGACCCCAGTGGCAAATACATCGTCTCCACCCGAGTCCGAGTTGGCCGAACCCATCAAGGCTTTGGATTCCCTCCAACTTGCACAAAACAGGTTGATATAGATACTTTTACATTATAGGGCTCATAGCATATCATGAGATTTATCAAACAAGTTGAATAATATTTGTATGCCACAAGATGCTTGCATCAAGTAGTGTAATTCAGTGAAGTTTATCTGCTAATCACGACCACAACCTACAGTCGGGTATGTTGGTAAAACAGGGTAGTGAGCAAGTGTACATAGGGTTTGGGTCTATCACAGGGTCTGTTTCAGAACTGAAAATTTAGGGGAGAAATTACCCTCTAATTATTTGAAGAAAAAAAAGGTGAATTTTCTAAATGCAGGAGTTATTAACTCTTTAACTACTAATGCTACTGCAGCTGATTTGGGGGCTGACTACCAGAGCCTGATGCTGCTGCAGCCAAATGATAACTTTTTAGCTGATGGTTTGGGGATATGGGCTAATTATTTTAGTTATTTTCTGTATATTAGACTGATTTAGAGACTAAAACCATGCATATATAAAAGCTATAACTACCTTACGTCTATTTTATTCTTTTATCCTGCTGACATCCACAAGATTGGTATAAAATCCATGAATAGAACACAAAACAATATTTTTAAACACTAAAATTTATGTCGGTCTTTTATACAAAGATATTGCTAATTACTAAAAAATGTTTTACTAGTCACTATGTTCTACTACTTCTTAAGCTCTGCATGGTATTTATTTATAGAATCAGTTATGCTTTATACACAGACAGACATTGCACTGTTTGTCTATTTCTTTCTTCCCCTCATCTAAATGAAAGTTGGGCCGACACTTTCGGTAAACACTGACTTTTGTAGCACATAGCTCTCTTGTCCACACTTCGCTGTCTTCTTCATTAGATTCTGTCTCAGTTTCAGACTGACTTGACAAAGGAGATAGTTCAATGTCACAACCAACACTTATTAATTCAATATTCTCAAGTTCGTCCTCGGAAATACCTGAAAATTCAGATTTTTAATCGCAAGCGAAAGCAAAAGCCATTGTTTCCACTGTCAACTACTAACACATGGTACAAAATTGTGAAAATATCCTCGGATTTAGTAAGAACAATCACTTGTTAATTCTATTTTGATTGGTTGAATGTCCTTTTACTTCCAATTATTGACCAATAAGACCGATTGTAACATGAACATACAGTGTGGATCTATCCATCACCGGGGTAGAGGGAGCATAACCAGCAAGCGGATATATCAGTCATTGGGAGTAGTAGTGCTTTGTTTACAATCAGATTTATCAGTCACTGGGGAAGCAAGGCACATTTATGCAGCGGATATACACGTCAGTCGAAGTTCAAGAGTTAACAAAGAAATAGGAAGGGGTTGCAAATATGATGTGCGATTTTCATGGATTTGGATTATAAGTAGGCATGATTTGTGATAAATTGTCAAAATTCCACAATGACACATTATAGAATAGACCCTGGGTCACAAGGATAACCTCTAAAAGTAACATTTCACACCTTTATATGAGTCATTAGTAGAAAAATAAGAAGAAATGTTTTTCATTTCAATGGAAATTATAACTTTTAATCAAATACATCAATTGTTATGATCCTGCAAACATGTGAACAGATAATAAACGTAAAAAAATACCAGAAAACAAGTGTACACTGTATGGTGAGCACAAATGTATGCAGGGTAGGGAAAACACTATTTCAATTAGTTTGTGCTAAATAGTTTTTGTGAAAAGGTTTCTTCTAAGCCATTTTAGACTTCGGGACCTGTACAAAATGTTTTGCCCGTAATTTAGACTTACCTGAGGCATCAATTTTTTAAAAATTCCAAGCCTGAGATATAATAAAGACTAACTGATCTGAGACGTAAACCAAGCATAATTGAAATGCAAGTCATGTGGAATTTGAGGCGAAATGTGTAAATTAGCTCAGCATGTAATTTAAACGTACCTGAGGGGTCAATTTTAAAAAAATTCCAGGCGTGGAATCTGATAAAGACTAACTGATCCAAAACGTAAACCAAGCATAATTGAGACGCAAGTCGGATGGAATTTGAGGCGAAATATGTAAATAAGCTCCACCCGGAATTACACTTTGACGCCTGGAAAAATGCATTAGCTTGCCGCCTGGAATAATGTTTTGGGTTCCCGCCTCCCTCCCAAAAGATGCCTGGAATGGAATATTTTTAGGGAAAGTGATGGGTATAATTTTAAAGGATCAGTATTGAGCATCATTTGAGAATTATACTATTAGGCCTTCATGGAATTAAAAAATATATATTTATGTTTTGATGAAGCCCCATTAAACAATAAATAAATAACTTACAAAAAGACAAAATTTGCTACAAATTGATTTTATTCTAGAATTTTGTTTTTTATTGGTAAACACCTTCAAAAACTTTAACCAACTTTAATTAAATCTAAACCTAATATGTTCTTCTTTTTTGTATTCAATTAGGGGTCTTGAATGCTTTGGACTTGTTAGGTACTTCGCGTTAGTTGCTACGAATGATGAGAATTTTGATATTGTTACAGTTGCATTAGTTCTTTCTTTATTTTTGTAATGGAGCATGTGCAAAACACTGGAAGATAATAGCTGAGACTACATGTACTTATACTGCCACTGTTTTCTAACTGCTGGGGTTGTAGCTTTAAATTTTGTTTTACCTATGCACACTTTCTTTCATAATTGTTTGAAACAGTATTTATCAAAGTTAAACATTCTTTCACGCAGTTGTGCAGTATATTAGTAGTTTCTATAATAACATTTAAAAGTTTATTAAAATGAAACCTCTCAATAGAGTACCATGATGTTCCAATATGCTGTTCAATTTTACTTTGTACACAAAATATATTTCATTAGGTGTTACATTTGGTCTTTTTTTAAAATGAAATATACTGCTTTCCTTGCAAAACTATCACACATAAAGCAAATGTAGGAGACTTTGTTTTTGTGATTTGGATCATATACAATAAATTACTAAGGAAAGATTTCAGAAATCCAAGCTGATCCAGAGAAAGGCAAGCTCTTTAGTATAAGGAATCTCTCACATCTGTTTTCTCCAATATGAAGAAAAATATTCACATTTTATTCCTTGTGGCTTTTCTTCAATTCAGTAGCAAATCCTGATCGGCAGTGGGGCGGATGTTGTCAAATGGTTTAGTCCCCTCCCTTTTTGAAAAAGCAGTACACATTTAGCAGAAATGCAAGAATGTTAGCAATTTGAAGTAAAACAAAAATACTCTTTTGAACAAATCCTCCAAAAAAATGCTGCATCTTCCCTTGCTTCCCCTGCTTCTGCATCTTCCCCTGCTTCTTGTATGGCTTAGGTACCATATCATCCACTGAAATAGATTACAGCAACATATAGTATGTAACATGGACACAAATACATACATGCCATAACACGTGTCATGGGAAAAACATGATTTTGGACTCCCAAACTCCCTGACATGATTTTCAGCAATCTTAGATGGGGAAAAAATATTTTCCCACAAAGAAGAAAAAAACAAAAAAAATGTACATTTCTTTATCACAATGATATATGACCGTAATCTGAGGTATGTGTAAACAGGAAACAGTCTTGCTTGGAGCTCATGTAAAACTATCATCGGGGCAGTTTACAGAGCTGTTTTAAAGACAATTAAAAGGTAAGGTGGTCAGAGATAAACATACACCTTTCAGAGATTTACTGAATTGGCTCACAATAGCTAGGGTGATGTGTCATGTCAAATCCTTTGAGCACTGCTGAGGGAGAGCCCATTAGTCAAATTTGCATAGGTGAAGTACATTAAGTGGAACAACCCAATTTGTCTGAAGTTAAGTACATCAAACAGATACGTGTTGAAAAACAAATGTTATTACACATCACTGACTGCCTTGAATGAGCTATAACGTAGAAGCCATCTTTATTAAAGTTTGTGATCAGAGGCAACATTTCTTTGAAGTTGGCTTTTTACTCCGTATATAAAATTTTAAAAATGATTATTTCGGTAGGTTGAACAACAGCACCATTCAATCGCTACTGCAGTGTTGCACCTAGGATCCAAAGGTCAGGGAAAATGCGTGCCACACTCTCCAGATTTGGGGGACACAACATTTTAAAGGGAAAAAGGAAAATTGTAGTACATAATGCACTATAAGTGCTAAAAAAAATGAGAATCTTATTTGCTTAGACAGTTTTGCCACCTTAACTTTCTAATATTTTCATTGGACATTACATGATTGCAATAAAATTGTCATCATGTGATCAAATAACTCGTGAAAACATTAACATGTTTGAATACCTGGTTAACCTGAAATGAACTGCACCATGGAATTTTAATAATTTAAAAGTATTAAACCATTAATCAAATGACAAATTGTGTATTTGCATAAAATAGTACCTTTTTTCATTAATTATGCCTTAGAATAAATTAAATCTTCTCTGCTGTAGGTGTGACTTTAACCTCGAAAATACGTTACAATATCGGCGGTCAAAGACTTTAGCAATTCGGCCGACTACCACAAACCTTGAATGTTTTAATTGGCAGATTCATCGTTTTAAAATGGATATTCATTACCATCACATAGCTTTTATCACTTTTAGCGACTTTGGCCATTGGTTGCACCAACATAGACATGGATGCACATTCGCGTAAATATCACTTACATTACCGTCAAACCAACTATAGTACTAAACTACTGAAAGCAGCATAGACTGCATGTAATTAAAACTACATTCCACTGTCCAAAGGATTTGAAAGACAGTAACTTGGTGTTAATTTTGTATTTAATGTATGTGAGGTTGTGACCATGTTTGTGGTGCTGTTTTTTGACAATGCTGTCTACCTTTTTTTTTTTTTTTTTTGTAATTATATTACATGCTTCAGAGAAACAGATTGTATTTTCTTTTATTCAGATTTGAATTTCCAGTCATTTGCTATAGGTTGATTTGAAAAGATAGCTTATTCTCATTTGGATGCCATTGCTTTTGGGGGGTGATACACTGACCCCCCTTGGGACCTCAAAACACACTTTTTGAGTCTCAAAAAAACCCCAAAACTGTCTGGGAATATGGCAAGTATGCAAATATGACTATTTACTTGTTTGGCAAAACAATGTAAGCATTTAATATAGCTGAACATTCCAAAATCACTACACAGTCTCTTAGAAACATATTGGAGTGTTATTTATGACCATCCTTTAAAAAGATCCTAACTTTTAGTGTTACCATCCATTTTGGAAGCGCTGTGACATTATATGTTAAATATTCAGTACTTTACATCTTTAAAAAAAAAAGAAGCATATTACTCATTTAATTTCTCAAAACCTTTGAAAAAGAATCACCTCCATTTTTTTAAAAAAAGTTAAAGTTCATTGCATTCGGTAATGGTAGTTATAAAATGTTACTAAGGGACTGACCATTTCATTTTCAGGGTGGGTGTGGGTCTGGATTTCCAGCCCTTGCATAGATTGAAACAAATATTCTTGCTCTGATTTATCATTTTTTAAAAAAGGAACCTATTACATTAATTATATTAGTTGAAAATTTGTTTCTCTTGATGTGCAAGAAAACAAAAAGCCTTGTTCAAGAATATTACAGGTTCCCACTCCCCCAATTATAGGGCTGGTCACATGTCATCAACAGATGTTTATGATCACAATATCGTTGACCATCCTAACTTAGTGCCCATCCTTGGTTCGTGTGCCATGTTTCTCACAACCTCGTGTGCTTGTTTTGAGATCCTGATGTCATCTGCTGGGTCAAATACCATTTGTTGACAGTGACAGTAAGTGCTGATTAAGACATTCGATGAAATAAGATTTAAATACGTACTACAATTCAAATCGAAGAACAACATTATTAAACATGATAATTTTATCAAAAAGCAATATGAAAAACTTTTTTTTTTTAAAGCATCATTTTTTTCTTTTATATTTTTGTCATTATTTGTAAGTGTTTTATTGCAGTCAATATGCATTTGAAAGAAGTGAAATATATATCAGATGCAAATATTAATAATATGGGGATAACATAAACGATAAATTTCTGCACCTTGGCCTAATTGTCACGTTCCAATCTTATATCACATGGTTTTTATTCAGGGGCACGAACAATGGACATATTTCTGGAAATAGAAAAATTTCGACATGCTCGGAAAAAAGGTAGCCCGCAAAGAATTTGGAGAGTTCATAAACATTTCTCAATGATGAATAAATTAAGTAGATATAGTTGAACAATTTCTATGGCGATTTTAATAGTTTGTTGCATTATAACATAAGCAGTAAAATTCACATTGAGGGCACGAAACATGGCAGGTCGACCATATTGTACACGTGTTGAGTGTATATACAGTCCTACCCACTTATATCGACATCACTTATGTCGACAAGCCGCCTATGTCGACAAAAAAGCAAATTCCCGGTCCCTTGGTCTACTATTACTACCAAATTTCTCATGCTTATGTCGACGTCGAGATAAAAAATAAACGTACATGTCGACAGAAGCCCTTGGTCCCAGCTTGAACAAATCCTTTGTTTTCTACTCATTTATGTCGACAAGCTGCCAGTTCCGACCCATACTTTTTTCAACAATTAGTTGATCTTGCCGCCAAGCTTTAATTTTGCCGCTGGGTCATTTATGTAGACAAGCGGCCAGTTCCGACCTGTACTTTGTTCAACAATTAGCTGATCTTGCCGCCAGGCTTTAATGTCTCGGTGGATTAAAAAAACAGGCTTTTGTTTGGTCCTAAAAAGTTGGCCTCTCGCGACGACTTAAATAACACATGTATCCTTCATCAAAGCAAGCCGGTTACAATGTTCAATAAAAACAATCCACCCTTCATTAAAACAAAAGCATCACCAAACTTGAATAAAAGCAATGAAATCTGATCGATTATTGCATTTTCCAAAGTGATCAGTGATTAAAACAAGTTTATTGTGCTGTGAAAGTTTCCTTTTTAACTTTATTTATGTTTATGATGGCTACCAACGGCAGCGTAAAACGCAGATTAAATTTACAATCTCTGGAAACTAAATATCTGGCTGTTAAGGAAGTTGAAGGTGGGGTATCTCGCAAAAATGTCTGTGAAAACTTTTCACTTAAACATAACACCCTGTCAGGATGGATGATAAACCAACAAGTTGTTCTCAGCCTTATTTTTTTTTTTACTGGTGGTGGACCAGTAAAAAAAAAAAAAAAGAGGAGAACAACTTGTTGGTCTAGATGGATGAAAGCTGCTGAGTCTATAAAGAAAGGCTACGTTGAAGGTAAATTAATCATATCTGCCGCATATCTCTTGTTCAATTTTATGTACTTTTCACGATGACTTCCGTAAATAAATACATGTTATCATTTTCCTGTAAATAGCCCCATCCGCTTGGTAGCCTCAGTAAGATGGGAACATTGTTTCAGGCTGACCAAAATCTAGGCCAATTTAAGTACATGTACATGTACTTTGTAGCATGTAAATAACAACTATGCAACCATGTGCTACTGGCAACAATGATTATCGTAGTGAATTGTGAAGACGTGTTAGATCAGATGAGGACAACCATTTTTTATACATGTGTTTCCTATCAGGATGTGACAGATGCATACATTTTCTGACATGAGACCTGTACACAAATTCATGGATTTTTCATATACATGCACTTAATGCATTGTGGATTTTATTACACAAAGGTAACCAAAAAGTAATTTGTCAATATAGACGTGTATTTCACGCTGGTTTTGTCTTCATGTACTCAAAATTTCCATTGTTTGTTTTCTCAAAGTGTAAATCCTGCTCACTGACGACAGGTTTCCCCCCCCCCCCCCCCCCCCCCCCAAAAAAAACAAAACACTTGTCTCGACATCCGCTTATGTCGACAATATTTCCTTGGGCCCGAGGATGTCGACATAAACGTGTAGGACTGTAGTCACATTTTTCTCTTTAGAGGTATGGGAAAATGCCCGTCTTTGAGTAAATGTGCAAAAATGTGCACAGTTCTACTGTCTGTTAGAAAAAAAAGTCCCAGGAGAAAATGGAATGCGATAACAAGTTCGCATTTAATTTGGTAGTAACGTCACCCTATTGTTGATAACTGACAATAAGATTGCACCGATAACTGCAGTTTGGTCGGTGCTGCAGTAATGATCCTGATATGCAAAATGATCTTCTCAATGATTATGTAGCGTAAGATTATAAAGTCGTATCATTTGACGTATTAAATCCTAAGGGCAAAACTGCGTACAGTATGAAGTGACCGCCAATCATCTGCAGTCTGTAAACCAGCAAAATACAACACAATCTGGATTTTACTTGCCAACATAATAACTCCATGACCTTGGTTCGCTATAGTTACAGTACAGCTCACGTGATTTTTCGGAACCCCACGCATCACGGTGGGGGTGGAGAGTGAGTGGAGAGGATTAAGAAAAACCCCTCCACCATCACTCCACGCATCCTGACGGAGTTGTCGCGGAGAATAGCCCTGCACACCACGCTTTCTCGCGGAGTCGCATCCGATCACCACCGCGGAGCGGACGTGATCTCGATAATATGGGCGTGGTTTACTGTTTATCACACATGCAAGCAGAGGTTGAGAGAGAGACAAGGTGGAGGGGGGGGGGGCACCGATTTATCTACATCGTTATCCCTCTGGGGAGCAATTTGCTAACTTTTTGATACTGAAAAAAACGTAATTCAGTTAATTATAAATATTTCCTTGTTCTAACGAAGCTAATATATGATACATAGTGCCAAATCATATTTTAGATGATGATAACGTAATGACAATGCCTCGCAAACTGTATTAATACTACATTTTGCGCAATGAATCGATTTTTTTTCTCTTTAATACTGTGTTATCGGAATGTAAACATGCATTCATATCCTTATTTCTTTTTCAGTAAACTCAATACAAAATTTTAATGATCATATGAAAGTCAGTGATATTGTACTACCTGCAATGAAAAGAACGATAAACATCGAACAAATTAATAACAAAGCTGCAGTCATACCTGACTGAAGTGAAACAAAATCGCTCAAGTTCCGATGGTTACTCCATGCATGAGTACTCATTCACATATATTGTACGATTTTTTCTGACATCCAATCGCTTTAATAAAGCATTATTAAGATTTCACATCGTTATTTTATTTTAAACTGTACTAATTTGCATTAATTACCAAAGTAGCGGGTTTTTTTAAAATCACAAATGGCCGCAAAAGTTCATCCTAGATACATGTAGTTGACACATGCAAGTAACCTAGCACAAGAGAAGCCATCAACACTGCTGATATTGACGTGTTAATTTCATGTGCTAACTGTAAACCTAAAAGTACAACAGCAGCGCTTCTGCGGGTTTGTTTTCTTTGCCATTGATCTGACAAACTTCCGCATCAGATGAAATTAATGTTTAACTTTTTCTTTTCTGTTCGTTTTCCTATTGCATAATATGCAGAATACAGAAAAATAAGATGAATAATTTTAGATCATTAACTCTTCTTAGTAAAGTTCCCCTCCCTCTCTCTCTCTCTCATAAAATATCGAATCCAAAGCACTAATGCGCAAGTCTTTGTAATCTATTACTATTAAAAACCGTTTTTTTTTTGTTTTTTTGGGGGGAGGGGGGGGGGTTGTACATGCTTCAGTAAGAGTTTAAGTATTCCATGATTGGCTAGCTTTCTTCAATTAGCGGCCGCCTCATTCACACTAAGCCAAAAAGATGTTCCTGCCATTAAAGTTTTTCGTGATTCTGCTTATGTTTTGAAGAGTGTTTCACTAATGCGAGTTTCAAAAAAACGCTAAAATGCTTATTAATGTTAACCAAAATTTTTCTTTTTCGCTGCTTGACATGTTGACATTTTTAGTCAGTCGCCAGAATTAAAATATTAAAATCTGACTGATTATAAATCTCAACGTACACAAACTGAAATCTGGAAACGTTCAGTAGTGGTAAAAAAGTAATAACGTGCTAGACATTATAGCGTTATGGAGCAAAAGAGAAAGAAATTTTTCCACCACTGCACAGGAACTCCCGAGCACGTGCTCTAAAGTCGTGTGTGTGTTCATGGGCATCCGCAGGAATTTTCGGGGGGGGGGGGGGCGCCGAAGTAAAAGGGATATATTTATTATTTTTTTTAAATCCGGGCGGGACGAGGCACAAAAACACGCTCAATAACCAAAGGCTCTAACAGTCACAAACAGGAAACTGCATTCTTTAATATCTGCGTAAAAATAATTAAAAGAGTATATTTTATTTTTATATTTTCGCCGTAGAAAAATGAGCAAATAATAGGATACACGTGAAGACAATACATCCATGCATAATGCTCTAAACTTGTTGGAAATTAAAATCTCAGAACATCTCAGATTTTAGAATTTTCCATATTATTTTTCATTTTGGTAATAAGCAGAGTTCAGATTAATTACTAACAATTATCAAACTTCCGTTGTTAATGGCGGGACCATAATTGCGGCTGTAAAGTACAACACGCGTTAAGTCAGATGGCTTCGTGTGATAAAAACACACTGTTCCCAAGCTGAAACTTACATCATCCTTTGATGCAAACCCTTGTTAATATTTTACAACAGTTTTCACAATGGTCACTGCCTTGATTTCTGTAGAACATCCGCTGAAGTCAAGTCTTTATTAGGGAGAAACAATTGAATTTTCCGGGGGGGGGGGGGGTAAATGCATGAAAACAATTGTCTTTCTCTGATTTTTGTAGCAAACGTAAATCCGTTCCATATTTCACTTAAAATAAATAAATATTGTGATTAAAGAACAAAAAATATCCCGGTCCAAAAAAAACAAAACAACATATAAACCCCATATATTAAATGGTCAGTCCCTTACAGTACACATGGAGTCATAATATTCAGCCTCGTCACTCTGCTGTTACTGCTTAAAGACTAAGGACGTGGTTTGCATTTCAGTGTAAATTCAGTGTTTTAGGTTTGTTGTTGGGGGAGGGGGGTAAGCAGAAGCGGATGTCAATTTGGATTTTAATTGTCAGAGAATTACTTTCCTTTGGAACAAAATGATAAATTTATTCTGCTTCAGAAGCTCAGCAATGTGTGCTTCTCGTCAAGTCAGTGCATAAGTTTGTTCATATTTCTTTGAAATAAATTAAAATCATAAACTTATTGCAAAAGAAGTCGATCAACCTTTTATAAACAGTAATGTGTACTGAATATACAAGCCTTCTGAAATAATTTTTTTATTGTCCAAATATGATCGAAATAAAGACGACTGATCTTCAAATGGTATCCGGTTGTAAATCACTCTTGACGTCTCCGTCTTTCCATAGGTGGTCTTCATTCATTGGCTGTTCAGATGTCAATCAGTAATGTTGACTAGCCCCTCCACGGTGGAGTTTACATCGGCGTTCCTGCCGAAACGCGGTGGTGATTTGTAGGTATTTATGCCAATTTATGCCTCCACCGCGGAGTGCTATCGCGGAGCTAGAGTGGAGGGGATTAAGTACCCCACCGCGATGCGTGGGGTTCCGAAAAATCACGTGAGCTGTACTGTATCTCCAGGGCTGTATGATCAGTTGCTGCACATGTATTGGTATTACTTGCAATGCATGTCATCTTGTGGTTTTTTTTTTTTTAAAACTCAAATTTGTGCTAATAATCCTTTATAGAATGCAGGCAGGATGGAATCTGTATCCGTCCCTCTCTCACTCAAAGAAAACAGTAATTAAATCCAGGATATATACATTTTAAAGTTTATATTTAATGCAATAAGAACTGCCAATTGTGTTTCTTTTTCTGATAGCAGTAACAACAGGGCCAGGTATAATATGTATCATTATAAGAAGGAAAAGAAAATATTCAAAAGAATGAAATTTGATAAATAATGATCATTTTTTTTCTTTTAGGATTAAAAAAAATCATTGTTTATTCATTTATATTGTATGGAAATTTACTATACAGGAAATAAAATCAAACACATTTGCTTTTCTGTAATCTGTGAATAATGAGGGACTTTATTGTTATTATTATTACTGCAAGTTTTTAAATTTAGCACAATCAAAAAATGTAGAATAAATCTGGTAATAATATCAATTATTTAGCAAAATGGAATTACTGGAAATTAACAGATAATCTTCATGTTTTATTTAAGGTATTTAGAATATAAGTACAAATTTATACTTTGCTAAAATTATGTGATATATAATTACCAAACTCAGTTTCTTCTGTGCTCTGGTTAGCCTACTCATGTTGCATTTATTACTTAGCAACACTTTTGCTGTTTTAATGTGTTTTTTTAAAAACTTTTTTTCTTGTTACAAACCTAAATGCCTTGTTGACAGATAGGGGTTGACAGTTTGAAACACTCTAGAAGAGAACATTAAGAAAAAAGTCCTGAATGCAAGAAATTCCAGTTTGTAATTTTACAGTGCGCATTGCAAATATTGTAATTCTATAATTACTGCAGATATTAAATTTTGCTTAAGTTCAAAGAATATATTCAAAGTTAGGTCTTTGCAAATGGAAAACCATATATTAACCCTTTGCTTCCCATATGAAAATCTAACCCTATTACCTGTGCCTTCCATATGACGCTCATGACGTCATACCCTTACTCCCCAGAAAAAACATACAAAGTTTAAGGCAACGTCATCTTGACGAAATTATAAACTTGCATTGCTTGAAAAGCCTCTAATTAAGTTAACACTTTCCCCCTCAAGTTATCATTTCTTATCACTGCCGGATTTCCCAAAGTTATCATTTGTTCTCATTTCAGTATGAAAACGTACCAGCTTGTGTTTCGAAACTTCAGACATCAATATGTAATACTGAAAACGTACCAGCTTGTGTTTCGATACTTCAGACATCAATATGTAAATACCAATAGGTGTTTTAAGAAGAGAATCTGTGAAGGCACTTTTTAAATATATTTTATGCAGATTTTAACTGCCGTTCTTGCATTATCTTCTTCATAATAGCAGTTTGAAACCGTAAGTGAACCGTCATAGAGTAATAATGGAGGACATCGCGGTAGTCTTGGAAATACTGCTTCATTATACTGGCTGTTTTCGCAATTTATTTAGCACACTCATTAAAGAAAATAAACAATTTGTAGACAGCAAAGGCTAAATATTATGTGAGAAAAGATTGAGCTAAAACAATACTTTTCTTCAGGTCAGAAACGTACGGGACTATGTTGTGGAATTCAAGGTTAAGGTTGTTTTCTTACATTACTTTTTCTTTTTTGAAAATACTAAAAGAAAAAAAAAGCAGCAAAGCAAATACTATCTGACCAATAACAACAATATTAATAGTATGTAGCCAAATATTTAAACCAAAAATGTGCAATCATATCCATGGATTTTTGTAATGAAGCTAAAAAGTGCAAGTGGTCACATTAAAAAAATCCCTGTTTCTAAAAATAGATGCACCCACATGGCATGCGTGACATCATTTTTGCTCTTGGCCATGTGCAGATTCAGCTGGAAAGAAGGATCTAGTTCATTCATATATTGACTCGAGTGCTTCATTTCATCGTCGATCAATAGCTAAGGTAACGTTTTATCTGCAACAATGAAATTAAACGCCAAAGTTTTCATGTTATTATATATTTATAGCTTGAAAATATTTGCAGTTCAGGTGCTACTAATTATAGAATTTTCAAGCACACGACAATCACCTTCGCAAAAACTTATCTTCTCGATTTATTCATGCTCTCGTTTGGCCTGCTTGACCTACCTGGGCATATTAAAGATTATTACAAACATATTTCAAATTGTATATTTGTTATTTGTCCTTTCAAAATAACACAAGACAAATAATAAATATGACATAAGTGAGTCCACTGAGTTACGGCACATTTAAAATCGCAGACATATTTACATTTTTGCACCATGGAATGATGATCTTAAATGCAGAAATGTCAAAATGGAATCATCAGACGAGTTTGGTTTTTTCAGACTTTGATAGTTAAGACACCAGCCGTGTTCCAACATTGTCAGTTTCTGAATTAGAAGAGATGTAAGAGGGCAGTGATATAGATTGTAATGATGTTAGTAATGTGAAACTGTCATCAGATGAAGAGTCGGTGTAATCGGAGACAGCCCCTGAAATGAGCAACCTGGACAGTCAGTCAAGCTCATCGAATGATGACGACTTTTCGTCACAAGCTGCCATTGCTGTTTACATCTGAAAGTTTATTGAGCTCAGTGGACCATCCACTCTGATAGAATATGCCACACCAATGTATTATTTTTATTAGCAGTTTGAGTAGACCTTGTTCCACTTACTAGCAGACCAGACCAATATATATGCAGCCCAGCAGCATGAAAATGAACTGCAATTGACATGTACCAATCCAGAGGATATTTAAAAAAAAAATCTTTTACTGCCCTCGTCACCCTCATTGGAATCATTTTATGACAAAAAAAAATAAAATTTTGTTAGGCATGCATTAAATTAATTTATGCAAGTATGTAATTTAAAAAACATCTTACCAAATGATATTTTCATTTCATTGAAGAGCTGATCCTGAATATAAATATCCACTGTCTACTAAATGAATTGTTTTCAAACTATTGTATTCAAGGGGAAAAATACATACCTGAAGAAAAAAACAAAACAACTATTTACAACTGTATTACAGCATGTTTGTTACTCCTCTATAATGACCATGCCTTGATGAAATGCGCTGGGACATTCTATGCCGCAGATATGGACATTGCAAATGCCACAGATAAATTTGGTTTCCTTTCTTCTCTTTTCCCCATGCTTAGTACAGTATTTGCATGTTGATCTTTTCTTTTTAAGTCTGCAGTCTGTGCGTGTCAATATTGGCTGGGGTCACTGGGGCTAAAGTTTTTTGCTGCATGGCAATCTTCCAGCATTTGAAACCTCCTATGAGTTGCTTGGCTAAATTGATTCTAAAATCTAACTATCAAAATCTTTTCCTTCTTTCTTGACTATCAGGATTACTCTCTACCATTGTTATAAAGGTGTTGATGATGCATATGTTGACTATAAAGTGGAACATATATCTACACCATTTCTTCGATGCTTTTCCAACTGGATATTTGGCCCCGAGTTGGTCACATATGTCAACGCCTCTGTAGTACTGTTGGTAGTTTGTGACTGCCCTTGAACAGTTGACCTGTTGCACTGTTCCATCTTTCTGTTTCCGGTTTGCTTTATCAAGGATGGTAGGGTCTGCTGCTGTGGATAAAACTGTAAGTGGTTTCTTGTCCTTCCACAGTGTGGAGGTCAGGTTTCCATCCTGCCTGATAATATTGTCTCCTTGCTCCATGTATGGTGGGTATTTAAACTCCTCAGGGAAGCCTTTATGGTTTTTTCTGATGGTGCCACTAGCATAGATACCATGTCTCAATAAGCTTTGTACCAGTTGGATGGATGTGAAAAAGCTGTCAAAGTAGACATGGTAATATTTGCTTCTCAATGGTTTAGTTAGCCTTCGGACAACTCTATAGCCAAGGCCCTTCCTGCTGTCATTGACTTGATCTACATCTTCCTTCCCCTGATAAAATTCAAACTGGTGACAGAAGCCAGAAAAACTGTTTCAACACATCCATACTTTCAGGCTCCACTTGATTTGCTTAGATGGAAGATACTGCTTGGCCTTGTGTCGTCCCTTAAAGGCGATCATACCTGTAAATTGCATTATCTTCTTGATAGATCATTTATGGAATTTGTGTATGAAATTATACTCTAAACTTTCAACTAGATCAATTAATGAAAAGTGAACTTGTTTTATATTATGAAATGGTATGCATTTCTAATGGTGCAAATGTTAGTTTTACTAGTATATGATATATTATAACACATAGTTTATACCTTTAACCTTTTCAATATGGTTTATACTTTATATTGGACTTAATTATAGTATGTACCAGTAATCACTACTATATTTTGTGCTTGTTTTGTTTGTTTTTTTTTAAAAAAAATTATATAATGTTTATTGTAACGTTGAAAGACAGTAAAATATGAATGCATGCATGTATATTTCTTCCTCCTGTTTGTGAGTGTGTGTCTGCTTTGTAATTTACTTTTTGAAAGGAATGCATTATTTTTAATTTATTTATAAGTGTGTGAATATATAAACCTTCATCAATGGTTTGATGTTGGCGAGGCTTGTAGGTCTTCTCAATGTTGACCAGAACTTCATCTAGTACAGGACGTAGTTTGTGAAGTTTGTCATGATTAGGGTGATTTGCAGGGAAATCTGTGGTGTCATCATTTAGGTGAAAGTACTGGAGCAGTTTTTCTAACTTTCCTTGGTTGGAAAGAAAGTTGTCATTTGACCAATAAAAACTATAGTCAGGGGCCTGTTTTATGCCAAGAAAGGCAGACATCTCAGGCACACTTGTGTCTGTCCAGTTTGGATCACAAGTTTCATGATCCTCCTGTTCAGCTGCAAATTTGTTGGTTTCAATTACAATATTTGCAATAAGTCCAACTGGAAAATATGAATGGAAATAATCCATTTCTGGTGCTGTTTCCGGAAAATTATGTGATGGTCCTGACTGCTGAATAAATGGACTAATGTCATTATCTTGCATGTCTGCTAACCAATTTGGCTGACCATCGTCAGTGTCACTCGAGTCTGAGGATATTACAATGTCGATATCTGACAACAAAATGTCATATCCATCATCAGAAATAACATTGTTATTAATTAAATCAGGTATTTTGTCGGAACTGACGTGACTAAGTCAGGGACTTCCCTACGTAAATGCAAAATTTCACTTCCGGTATCGTCTGTTGGTATGATTTTATTGAAACTTTACATACTGAAAAGATTCAAACAAATTAACAACACAAACATTCTTAATTTTGTTATTTTATTTCATTTGTCCCACAATTGTGGCCGATTTCATGTTTTAAACACCTTAAAACACCATTAAACATAACAATGTATAGGAGAAGACTTGCCATATTTGCCGTGCATTCTAAAAATGTGCTTTTAAACAGAAATGAGATTATGACAATATGAATCGATACTCCTAATGTAAACTTCAAAATTATATTAGGAAAACTGTACACTGATATATAACTTGCATACGTTGAAAAGGCCACAATATTTCCATTGAATTGGGGTATTACCATCGATCAACAGTGCCATTTTGGATGTGGCTTGGGAAACCCCTTCTAAGTATGATTGGTCGGTTAAATTTAGATTTACATTGACTAATAGCAGGAAATACGTCATTAAAACAGGATGCTTAGGTACCATATCATCCACTGAAATAGATTACAACAACTACAATTACACCTCTCCCTCGATATCTCGTGCACAACGGGGTCCAAAAACATAGACCACACTATAAGCGAGGGCGCGAGTTACCGAGGGACCTCAAAAAACTTTTCTGTTATTCCACCCCGTTTCTTTTATTTGATACAAAAGATATAATTAAGGTGATAATACAAAGCAGGTGTGCTATTAATTGAGTGTAACAACACAACAAATACTTCCGCAAGGGGTCATCCACATATGACGTCACACAATTTTAGCAATTTTTTTTTACCCCCCCCCCCCCCCTTCCTCGTCACATTTCGTCACAAAAACCCAGACCTTCCTCTATGTGATGTCACAAATCTCTTACCCCCCCCCTTTTTTTTCCCCACAATTATTTGTAATACTGAAAAGTAAATGTAATATAAATCAGTTAACTATACAGACAAAACAACAATCTTTTATGTAAAATAGTGGTTAATTAATCAGGCTTTTACAAGGACTGCTTGGCTAGTTAAAAGTTTATAAAATTATTTAAATTTTTTTTTTTAATTTTAAACAAAAAACAAAATGAAATGTAAATTAAACACATCAATCACTTCAATTCTTACTAACATTAAAGTTTCAACAAATCCACAAAAATTCTAAGGGTTTAAAATCTGAAGTATTTGTAAATGAATTACTTCGCTTCATAGTTATTATTATCCCAAGGCAAAGTAAGATGCTCCTCCATTGAACGAACAAGAAATCCATTTGCTTCTAGATTAATATCGTTTATTGGAAGGGATATTCCCTCCAAATCAAGCTCCTCCTCGTCAATCCAATCCACACTCCATTCTCCGCATTTGCTAGCATGACCATCATTTCGCGTTGCCTTCTAGCAGCGACTCTCATTGGTATGATGCGCTTCGATGGAACTGCTATTTGTTTGTGAAGGACTGAGTGACTGCGCAGCATGACCAGAGAGCTGAAGTACACGTGGCATATCTTGCAAATTCTCTCATTAAGCACAGATTGAAGTGAAGGGCAATAAAGATCGTACGGAATTGACCGAAATGTGTTTTCTGACCAAGGTAGAATGTCTTCCTTTTTGAGACTTTGAGTTGCAAATAAGGATGGAAATTTGTGCAAGGCTCCATCTGTTTCTCGTTCTGGAACTTTAAGCCTTCATATGATTGAACAAGGGGTAAAGGAGGAGGAAGAAATCTGTCTTTTATCACGCTGAAGTATGAGCTTCAAGCTTTCGAACAGCACATGTTGTCGTCACACTTTACAATCTGAAGCAAGTATTGGCTTGAGCGGACATGGGTGTCACACCAGTTTTGATCTCTACACAATATATCCTGTTCCATGAGCTCTGAATTTAATGGATCCATATACTCAGCAATGGTTGGATTGCTGCAGTCAACTGTGACCATATTTTGGCCAAAGTTTTTCTGGCAAATTCAAAGTTTTTCTTGTCTAGCTCAATGTCAATTGTCTTACCCCATTCGTCTAAGTGACTGCCATACTTGTCATGAGGTAATATTAATCCACTCAATTCCCTGCTCAGTGGTGCCATCTTTCTCTAAACTCTGTTAAAAGCACTCATCCTGTCTTTTTGAGACTACTTTTTTTTATGTCATCAAGCTTCAGAGACTCTTGTACTAGTAGGACTGTTTATAATCTAGCACTTCAGTGGTGTCAACAAAAGGTTTTCAAATAAAAAGAAAGAAAAAAAGCTAACATTTGATATATTTATTCCCTTTAATGTGCGGCGTGCAAGCACGACACAGGGCCCAACCTTTGCGCTACTCAACTAATTACATTTGTTGTTTTTTCACATAAAAAATATTAAAAGATTAAACGTTCACTGCGGACCGAATACCGTTTTTCAACTTGCTAAACTCGTGTGTCTTTGATCTCATCGGACTTTTGTCAGGATGGTGATAACTTGTTTATAGCCTATTGTTTTACTTTTCTAAAATCGAAGTTTAACCACCAGTAGCCCTGCAGTTTATTTAGTCTACATTTTGTTTTTAATGTGTGTATTACATTATATTAAAAAAAGAATTACATAATTAAAAAAGCAACAATTTAAACCAGTTAAAGGTTATAACAATTACCCAATATTTCAGCTGAGATAACAATATTAATATAAGTTGTCCACGAGAGAGTTGTTATTTATTGCAGATAAAAATGAGGATGCAGGTCACACAGTCTTTTTTGCTCTGACATTATTTTTGAAATAAGCATTCCACACTCATATTTATTGTGTGATGTCATATTTCTTCAACCCCCCTCCCCCTCTCGTCACACTTCATCACAAAATGTTGGCCCCCCCCCCCCCCCCCCCCACTGCGTGACGTCATATGTGAATGACCCCCAGGTCGGAGAAAGAAAGAAAAAAAAACGGTTGGCACTTAATTAGGTTCTCACAGAAACGCTCGCGACAATAGTTGGGTCGGTTGAATTATATTTTTCACGTTTGAATACAAGAGAGCATATTGCATTTATGATGATTACACTTGAATTAAAAGATAGAACTTAAACACAAATTTCACTTGACAAAACTTATTTAATTGGTATTTATTTTTAAAGTGTTGCCACCAGTAGGTATTAGTGACGTTTTCATTGATTGAAATTTCGTCAAATATTTTTATTTATAGTGTACTGAGAATGTTGTTTGGAAAGAAAATTGAACAAAATATATGACTTATTAAAAGTTGAAAATTTCATGATGTTGATTCAGATTTCCGGGTACTAACCAGTTTTTGACAATAAAATGAGGGATATATCAAGCTTTCATTTACTAATTTTGATTGGGATTATCTTCACCTTCAATAAATAGGCGCCTTTTTTTAATTTTTATTTTATTTTCTAGTTTTAAAAAATGGGATCCATGCCTGACCCCGCGTTATAAGCGGGTTTCTGAGTTATCCGAGCATGAGTTGTCGAGGGAGCGGTGTATGTAACATGGACACAAATATGACTATTTACTTGTTTGGCAAAACAATGTAAGCATTTAATTTAGCTGAACATTCCAAAATCACTACACGGTCTCCTAGAAACATATTGGAGTGTTATTTATGACCATCTTTTAAAAAGAATCTAAATTTTAGTGTTACCATCCATTTTGGAAGCACTGTGACATTATGTCAAACATTCAGTACTTCACATCTTAAAAAAAAAAAAAAAAAAAAAAAAAGCATATTAATCATTTAATTTCTCAAGACCTTTGAAAAAGAATCACTTCCATTTTTTTTCAAAGTTAAAGTTCATTGCACGATGGTAATTGTACAATTTTATATGTGATATCCACATTTGTGAGAAATAATTTGCTAAAATGTTGGCGCATATTGGGTAATGGTAGTTATAAAATGTTACTAAGGAACTGACCATTTCATTTTCAGGGTGGGTGTGGGTCTGGATTTCTGGCCCTTAAATAGCTTGAAACAAATATTCTTGCTCTGATTTATAGTTTTAAAAAAAGGAACCTATTACATTCATTATATTAGTTGAAAATTTGTTTCTCTTGATGTGCAAGAAAATAAAAAGCCTTGCTCAAGAATATTACAGGTTCCCACTCCCCCAATTAAAGGGTTGGTCACATGTCATCAACAGACGTTTATGATGACAATATTGTTGACCGTCCTAACTTTGTGCCCGTCCTTGGTTCGTGCGCCATGTTTCTCACAACCTCATTTGCTTGTTTTGAGATCCTGATGTCATCTATTGTGTCAATACCATTTGTTGACAGTGACAGTAAGTGCTGATTAGGACATTCAATAAAATAAGATTTAAATACATACTACAATTCAAATCAAAGAAAACACAATGAAAACGTCACAACTCTGTGGCCCTGGAATGATTGTTAGCTGTTCAGATCAGGGCCACTGTTCACATGTTGGTTTTCTTTACCTTTTTGTTAGCGGGAAAACCATGGCCGATTTTTCGGATGGCAAAGGCAGTGTAAAAACTTGGTTAATGTAACATGAACTTGTCTCGTGTTAGGAAAAATGAATCTACTGGAAAACTATGCATTTTGAAATTTGTAATTTGAAATATTTTAATATAAGGAACAAAAAAGCTTTGTTATGAAACTGCATGAAAACAATCTTTTAAAAAGCTAGCAACATCTTTAAATGTGATATTTATATCGAAAAGCTTGAAATATATATCAGATGCAGATATTAATAATATAGGGACAACATAAACAATCAGTTTCTACACCTTGACCTAATTGTCACATTCCAATCGTATGTCATGTGGCTTTCAGTCAGGGGCACGAACCATTGACATACTCAGAGATGCTGTCAGGGTGTGCGAATCTCGCAAAATTTGTATGAATTCGCACACTTGGAAAGCAGTGATGCGTGAGAACTCCCGAAAATTAATTTAAAGTCACGCATATTAAAATGTACTCTGCGCAGCATACAATTTTTATTTAACTGTTAACTGTTAAAGTGCTTGTCGCTGCATAAGTCGTAGTGCCAGTAGAAGTCTCATAGCGCTTGTCTTGTTATCTATCTTTTTTCAGGTAGGCAACTGTTTACACATCCGAGTACTTCAGATTGACATGAATAGTTAAACTAAATTTGATTGGCACATTGGGCCCTGGAACAAGCATTGCCGACTTTATCCTTGCATTCATGAAGGAAATTTTACAAATGTTTGTTCAAGTAAGGGCTCCTATAAATCCAAAATGGTTCATTTTCAGATGACGATTTAGTTCGGCAAATACTGGCCGATGATATTAATGATGACAATGATTTTGAAAGTTTTGAAGTATATGAGAATATAGGAACCTGGAAAGTGTTACTGGAAATACCAGTGAGTAATTTTGAACCTGAAAATGAGTCCAATGTACATGCTGGATGAACAAAAACAGATGGCATGCCGGTACACTCTCTATAATAATAATAATAATAATAATAATAATAATAATAATCATAATGTCTTTATTTTCTGAGGGTAATGCAATTAGTACAAAAACTAATCTCCCTTGTGGCCATCATTTATTTACATATGTACAGGCAAATATATAAAACACAGCTGGGAAACAAACATCATCCAAACGAGGTATTGTGGAATAGTGTACACAAGAGCAACAGAGTATGGATTTAGCATTGTGGAATAGTGTACACAAGAACAACAGAGTAAGAAATTAAAAGATAAGGATATTTATTTTTGATCAGAATAACTCTGTCTGAACAAGCTGAATATGGCATTAATGGACTTAAAACCCTAATAAAAATTGTGGAACATATAACAGAGATGCTGCCGTGATGCGCGACTACGTGAATTGCGCCAAATTTGTATGCATTTGCTCACTTGGAAAGCAGTGATGCACGAGAACTCCTGCAAATTAGTTTGAAGTCCCTCATATAAAAATGTACTCTGCACAGTATACAATATTTATTTAACTGTTAACCATTAAAGTGCTTGTGGGGGCATAAGTAGCGCCGCCTGTAGTGAATTGCGCCAAATTTGTATGCATTTGCTCACTTGGAAAGCAGTGATGCACGAGAACTCCTGCAAATTAGTTTGAAGTCCCTCATATAAAAATGTACTCTGCACAGTATACAATATTTATTTAACTGTTAACCATTAAAGTGCTTGTGGGGGCATAAGTAGCGCCGCCTGTAGAAGTCTCATAGCGCTGGTCTATTTATCGGTCTTTTTTCCAGTAGGCAACCGTTTACACATCGTTAGGCTTGATATAAATGGTTGTTAAACTAAATTTGATTGGCACATTTGGGCGCTGGAACAAGCATTGTTGAGTTTTATACTTGCATTCATGAAGGAAGTTTTACAAATTCATGTTTAAAGTAAGGACCCCTAGAAAATCCAAAATGTCTGACTCGCAATAGGGTTCATCTTCAGACGACTATTTCGTTCGGCAAATACTGGCCGATGATAGCGATGATGACAATGATTTTTAAAGTTTTGAAGTATATGAGATTATTGGAGCTCAGAAAGTGTTACTGGAATTACCAGTGAGTAATTTTGAACCTGATAATGATGTTGAATATGAGTCCGATGTACATGCTAGATGGACAAAAACAGACGGCATGCGGGTCAACCCACTTTTAAGTGCTCCTTCAAAATTAAATGTCAAAAAGGCAGAATACTAAGCCTGATTAAAGAACAGGCAATTTAAAAGTAGAGAGCAATTTTTCATTTCTTTTCTCAAACAATTCTGCTTTGAGGGATCTTGTGGTACAAAACTATAGCACTCTAAGGGTTAAGATAAATTATATGAATAAACTCTAAAAAGAAATTAAAAAGTAAGGATATTTATTTTTAGTCAGAATAACTCTGAACAAGCTGACTATGGCATTGATGGACTTGACCCTTTACTGCGCATCAGTCTGGAGGCTGGACTGCCTGATTTTTACAGGATTTATCCATTAATTCAATAATTTGGCATCACTTTACAGTTTACTTCTTGTACAATAATAATTTTCTTTATAGTGGGAAATTTGTTGTGGACACTGGATGGATATTGGGTATACTTTATTTCAGCATACAGGGGATGAAATGGTTGGTTGCCATGGCTACCAAATCAAGCCTGGAATGTGTACAAATCGTGACAAAATTGCATATTTTTCAGTATTCATTTATATTAGGCTTATGATTTTTTTGCAAAATCAGTCATGCTTTGAATTTTTTTTTACATTTTTGATTGAGAAAAGTGAGATTTTCTAATTATTTGGCTTGGATTGTCCAAGTTCTACCAAATATAGGCACAACAAGTGTTTTGTTTTGCACAGGATTTATCCATTAATTCAATAATTTGGCATCACTTTTGAGTTTACTTGTGCAATAATAATTTTCCTTATAGTGGGAAATTTGTTGTGGATACTGGATGGATATTGGGTATACTTTATTTCAGCATACAGGGGATGAAATGGTTGGTTGCCATGGCAAACAATTCAAGCCTAGAATGTGTACAAATCATGACAAAATTGCATAATTTTAATTATTCATTTATATTAAGCTTACTATTTTCTTGCAAAATCAGTCATGCTCTCAATTTTTTACATTTTTGATTGATAAAAGTGAGAATTTCTAATTATTTAGCTTGGATTGTCCAAGTTTCACCAAATATAGGCACAACAGGTGCTTTATTTTACACAGGATTTATCCATTAATTCAATAATTTGGCATCACTTTTGAGTTACTAATCTTTTGCAATAATAATTTCCTTTATAGTGGGAAATTTGTTGTGGACATTGGATGGGTATTGGGCATACTTTATTTCAGCATACAGAGGATGAAATGGTTGGTTGCCATGGCAACCAAATCAAGCCTAGAATGTGTACAAATCATGACAAAATTACATATTTTTCATTATTCATTTATATTAAGCTTACTATTTTCTTGCCAAATCAGTGATGCTTTCAATTTTTTTGTTAGAAAAGCAAGATTTTCTGTTTATTTGGCTTAGATTGTCCAAGTTCCACCAAATATTGGCACGATAGTGAAGTGTTAAGATTGAACACTTAAGTCAATAAAGTTTTGGATGTATATTCTGTGCTTATATGTTTTTTTTTTAATGTACTCACAGGGTCTTAAACATTTCAAATATAAAAAAAAGTATTTTGGTCTAACATTGAATTTGTTGAAATTTATACCAAACAGCTGTGCTACTATGGTAACAATTAAAAAATGCAGCGATAATATTAAGGTATTAAAGCTGATTTTATACCATATCTCCAAAATATGAATGCCTGTGTTCAAGTTCAAAAGATGTTGAAAGAAAGTTGAAGAATGACAAACAATTCATAAAAACCATTAAGATAAAAGTAGTATAATCAATCTCATGTGTATTTATTCACATATATACATACACATGTACTTCGGTGCTGCATTATTTTGATCCAGACACAAGGATTATACCATGATGACCACTGATGATGAAACAAGCTCTTATATCCTAAGATACAGTTATCTGTAGTTTGTTTGGAAGTATATTCGTGTCAGAGAACATAATCAGAAAATAATTAATCATGCTCTTTTTTTACTTTTGGATTTTTTTTTAAAAAGTCCAAAAACAAGCAGTTGTCAAAAGAAAGAAAGAACTTGACTTGCATCAGTCGCTAAAATAAATATTCCATTTAAAGATCGGATAGTAGATTTTATATATATATATATATATATATATATATATATATATTGGCATAGGCAATGGAAAGAATCTCCTTAAAGCTGGCTCAGGCAAAAAAAAAAAAAAAAAAAAAAAATGGCATAGGCAATGGAAAGAATCTCCTTAAAGCTGGCTCAGGCAAAAAAAAAAAAAAAAAAAAAAAAAGTGTTTCCAGTCTTACGAACGTCCCTAGCACCCCCCCCCCCCCCCAATTTTTTTTTTAAAAATAATCAAAAAAATCAAATTGCCAATATTGATCTATGCATCTAATTGAGACGGTTTTCCCAGTACTTTGAAGTGCTTGAAATATTATTTTATATATATATACAGTAAAACCTGTCAGCAAAAAGCGGTCTCTCAAGACAGGTGGTCTCTCATAACAGGTTTGTACAAAAAGACCAGTTTCCAAGGTCGAAATTCAGCACTGTTTAAGAGGGAAAAATAAGCACAATCATGTACATTTATTGTATTCTTTGTTCATAGTTCGTTAAAATATTGCATGCATTAATCTGAAAATAATTTTAAATAGTAATAAATATATACATCTATCATTAAACATGAATCACATTTATATTTGAAGATCACACGTACATGTACTAGTATTAGCATATGAGTTCGTTTCTAATTGACTCCTTGTCTTTTATAACACCCAAAATTTGAGTTTTACTGACGTTTCAAGTGGCTGTTATGTTGCAAACGGTCTCCCATTTTTCACTTCTTTCAATCACATTAATTCTTTCCTCCAATGTTAGAATTTGTTTCTTTTTCATTGGAGGTTCTGCCATTGTTATTAAAGTGCTAGGTGTTAATGTTATAAGGGATCAATTGTAATAACGACTGTCGCGGTTTTGATCAAGCTTTGAGGAAATATGGAATACATATACAATGTATATGTACCAATGAATGAAATAAAAAGACACAATGAATTTATCCAGAAACAGAATAAATTTATTTAGAGACAAAAGTCAAAGACTTTATTCACCGACGATACAAAGGGATTGACTCTATAAACAGAGGGTGGAACCAGCTGCACTAAGGAGAGCATAGGACGGTTTGGTGTGTGGGCTATAATCTCTGTAACAGCAAAAACACCCCAACAAACAACACAAGCCTTTCACAATGACAATCGAATCCAGAAAACGATTCTCACCTACTGGTATGAAAGACAAAGACCTCATTCACCCCAGGCATTACGGATTAACTCCAAAGAAAAATGATGTATGCGACCGCTATATTGACTTTGGCACTACAATGGCAGTTAGTGACATGTACCTTAGTCTGGTTTACAGTCCAGAACAAAGGAAACTACATGCATGACCTGCAAAAGTTAGGAAACCGGTAGCCAGTCTAATTTGTTTTTATAAAAAAAATTTTTTTTTAGAACACTCTTTACTTTGGAAGCGGTCGTTGTTATAAAGGATAAAATAAACGTCAGTGGTGTTTGTCTCAGTTCTCGCGATAACTCTCAGTTTAGTTCATTGCAGTATTATTTTAGAACAAGCTGTCATACGCAATTTCGTGGGAAATCCTATGGATCATACTTTTGTCTCGTAGAAATAGCCAAGGTATTTCTGAATGAGCAATCGGCATGTACTCTAGTCTGGTTTACAATCTATAACATATCACACTACATGCATGAGCTGTACAATTCAAGAAACCAGTAGCCAGCCTAATTTGTTTTTAAGTTTTTGATTTTGTTTTTAACGTCTTCGCTTCTTACGCGGTCGTTGTTACAAAGAGTTAAATAAAGGTCAGTTGTGTTTATCTCTGTTTTTGTGATGCGGTCGTTCATAGCAGTGTCGAAATGCATATTTTGCCAAGAAATCGCGGTCTCTGGTCGCGTTCTGCAGGTGGTCGCTCACGACAGTGCGTTTATATAATAAAATCAATCCGTGCATTACGATTGTGGTCGCTCATAGCACAGGTCGCTCATGACAGGTTTTACTGTATAATGTTAAAAAAAAAAAAATACCTGCCTACCCTAATTTTAAAACCAGTGCAATAGGTAACACTTTTTTTTTTTTGTTGACTTATTTAAAACTGAATACTCAAGTCATATAAAAATAAAATTATATGAAAATCAAATTTTGGAGTGGTATGCCAGAGGGGCACCTTTTACAAATGTGGCTCATTTTTTGGGCAAAGGTGTAATTTTTGGAACATAACAAAAAGGGCATACTGATTTAAGCATTTCTCAACCCAAGAACAATGGTCACAATATTTCGGGCGTTCTTTTAAAAATAAAGAACACGAAGCTTCCACTCATAGAAGTATTCTATATTAAGTAAAACGTAATAATATATGAAATTATTTGAAGATAGCACAGTTTTAAGTAGGTTTTTTAGTAATCTGGACAATGTGGGATGGATGCTAGAAGGGCAGGGGGGTGGGGATTATAGGCAAATATGGTAGGAGCATTCCATTCTTTATATCTTGTTTGAGTACTGAGTGGTAAAGATGTCAGATGTTGAAAGATTATTAAAAAATATGAACTGCTGTATACAAATTTATTTTAAAAAACGTCTTCATAAATTATGAAATATTCCCAAAGATCAATGTCTGAATCACACTACTCAGAAGTAATGATCTTTCATTTCACCATGTAACTTTGTGAATTAAGAAGGAAATTAAGATATGTAGTTATCATATGATTAATCGAGCATATTAGATGTTTTGCTTATTGGGAATCATAAAAAAATTTATTATGAGAAAATAATAAGGAGGATGAATATCATCATTACTTACACATGGAATAAACATCATTAAATAATTTTCAATCAAAATTAACATTAAGAGGAAGAATATCTTAATTGGAGACCGTCGGCGGTAGTGTGCATGTATGTCTTTGAAATCAAGACAGCCAAAATGTGTGTGGAATAAAAATGTCTAATAAAATAGCCTTATGAAGTGCATTCAGTTTGTAACCGTATCACTATTTTGTTTAACTTATCACATTATTGAAAAGAATGACAAAAAAAGCACAAAATTGGATGTCTTTAACAAGTATTTAATTCAAATCTAAAATATTGTACAAAAGAATTATATTTTACAGTCGACAGGCTTGCATAGGTTAAAAATTATTGGAAATTCTGTGCAGTAAAGCTTGAATGAATAGGACATAATAATGATGCATGTATCTTGAAATAATCACCAACAATAACTTTATAAAATGAAGCCAAATAATGAGTGGATACATTAATTTTTTTGCCTGAAACTATTGCAATGGTTATCTTGTTAGTATGTGCCCTGAAACATCTGTGACGGATGGAAAATCATTACTTTAATTTTGTCACTTTTCACAAAAATTTAGATTCACTGACCAAATTATGTTTTACCTGGTGCCAAAATGATATCTCTTGATTGCACAGATAAGTTTATTGTCTTTTTCAATTCTCAAGCTTTCCTAAATAGATTGTTTACAATTTCTTGTTATGTATTATACTCTGTATTATATATTATATTTTATGTACTGTATTCTGTAACTCTAAACCCAGACACATTTTCTGTTAAGCAAAATCATGAAACTGAAACTTAAATGATAATGTGTCGTATATACCTTACTATAGTTTTATACCCATGTACTAGGATCATTATTGTTGCTGAGCAAGTTATTCAGAGACCAATATGAAATTAATTTATCCCTTCTCTGTATCCCTTATTAATGAAAAAGTATGATGTTAGCTTAGTTTTGTACTTGTGTCAATTTTCTATGCCAAAAAAGGTTGTCGAAGTTTCAAAACCGTAAAACCAACCATTGATTGTACTCTCTCATTATCAAGGCAGAAAGCAACTTGAAATGTGCTCATGGGAGCAGTAATGAAATTGCTACCTATTAAAAACGAAGGTTCTAGCAGATGTTTGAAAACTCGGAGGAGTGGGGTGGGGATGAGGGGGTGGCAATCTAGAACGAAATCAGTATTGATGTGCAGTATTTAGTATATTTAACGATTTTAATGGTTTTCGAAATATAAAGTGCTCGATTCACTCATTGAGGTACTCGCTATCGTGCATCAACTTTCTCATGAAATTCAACAAATTATGAGCTGTAATGATTTTAAAATGATATGTAACATTAATTAATGATTTAAAAGTATTGAAACACGTTTTTCTAATGGCAAATCCCAAATTTTACCGCGATAAACATGCGCTATCGATTAGTGGAGTTGAGCAGAATTTGCCGTGCCATGTGACTCATGGTTTTTCCGTGTTTCTAAAAATAGACGAATATTCTAGGACTTCATTTGTATATTTTTCATGCTGATTAGTATTCCAATTAGCGAGTAAATGTCTTTTAAATATATAAAATCCATTTATCTGTGAAATTGGTGATTCTTGGTCATATCTGTTTGGTGACATGATGGATACGACCTTAAGAAGTGAACATGTAACAGTAAATTATTTTTAGCGTATAGCCTCGTTCCAAAGTTTAAAGTTTGCTCTCATATTCCTCTTTTTTGGTGAAACCTTGATAATAATAAACTGGAATATTTCAAAGAATGGCATATTCCTGTTTATATTATCAAAAATCTTTCAACTCTAATATTCAAAATTTCAAATGACTTCACGTTGCAACTGCGAGATGCAGAGAACATGTTTACAAATGGCGGACACGCTGTTACATAAAACTGATGCGTGTAGATTAAACTGCGCAGTTGCTTTAATCCGGCGAATAAACTCATGATTTGCTTCATATTTATTTTCTAGATTCATTCTCTCGGCCATATAAGTGATAGTTTTGGGTACAAAGACTTAATTTTGGTAGTTCTGGGTATCTTAATCGGATTTGTCATGAAAGGCGTCATCATGCAGTGAAGGGGCTGGCGTCAAAAGGCATCATCATGCAGTAAAGGGTTGAGGAAAATTTTATGCTTTTTAAAATGGTATACAACATTGAAAAATAATTTCAAAAAATTTTCCTGTAAAGCCAGATTGACCAACGTCACTGCATTCTCTCATGCTGCATAAACCACTGACTGAAAAATTTCCAGTTTTATACAATTGCCTGTCTGAATGGGCTTCAGTATGAAAAGGGTTAATGCATTCATGTTCTGTACATAATTTTTTCATTAAAATTAACATATTTTTTAAGGTTCCCATGACAACCAAAATAATGAATTTATGAAAATAGTGACTTCTTCTAATAAATCGTATTAAAAGCATTTCTTTTTTTGCAAATTTCATATCAAAATATCATATATTTTTCTCAACTGTATTACTTATCATAATATGTTACTTATTTCATTACCTCATGGCTGCATACAAGGAATCCATCCAAGAAGAATTACCATAAAGAATTCAATGATCTTCAAGTTATCATTTCATGATGAAACGTACCAACATGTGTTTCTAAACTTCAAACATTAATATCTAAAAATACCATACCAACATGTGTTTCTAAACTTCAAACATTAATATCTAAAAATACCAATGTGTGTTTTAATAACAGAATCGGCGAAAGCACTTTTTATATATACTTTCTGAAGATTTTAACTCCCTTGTTTGTGTTATTTTCTTCATAATATCAGTGTGAAACTTTAGTTGAGTAATAATGGCCGACATCAGGGTGTCTACGAATTACCTCTTCATTACACTGTCTGTTTTCGTAATTTATTTGGCACATACATTAAGGAAAATATAATATTCTTAGAAAGCAAAGTCTAAATATTATGTGATAGAATATTTAGCCATAAGAATATTTTTTTTAGGTCAGAAACCTATGGGACAACGCTATGTTGTGGAATATTGAAAAAGCACTAAAAGGTCAAGGTTGTTTTCCTACGTCACTCATAATTGTGTAAATACAAAAAAAAGCAGCAATGCAAATAATATCTAACCAATAGACAAGAATATTACGAGTATGTAGACAAATATTAAAACCATAAATTTGCAATCCTCTTAATGGATTGCTATAACGAAGCTAAAATACTTGTGTGGTAATGTTAAGAAAATCCCCGTTTCTAAATATAGATACATCCACATGGCATGCGTGGTGCCATTTTTGCTCTTGGCTGTGTACCGATTTAGTTGAAAGAATGATCTATTTCATTCATATATCGACTTTAATGCTTTAGTTCATCGTCTATGAATAGCTAAGGTAATGTTTTATCGGCAAGAATGACGTTAAATGTGAAAGTTTTGATTTTATTATATATTTAAAGCTTTAAAATATTCGCAGTTCATGTGTTACTAATTATAACATTTTCAAGAACAGTACATTCACCTTCACAAAAACATATTTTCTCGAGTTATTCACGCTCTCACTTGCCCGGATTGACATACTTGGACATATTAAAGGTTATCAAAATGTGTTTTTGTTATTTATCCTTTCAAAGTAACACAAGATAAATAACAAGTATGACATGATAGTGAGTGGATTGAACTCGGGCAATTAGCACAAATATTATGTTTGGGGGGGGTGGTTTCTTCAATTTTAGTGATTTTGTCCAACAATTTTAGAAAATCAGGCATGAAATGAAAGGGACGACAGAGGAGGGAAGGGGTAACAGAAATATAATAATAATAAGACGACTAAAACAGTAACATATTTTAATGTGCAAACTGTTCAATGTGTGTGAGAAAATTGTGAAATAAGCCATATCCAACCAAACCAACAGCAAGAAGAAACATTTGATGGCAATTATTAAAAAACAGAAATGCTGTTAATGAGCATGAAAATATGTAGTATGCATCATATTTAATATGTAAATATTAACGTTTCAATAAGTTAATTATGATTTCGTAGTCCACCACTAAATACCTTCTTGCATATTATTTCACAAATGAAAATTCTGGTTATGAACAAAGATTGAGAAAATATATAAAATGTTACACTCCATTAAAATTGGAACATTACAATTACAGATTTATATGTTTCAAAAAGCAATTCATATTATATCTCAGGGGTCCAAATACCTGATAAAGGCAGTGGTTAAAGCATTAAATTTTCACCTGTTTGGTTTAGGGTCAATTCAAATATTTAATAACAATTTATATCCGGTACTTGTATTTCTTTCTACTTTGGTTCATTCCACATGTAAGACCACATTGTTTAAAATTATTCATCATTAGTTTGTACCAGTCGCATCCTCTTGTATGCTACTGTGTACTCCTTCTTTGTGTGGTATATTTCAAAGCAAGGAGTAACACAAAGTGGCACATCACACTGTCCACATTTCATGGTAGTTGTTCTCCCAGCACGCCTCTTTTGTATTCCCTTTGAGGCAAGCATTTGTTTTTCTGCTTGACCACAAACTACACACATCTTCTGATTATACTCAGAATTTTCATTTGTGATTTTGCATAGAAAATGTCGACCTTCTAGCCTCAATAGGACCTCTCCTGATGGTCTGGTTCTTCCTCTATGGATTTCTGCAACAAAGCCAGCAGTTTCAACAATCTGGGATATTAATTTTCTCCTAAACACACGTTGAGTCATTTTTACTGCATCTGGAGAGGATATTTTATGTAATATATAAGCGTTTAAAACCGTTAAATTGATCATGTGAAAGAAAACTTTTTTCCACCACTTGAGTGTTCTTGAATTAAAACATTGATATGACACCATTTGATCTGATCTATCTACACCCCCCATATACTTATCATAAAGGTTGACTATATTCGGCCGTTCAATAGGAAGGCCAGTCTTTGGGTCGCTTTTGCCAGTTTGAACATTCTGTGCTGACCCTGTTGTGCCAAGGAGAATGACTTGCTTCCTATCATTGTATTTCATGGCTACTAAAGGACCAGTGTGCATAGTGTAAGTCTCTTGTCGAACTGTCAGTTTTGTTGTCCTTAAGAGTTTGAGGAATCCCTTTTCTAGTGCTACGAACAGTCCCAATTGCACTTATTCCTAAGTCCCATAGGTCTAGGAACAATCTTGGAGATGAATAGTAACTGTCCATGAACAAAGTGTAACACAGTCCAAAAAAGTTGCGCATTATGTCCATAGTCAGATCGTATGTTTTGGCCATTTTCACTTACAGGTACATTAGTTTTACCAACATACAACTGAAACTTGGAACAATATCCATTAGTAGAGTCGCAGACCGTATAAGACTTGATGCCATACTTGATTGGTTTATCGGGATTATAAACCCTGAATGCCAATTTGCCCCTCCATGGGATCATCCCCTCGTCTAAGGACAGGTACCTACATGTATTTGGTACAAAAACACTACCAAATCTGCTGATCATGTTACTGAAGACATGTCCAAGTTTTCTGACTGGATTATGACCAGGAACACCTGAAATCAACATTAGACAATATTATAAAAATTATGAATCATAAGTACTAGAGTATTTTTTTTACAAGTTTGGCTCATAATTTACATAATTTTGACACTTTTTGTCATGTTATTCTACTTGGGACAATATTATAACATCCATCGTCTATCAACAGACTTTATCTTTCACCGAAATAAACATTCATTGTATTTCACCCAAATCAACAAACTTTGTAATTTAATCTAAATATCCGAGCTATTTATGATTAGAAAAAAGTATTAAAATATGAATAGGACTCGACATGTTTTGAGAAGTGTTTAAAAAAAATTTATATTACCTCTGGCAATATACTCTGCATTGTTGCACAGATGAAAAAAGCTCATGATGATGAGAAATCTATCCCTTGACATGACGGAGGGGAAAAATGGTGTTGACACCACTGGATCTGTGCTCCAATAGTCCTGCATATAGAAAGCACATGCCAAATAAAGTTTGGTATTATATTCCATTGATTTGTAACATACATACATACTTTGGTTAAAAGATAAGAGAAATTATGAAAATAAGCAAATAAATATATTTTGTTACTTTGAAGAAAATAAAAACATTTTGCATTTTCATATTTATATATATATATCAAAACAAAGATACACACATGGATATCTTGCATCATGACCAGTCCCATTGCGATAGTTAGGGAAAGAAAAACTTTAATTTCCTTTCCACTGGTATCACACCAGTGCCAAAACCTGGATTTTGGTTTCAAGACATCACGATTCTGCTGCAAAAACTCATTAGCATATCTGAAATAATAATGTGAAAGAATTGTGGATTGAAATAAACACACCCAGACACTAAGTTAGCTATATCACAGTACAAAAATACATTTTAAAAAATTCACTATATTGACATTGAAATAATTTTTTTCAACAATTCAAATATCATTTTTAAAAAAAATAATTATGTGCCAGATTACTTGAATCTATATTTTTTGCTCAGTCTCAACACCACATTTTTGTAGGTTATATATGTTATTAACATAATTAAGAGTTGAAATTATATTTGTTAAATCACTGACTTAATTCACATATGGAGAGATATATAATCAACCCCCATCTGTAACTCCAAATTATGTAAATGCCTTTGTTATTGATGGAACAAAAAATCTTCATTTTCATACGCTTGTATTAAATGTCATAGATCTAATAACTGGCAATTATAAATTATAAATTATAAAATAGAAATAAAGTTTAACTGGTGATTATTGGAGCTGAGTTATTGTGAATGCCATTTTATTCTGTATTTATGAAAGATTAACTTGCCTATTTGTCTCTGTAGCAATTTCATCGTAGTCATCATCCTTAATGAAAAGATTTAAATAATCCAGAGGCTCTTTAAGTTCCTCAACAGGTGCCCGTAACCCAGGTAGAGACGTGAAACTGCACTCTGTTCTGACAGATATATCTCCAACTTCCCACTCCTCTAAAATATCATTTTCTCTGTCACCAAAATCTCTACTGTCTTCCTCACCAACATCAGCCTCATCAAACCCCACAAACTCACTCTCACTATCCTCATCTCCCACCAACTCGCGCAAAAAATTTTCCTCGTCACCCTTCAGAACCGCCATATTGTTTATATCGATGTCGTCTGTTGACAACCAAATCTCCCAGCAAAATTGATATTCGTTTCCCATATTTTGTCGGTTATACATCAATCACATATAAGCGTGATAATTATTGGACCATCTTGTGTGGTATTCTATATAATATTTTTAGCACGTGCTTAATGATTGGTGGAGATTCAACATCCGTTTACGTCATTGTAAGAAACCATATTTTTATGGCTACCGCATACAGAAGACGCCATGTTGTGACCATATAAATATGGTTACCGCATATAGATTCGGGTAACGTAAACCATATATTTATGGCTCCGCACTACCAGGGTTAAATGCTGAACTAATAATGTATATTTAAACAATTCTAATGCAGTTTTAAAGTCACATTCACTTGAAAATTAATATAAAATTTTAAATGCATATTTCATTTCTGTAATATTTTTAAACTTAGCTAAATTTGCAATGTATGCCACAATAAGAAAAATATTCAGGGTTATAAAGGTTTTTAAAAAATCTCATAATGAATGCATGGCAAAATAAGCTTTGTTGTGCAAGAGTTCTTCATTAGTTGATTCATAATTGTATAGCAAAAGACCATATCTATTTATAATAAACCTACAGACCATTGTAGTGGTTCCTAACTATTAAGCACCACATAATAAGCAATTGAACAGAGACTAAACTGGAAATGGATGCAATATTTTCATTGATACAACTTTAGACAAGTGAAAATTAAGTTTTCTTACTGCTTAATGTTTTTTATATTGCTTATCTGAACTGTTTTATAGTAACAAATCATATTTTTATGTTTATTTAGGATGATTTGTTTTAGACCAACCAAAATATAAAATTTGTGTTCATGCTGCAATTATAATTTAGAATTATAATTTGTGTAAGATAAAGAATCGTATAGTAGTTTCATTGTTTTGACGGTGGAATCAAGTAACATCTTGCACACTTTGCTTACCATAACAAATGAAGATCATGCATTCAACCATCGTCACAAGGCATGGGTAATAATCTGCAATGCTCCTTTATCACACGTTGCCACCTGTGTGGAGATTTCCTCATTTCTCATGAATATGCATAAACCTGCTTAACCTGGAATCACTGTGAGCACAAGTACATTTTTTTGTCATTGTAACCCTATATAACCTTTCATGCTGTCTGAACCAAAATTTCTCTTCCAAATACAGTCACTAATTGATCAATAAAACTGACACTTTCATTGATGTGTAGGACATTGTTACACTATGTTGTTGGTGACTTATTTTTGTTTATGTGAACTTATTAAAAACAAGGAAAACTCGGCACAGGCAGCCACAGGTGATAAAGGAGTGTAGTGGATTGTCTCCCATGGCTTGCGATGATGGCAATGAACAAGAGGAATGTTGTGGGTCCCTGCCCCCCCCCCCCCACCCCAAACACACCACACACAAATCTTTGACAACTGATGATTTAAACTAGCTTGTTTCTGTTTCTTACTAATTTCATATGTTTGATACAATTTATAAATATGGAAAATATGATGGAAAAAAATTGAGTTATACTTGATTGTGAAGGAGAAATAATGGTAGGAAGATCTGAAACCATGATTCAAAATAATTCTTATATTAAAACTGACACTTAGCACAAAACTCGAGCATTTAATTGGCTAATGTTGCATAATTGCATAATCAGATTTTGTAAATTAGAGTTGAAATTGAAAGTCTTATGAAATAAAGAGTCTAGATCTCATAATACAAGAACCATATCATGGTTGTGCTTTTATCCTCTGTATAATTAAAACCTGATTGCATTGTTTTTGTAATTGATTTTGATAAAATTGACATGAAGTTCACTGCTCTTTGTTTACATGCACAGAATTGTGTATACCAAGTAAATAGGATTTCGCTGAGTGTTTATGGTGAACTCAAAACTCATGTTCGTTTGATAATTAAATATACATTTTAATCCAGAAACTGACCTCTCAGACATCAACTTTTCTAATTAGTATGAGTTTGAGTATTCATCTTTAACAGCTTTTGTGCCTGAGTATACCAGTTGAGAATTTTTAAGATACAAATGTTAATAAACCAGATGCAACTTGGGCTCATGAAGAAATCAGACACTTTGGGCATATTTTTGACAAATATTTATGCAACTGCAATGAAGTAATGCTGTGCCATTTTTAATTCAATATGTAGTAGATAAACTGTGATAACAATAACGTCTGTTTGTAGTAACAGTATTTCATGCATAAGGTAGTGAAAGGAAGAATTGGTGATGTACTGAAGGGATTATTTTCTTTTGGCAAAGGCTGACTAAATCATCATATTTTTCTTTTGAGATGAGAGGTCTTTGATCTTTCAGTTGTTGCAGGATGATGTTATGTGGATTGGGAGGAATCTCATGGCTTCACCTAAGACGTTGAGCAAAGTTTATTTCATAGACAGGGCCCTCATATTCATATTGAAACTGTAGAATGTTTGGATTTTGTGCTGTAATTTTCATAGTTCTAATCATAGACCAGTAGACTTTCTCCCTATTTACATCCAGATCAAGATTTTTCAATTGTTTTGACACCTCTTTGAAATTGTAGAAATCATTGATGTCCATTTCCTTTACATTGTACGGTTTTTGAGGTCTCGCTGCACTAATGATGGCAGTCCACTGGGGAGTTGTGTATACTGATATTTTCCTACTGGCATTTTCTATTGCTGCATGTATGCTATCATTCTCATTTTGGGTGTGACTCTTTTCTGGAAACTTGTGTTCAACTGACGTAAGATTGAATTTTTGTAAGGCATACCACAGCATTGATACAAAAGAAGTGTTTTTGTTTTGGCCTCCACAGTTGTCTGAATAAAAAAACCAACCTCCCCCCCCCCCCATTTTCACTACAGACTTTCAAAAATCTGTAAATGCAAGATGCAATTTCACATGAACCTCTTCTCGATATACTCTCATTCCATATGAGCTGTAACCATCTGAATTTCCAAGGTTGTAAAGTGTGAGGTTAAAAGTGTTTTTTAGTCTTCTCTTATAGTAGCAGGCGGACTCAAAACTTTTCGGTGTTGTACGGACCTCTTGTTAATCAAAGCAAGCTGAAACAAATTCACCCTGAGACTGAGCTGCCAGTTCTTTGTCTTTACATTTGTTTTCTCTACTTGTTTCTTTGTTCCTGATGTGATTGTCTTATATCTCTTTCATTTCTAATTTTTCTGCATCACTAGAATTCTTGTATTTTTTGCATAGATCGCACTGATCCTTAACAGGGTGATGAAATGCCAAATTGAACTCTCTATCAAAAATTCTTCTGTAAATAGATACTGAGACAGGTTTAGACCTATCTTCAAAACACTTGCTTACATATAATCTGTACATTTTTTTTACATTAAGGTCTGTGGATAAATAACTTTTATTGGAATCTCTCCTACAATAGTGACTTTCAACACATGGGAAAGATTTGATGTAATTTCTAACTTTGGCCAGTTGATCTTCTTGTGTCTTGTATACCTGTGACAGAACCAGGATTTCAAACCAGTAGATTTACAAATTTTGATCAGTAGATTGGCTTCTAAAAAGGTAGATTTTTTTATCGGCATAAATTCTAAGTGTTTTAAGGGGATTGAAAACAAAACAAGTTCATTTTGTCACATAATATGTATTCTCTTCATATTATAATAAAACACAAATTTTGAACATGATTCAGATTCAGAATCTGATGGAAAATGTTGCAATAATAGTTAGTTAATATGAACCAGTATATTTTTAATTAAATGAAAAAGGAAGAGTAGTACATCTCACAGTTCACTGCAAAGATTTTTTATAAAATCCACAGGCATTTTTAGTTTCCTTCACAAGATCACTGTCTGGTGACCACTGGTGACATTCACTGTGATTGTTAACCTTCACACTTAGCAGGCTCTCAATAGTTTTCTGGTCCAGACTTCCCCTTGAATCACTCTGGATTTTCCGAAGAATGGAGAATGTCCTCTCTGTGTCAGCATTGAAAATTTTTGAGCAATTTCAGAGTCAGGAGACATGACTTAAACCAGTTTAGTAAAATTATCTGCTATGAGGAATGGTAAATTGTGCTCTGCCACAAAATTTGCAAACAAAGTCTCTGCAAGTGTCACTTTATCCACTTTTGATCCAGTCTCAAATAATGCCTTCAATGTGGGTGTGTTTATTACAGAAGAATCGTCGCTCCTATGTGATGGTGTCTGCATATGCATGGTGATATCATTTCTTCCTCCATATGCTATCTTAAAATCCAATTTGCATGAAAGACACAATGCAAAGTCAGGACCTTTGCTACTCGCCTGCACACACTTAAATTCTGGTATCCAAGCGTTGTTAAACTTGTTTTAGTATTTCTTAGCTGGTGGCTTCTTAGCATTGGGAGAAAGCGAACGTGTCGGCATTTTGACATGAATTGAAAAAAAAAATATACAAGCTGCCCTTAAATATTCATCTTAAACCATCGTGAACAATACAAGAACAATTAAAAGACATCAAATCAAAATACTTACTCAAGTGTTTCTGCCAAGACCATTTTTGGTCGGTCTCTCCGTTTTATCTTCCTTCCACGACAGATCGGCTGAGTTTTAATCAAAGACTCATGGATTACCTTTGATCCTTTTATTACTTATAACACCTCAAACAACATCCCGCATTTGGCCTTAAACTCTCCAAAGTACAACAATAAGGTAATCAATTAGCCGCTTCTTGTGTACACATGCTAACAATTGTAATCCGACTACTCAACCACGCATCGTCGCACCGGTCATATCATAGGTCGAACATTTCCGTTTCCCAGTAGACTGGTTCTGGCTGGTTTATCTAATGTGTTGATGGAACACGTAAAAAAAACCCGCTTTTTTAAAAAAAAAATTATTTTTCCTTGAAATTTTCAAAACCGGTAGATTTCGACTGCTAAACGGTATGTGCGGTAGACGGTCTTTAAAACGGTATTTTTGGCCTACTGCCGGTAGAATCACAGGTATGGTCTTGTTTGGTCTGTTCGAATGTTTCCCCCTTCCTTCCCCAGAAGATATCCCTGCAGTCACCTTCTTGGATACAGCTGTGTAAATTCTTTGGTCACTAATATCTAGGGTATGAAGGAAAAATGTTTTACAGACTCTGTGTTCCACATTATGCACAGAAAGGGTATAATTTATTGAAAGACACCTTCTGCTTGTCAAAACTGTCTTTTGCTTGGTTTCATATGATTTTGCATATTTAAGAAGAAAATCTCTTTGCCTTGTTATATCACCTAAGGACCAGAATGTATGAAATATTTTCTCCCTTTCTTCCTGAGGTATTTTTTTCATGACACCTGTACCTACATTTAGGACCACATCCTTTTTTCAATAAATGAGATGACTTGTTATTACCTCCACTTGTAACATATTTTTGGCCAGAGTTTCTTTGAAATTTTGCTAGATTTCTCTGCCAGCAATCTTCTTTTCTTCTCCATTTTCTTCCCTTCATTTCCAGGCTATCCCTCTGGTGCTTTCTACTCTGTCTACAATTGCCCCCATTCTTTGTCCCTTCAATCATATTCTGCCTATTTTCCTTGCCACATTTATCTATAAATAGCTCATTATTTAGTGCTGCCTTTCCTGTCCCTTCCTCATTAGGGATGTCCCCCATAATATTTTCCTGAACACACTCTTTATCATTGGTAAACCATTGACTATTTGCAGATTTAATGCCTGTAAAACTTTCTTGTTTGCTACTAGTATCTATGTAATCATGATCTTTTAACAACTTGTCTGTTCTGGAATTTTCCCCGTCTTCAATCCCGTCCATTACATTTTCACACATTCCTTCTAATGTATTTTGTATCAGGTGTGAAAAAGTCTTAATCTCTTCTTCCTGTACATCTATGCTGGAATTAAAAGAGACATTGGGAATTGTCTCCTCTACACAAACTCCTTCTAAGATTCCAGAGTCAAACCCATCCATTGGACATTCAAATGGACCTGATACCATCCACTTGCCATCTTCTTTTTGGGCAAGGACATACATTGTTTGCTCACTGGAATTAAAACTGTTTTTGACATCATCAACCCTACTTTCACTCATACTTGTGGGAACTTGGTTGACATCTGATAATGCATCTTGCTTAAGATGACCTTTGGCATCACTGATATTAGTATTATCAGGAACAAGCTGAGTATTACTTTCTTTTGAAATCTTGGTATCTAAAAATGATTTTCTAATCCCTTTGATTTAATTGATACTCCTAGCTACCTTATTTACCTTTTTCTTTTTTCTGCTCTCTCTTTTGCTTTTTGTATCCATTCTCAGTTTTGTTGATTTTCCCTTCATTTCAGTGTCTGATGATGATAGCTCTGATGATGATATGTTTCTCTCCAGCAATTTAAGCTCTGACTTAGTGTATATTCACTTCCACTGCTTTCAAGGTCAATACTAGCAAAGCCAGCAAATTGGGCAAGAGGTACATCATCATCAGAGCTATCATCATAATCATCATCATGAGCTATCATCATAATCATCATCATGAGCATTTTGTTTCAGATGAGTTAATGGAATGTTTTCATCAGAAACTTCAGTATCCGAGTCTTTTGTGATCCTTGTTGTGTCGGGGTAAATTTCAGAGTCACCAAAACCTAGAAAACTGGCACTGGTGGCAGTAGAATCTGAGTCCGCATACATACAGTCTGTTCTTTGTACCATGATGGATACTGGGACTATTTCAAAGGGGCAGCTGTCTCTCAGGCTAAGTGACAGGGTAAGGTCTCTGATAAACATTAGCAGATGCCTCATATTTGGATGAGTTGTCACTACTGCTGTACCATCTGGTGATGACAGTCCACTTGTATCCCTACTGTGTGAGTCAAAAACACTAATCATTGGTTGATCGTTGGTTCGAAGGAGCCCAATGGTGTACGATGGTGTCTTGCTACCAACTGTCAAGAAGGCATAATTCCAAATTTCAAGACATGTGATGGCTTGTTCTAGGTTCTAGAATGAATTTGTTTCATTGTTGGATTGGAACAGTGTACCACTTACTGATTCGTATAATGTTACTTGGCAAAATCCTCCTTCTATGGGTATTTTGCTTGGAAGTTCATCAGGCAGTAGATATTGTTGTCCCACTAGACTTGCAACATTGGTATAAAGAAGATCGCCCTTAATCAATATTTTGTCCAATGTGACTTGTGACCAGTTTTCCAAGGGCTTTATGGATGCTTTGATAAATGACATGAGGACATTGGAGGTGCACTGGCATCCACTCCCCTTAAACCAGAGGATTAGCTTGATGCATTTGATGCATGCAGGCTCATGATGGTACCTAAAGTCAAAGAGAATACATGTTGGTCTATGAAATAAAGAGGTACCTCTCCCTTTTGTCATAAGAAATTTCTATGTAGTTTTATCTTTACCACCCCCACCCCTCCCTACCCCAGTCCATATTTACACATGTTTAGTATTAATTATTAAAGCTCTTTTTTTCCATTTAGATACTGTTACTGTCTGACAAAATATTCTTCCATATTTCCATGACATTTAAGAAACTTGGCCTCCTGAATATCTATAAGTACAATATTATGGATCTAATATTGCTAGTTTTGCTTGCATCATTTTTATTTTGCATCTTCACGAAAGCAAGCAAGCATAATATGTGATAATGAATAAGTTTTCTATGCATTGCATATAAAAAATTTCACAACTTGTAAAATTCTGTGCAATGGTTGCTCCTTTTTGTTTAACATACATGCATCATATATTATTCTTTTTATTCAGAAAAGAAATTTTTCTAATGATAAACTCAAGCCAAAAGTCTACATGTAGCATGAGCAATTTCTTTGTAAAATATAGAACAATGAAAGATAATACTTACCAGATTCTTCATTCAAAGTTCCCACTTCTGAAACTTCTTCCATCAATAAAATTTAGGGTGAAGGTCACAAAAGGGAGAAGTTATTTTTGCAAATATACATGTTATATACATATATATTAAATGACAAAAAAATGAACTGATGTTAATTTCTGAAGATGATTTAGAATCTACTTCCCTCAGTTTGTGTCAATTTATGAAATAGATGATTTTAAGTTAAATTCTATAAACTTCTATTGAGTTACAGTAGTTTTGCATATATCAAAGAACTCCTTCATTAAACTAATGCTAAGCAAAACTACTGTAACTCAAGTTACAGTAGTTTTGCATAAACCATCTATTATAGGTACCTTGCAGACAGTTCACTGCAATACTACCGTAACTTGAGTTACAACAGTATTGCAGAAATTGATATGAGATACAATAAGTGCAAAAAGTGATAAATCAATAAAAACTGCATGTATTGAGGCCTAAAAATTTGAGAATAAATGTGCAAAATTATTTTGGTCCTAAATATGAAATAAAAAAATTTTGATGAAAAACTGAGTTACAGTTGTTTTGTGTTCAACCCACGATGTGTCCTGTAACATCTGTGACATATGGAAAATCGTTACTTTAATTTTGTTCCTTTTCACTAAAATTTAGATTCACTGACCAAATTATGTTTTGCCTGCTGCCGAAATGATATCTCTTGATTGCACAGATAAGTCTATTGTCTTTTTCAATTCTCAAGCTTTCCTAAATAGATTGTTTTAAATTACTTGTATGTATTATACTCTGTATTACATATTTTATTATATGTTATGTACAGTATTCTGTGACTCTAAAACCAGACACATTTTCTGTTAAACAAAACCATGAAACTGAAACTTAAATGATATGGTATATACCTCACTATAGTTTTATACCCATGTACTATGATCCTTATTGTTGTAGAGTAAGTTATTCAGCGACCAATATTAATGAAAAAGGATTAGGTTAGCTTAGTTTTGTACTTTTGTCAATTTTCTATGCCAAAAAAGGTTGTAGAAGTTTAAAAATCGTAAAACCCACCATCCTACTCTATCATTATCAATGCAGAAAGCAACTTGAAATTTGCTCTTGGGAGCAGTAATGAAATTGCTACTGATTAAAAACAATGGTTATAGCAGACCTTTGAAAACCCAGGTTGGTGGGGCGGGGGTGGCGGCAATAGAGAATGAAATCAGTATTGATGTGCAGTATTTAGTATATTTAACGATTTTAATGGATTTCGAAATGTAAAGTGCTTGATTCACTCATTGAGGCACTCGCTATCGTACATCAACTTTCTTGTGAAATTTAACAAATTATGAGCTGTAATGATTTTAAAATGATATGTAACATTAATTAATGATTTAAAAGTATTGAAACATGTTTCTCTAATGGCAAATCCTAAATTTTACTGCGATAAACATGCACTATCGATTAGTGGAGTTGAGCAGAATTTGCCGTGCCATGTGACTCATGGTTTTTCCGTGTTTCTAAAAATTGACGAATATTCGATGACTTCATTAGTATATTTTTCATGCTGATTAGTATTACAGTTAGCGAGTAAATGTCTTTTAAATATCGAAAATCCGTATGTTTGAGAAATTGGTGATTCTTGGTCATATCTGTTTGGTGAAATGACGGATATCAACTTAAGAAGTGAACACGTAGCAGTAACTTATATTTAGCGTATAGCCTCATTCCAAAGTTTGAAGTTTGCTCTAATATTCCTCTTTTTTGGTGAAACCTTGATAATAATAAACTGGAATATTTCAAAGAATGGCATATTCCTGTTTATATTATCAAAAATCTTTCAACTCTAATATTCAAAATTTCAAATGACTTCACGTCACAACTGTGATATGCAGAGAACATGTTTACAAATGGCGGATACACTGTTACATACAACTGATGTGTGTTGATTGAACTGCGCAGTTGCTTTAATCCTGCGAATAAACTAATGATTTGCTTCATATTTATTTTCTAGATTCATTCTCTCGGCCATATAAGTGATAGTTTTGGGTACAACGACTTAATTTTAGTAGTTCTGGTATCTTAATCAGATTTGTCATGCAGTAAAGGGGTTGGGATCAAAAGGCGTCATCATGCAGTAAAGGGTTAAAACCCTAATACAAAATTGTGGAACAGATCATAAATATGGCATACATGTAGTAGTCAACAAAGCACTGATTCAAGAAAGTGAAACTTTGGCAGAGTTCTTGTTAGTGAAAAATATTATTTTGGAGCTGAGATATCCAAGAGACAATACCTATGAGCTGTTGAAAATTGTACATAACCATAATGAACAGTTTTTCAACTTGTTCAAGCTGGGTTAGCTAGCTATGCATATGTGAAAGGGGGTTCTCAGCACAGAAGAATATTCATACGCAGATAAGGAACAAAAAAAGCTCAGAAATGATCAACAGATTAATACTTATACAACTAGAGGAGACATCTTTTGAGGATTTTGATTTAAATAGTCAGCAGGAATAAAGAAAGAGACGGATATGTATGTGTTAGGTAAATATTGAACTATGGCCATTTTCTCCTCCCCCTCATTTTTTTGCTACTCCCACCCTTATTTTGGTGACAAGGGGAGAGTTCCCCCCTTTAGATAAAATCCTGGCAGCATCTCTGTGTACTTCTGGAAATAGAAAAAATTTGACATGCTCGGAAAAATGATTGTTTGTAAAGAATTTGGAAAGTTTATAAACATTTTTGAATGATGAATAAATTAGGCAGATATAGTTGAACAATTTCTATGGCGATTTTAATAGTTTGTTGCAATATTATAATGTAAGCATTAAAATTCACATTGAGGGCACGAAACATGGCAGGTCGACCATATTGTAGACGTGTTTAATCTATAATGCTGCATTTTTCTCTTCAAAGGTATGGGAAAATGCCAGTCTTTGAATAAATATGCAAAATTTGCAGAGTTCTGCTGTCTGTTAGAAAAAGAAGTTTTAAAAGAAAATGGAATGCAAATAACATGTTCACATTTAATTTGGTAATAACGTCACCCTATTGTCGATAACTGACAAAAAGATTGCACTGATAACTGCAGTTTGGCAGGCGCAGCAGTAAATGATACTGATATGCAAAATGATCGTCTCGATAATTATGTAGCACAAGATTATAAAGTTGTATCCTTTAATGTATTAAATCCTAAGGGCAAAACTGCGTACAGTATGAAGTGACCGCCAATCATCTGCAGTCTGTAAACCAGCAAAATACATGTACAACACAATCTGGATTTTACTTACCAACATAATAACTCCATGACCTTAGTTGACTATTGTTATCTCCAGGGTTGTATGATCAGTTGCTGCACATGTATTGGCATTACTTGCAATGAAATTTCACAAATCAACGAGCAAATTTGTGACTTCTAACTTAAAAATGAAGCCTGTTTGGAAACGCGGCTGTCACGTAAACAAGGGAAATAACTTGTTATTATTTCTATACTGATGGTCTCCGTCGCAGAAAACTGCATTTCATCTTGTGTAATTTTATTATTATTTTTTTAAAAACAAATTTGTGCTAATAATCCTTTAGAATGATCTGAAGGCATGGGAGATAGCAAGAAGTTCTAAATAATTGATGTGATAATTGGATTCTTGAACTGACCAATGACCACCAACAGACTGATTGGATGCTGTTGAAACAGCACCCCACCTTAGTGTGGATGCATCTGTCTGGAGGAAAAAATCAACTGGTTTGGGTCTGATACTTTTACCATAACATTTTTTAATGTTTTCAGACCACAATTCTAACTAAGCCTTGCTATTTTTTGACAGGATTACATGTGCATCATAGTTCTGGTAATATGTAAGACTGAGAACTTTGTCTCTTTCCAAATAGTGATAATGCATTGGTCCTTTTAAAACTGCTTGAAAAGCATTAACAAGTAAACCCAATAAATGATACTAACTATATTATGTAAATGGATGTCTTGACCAACAACTGATTGGCAATGTTTATAATTTTCTGGACTTTTCCATCTGTAAGGAAGACTCTAAACTGTACTGAATCAATAAGAAATCCAGAAAAGATAATTTTCTGAGATGGGATAAGGTGAGATTTCTCGCAATTAATGGTAAATCCTAGAGATACTATCTTTTCCAGCATAAATTTTTTTATTTTATAGGCATAAGATGGGGCATGTGTTCATGTTAATGGAGTTGTCAATGTAGTATGAGCAACAAATACGTAGTTTTCTGAACCAGGAATAAAGAGGTTTCAAATTTGTTTTTGAAGACCCTCGCTGCACTGGAAATCTCGGAGGGTAAACCAGCAAATTTATAAAGTATTCCATTCCACAGAAATTTTTAATATTTTTTAAAATTTGTATGTATTGCAACACTGAAATATGCATCTTTTAGATCAATAGATGTGAAAAAAATCATTTTGTTTTGTACCAGAATCTTTTGTTCATCGGAAAAGTTGATGTCATGCGGTAATCGGATTTGATATGGAATTTAGTCAAATTCAATCTTGTAACCATCAATCATTTGTAAAATCCACTTATCAGATGTCAACAACTTCCTTGCTCCAAGACATTTACTTATTTTTGCTACACCTGAATGTACCTGTCAGATATGTTGATTATCTCCCAGTTGAGACATGTGCATCTTCCCCCTGCCATAAGTTTCATTCATGTGGCCATATTGTTTGGGGTTATTATATGGTTGGTATCTGTTTAATCTTCTCCCGCTGTATGGTCTGGTGGGGCCCCCTCTATAGTAGCCCCTACCTCTGGCATTGAAATTAAAAGCATAATCATCTCGTCTAAGGCCAAGTCCAGTCTCAAATTTCTTTATTTCTTGGGTCACATCAACACCAACGAGAAAAGAGAAGATGGGGGTGTTCCGCTTACACATCCTGGAATACTTCTTTTTCAATTGGGGCCTTAACATATATTGTCCGCATAAAGAAATGTTATATTGAACTTGGCCCCTTAAAGTAATTGCATCTGATATGCAGTCCTTAACCCTATTCATACTGAAGCCCAATAAAACAGGCAGTTGTGTAGAACTGAACATGTTTTCATTCAGTGGTGTACCAGCATGAATGAATGTAGTGACGTTGGTCAATCTGGCTCTACAGGACAAGTTTCTCAAATAATGTTTCAACATTATATACCATTTAAAAATGCATGAAATTCTCTACAAAGCTTTATATTTTTATTAATTGAAAATATTCAGATTTAGAAAATTCATTGCAAAATAAAGAGAAGTAAACTAGCAAACATAGTTCTAAAAATATTTTCAAACTGAATTTCAGTGCAATTTTTCTATTTGAAATGATCATTTTAGATCCAATATGTAACATATGAAATGTGGAGAATTTTATGCTGTTTAAGATGGTGGAAATTTTTTAAAAATCCATCAAGAATATCAAAAGTTATTACAATTTTATTAAATTTATTCGCGTGAAAATTTGGAGCCTGCAGCATACACAGATCCCTAGTAGAAAGTTGACAGACAATACTGCTGATTTTATTCCATATTTTCATCCCATAATAAATTGTATGCTGTATTAAAAATACCAATGTTTTATTATCATTGTTAATTTCCAGGATTGCTGTAAAATTTCAAAATATGCACAGATATTTATACTTTCACAATTGAATTGTTTGAAAACCACAAGTAACTTCACATACAGAATTCAAAATGTTTTACAAGGTACGTAATTATTGTCACTTTTGCAATTAGTACCGTATCACAAATGATTTGCTCTGACAATGTGATGTCAAACAGCGCAAGTGCAGAGGTGCATAACATTGCACACAACCAAACTTGGATGTTCCTGCCCTCTGAACCTGGTCCTGCTTTTGCTCTGCACTCGACACATACTTTTTTCTTTTCATACATCCTCACAACATCATGGCGAGCAGTAGGGTTCACTTCATTCACAACTGGGGCATCCTTTCTTGTTCTGTCGTCACCAATGAGACTTTCAGCTAGATCGTCAACAAAATCTTGAAAGGTTGGATACTCTTCGTTTATAAAGTTGGAATTGGAATCCCTCGCAATAACATATGCATTATACACACTTGCCATCAGAAGGTAGAAAAATAAACATCTCCCCCATTTTTTGGATCTCGGCCGAATCATGTAGTAGTATCCTAGCATCTGGTCACAAATATCTACACCCCTCATAGGTGTCTGATAAACCTAAAGAATTCTGGAAACTTGCACAGGTTCTTTCTGACCATCAGCATTTCTACAATCGATGGAACCAATGGCTGTTGGATCATGGCAGTTGGACAGCACTAAGACAGGTTTTGTGTTCATCCATATAGAATATGGAAGTTTATCTTTCTGTGCAACACGAAACTCATGTCTGATGTGTTTTGGCAAAAGTTCCGCAGGAAGACCTTTATTATTAGATCAAACTGTTCCACATGCATTTATACCTCATATGCAGTTAAGTAAACAAGGAGGGGCTTGTATAAAAATTATCCATGAATACCCTAATGTTCTTGTGTTGTAGGTGCCCCAATAAATCAGTGACCACTCTGTGTGTAAGTCCCTTTCCAGAATTGTACTCCACCTTTCCTGTGTACACCTGAAATCTATGCATATAACCTGTGGTACTTTCACAAAGATACCAAACCATGATTCCCCACTTTATGGGCTTTGCAGGTAAATATTGCCTGAATGAAAGTCTCCCCTTGAATTTCACCATACTTTCATCAACAGTAACATCACCATTGGGCATATACAGGGACATAAACTTCCCAATCAAATAATTTAATAGCCAATGTACTTTCAAAAGCCTGTCCGGTTTTGGTGGTGGTGCAGCTTCATTATTCTGCAGGTGCAGGTAATGCCATATCTGATTGAAACAATCCCGGGACATGATACTGTTAAAATTGGTCTTGGACATACTTTTCTTTTCTTTCCAATAGTCATTCCTAGATGGAAGACGTAAAACACCCATGTACAAACATAAACCTAAAAACGCCTTCATTGTCGGAACGTTAACTGGCATCCATTTTGCTGCAAAGGGTGGAGGGGGGTTCTTTCTGTGCTCTTGTTCTGCATAAATGTTGGCTCTGTGACAAGATGTTGCCAAAGTTCTTCATCCCATATGAGCTCAAAATAATGACATGCTAATGCTTCTGCTGGGTGTTGAATCACCGACCCTCCGATCTCGGTATATGGACGAACATTACGAGCAGTAAAGTTCTCAGTTGTCCAGTTAGCTTGAAACCCCTCGAATTCATTATCATCATCGTTGTCCAAGTAAAAAAAAAAAAAAAACCCAGCTAACCAGTTATCATCCACTGGACCCACTTCAATTAAATCAACATCACGATCACCGCCACCTAAAACATCAATTTCACCAACAAAATTGTGAACATTTTCTTCATAATCGGCCTCCAAGTCACTGCCATCACTTGCCTCTTTAATTACGTCCACCATGTTGATCTTTGCACGGTAAACCTTGCTTTTAAAATTTAATTTTCACAGATTTTTTTTGTAATTTTGAACCTCGTGGTCACTCGACGACTAAGCGCTTGTGTACCTTCTACCTTTATTTCCTTCTTTTCAAAAGAGTACACATAAAATAATGATGTATTACACGGTTAAATCCACCCTTCCATAGAATGCAGTGAACATATAACCAGAGTCATATCCCGCTGTCAGAGGTAAAGTACGACTGGAGTCGTATCCCGCTGCAAAAGGGGTAATCTTGGGAGTAATAGACATATGTGCCTTTACAAGAGCAACAAGTTTAACTATGCACATAATGGCAGCTGCGACAAAAGTTGTGTAAAGAAAATTCTTGTCAGCTGTACCCTTCTGTTCAATTCTCCACAGATCTCTGGGTTAACTTTGGGGGATCCCATTTTGTTGCAGTTTAGGGGAATTTTGTATTTGTCTACAGTCTAATCAGTTATACACTGATGTTGTTGCAGCGTTAATCAGCTGTGCCAGAAACTCAGAAATTGTTCCCATAATTGGGGAACTTGAAGATTAGACAACTCCCATGCATCATCTATAAAATTTTGATCATTTTTATGTATAGAAGCAACTACATTTTTATCACACCCTGTATCAAAGAGGGCTTCATTCAGATTTCCTGCCATTGATATATTTGAAATAACTCCCAAGTGGAGTGCTGGATTTTGTCAGGGAGCTCTCAGGGACAGCAATTAACATGTTTTGTTCCTTGTCCCAAATATCATTATCTGTGACAGCAGTATTATGACAAGTGTCATCCTGGTTAGGGTTGATACCCAATAATTCATGGAAAACTGCAATATTTTCGGGGGTTAACTTATTCAAGTTGACTAAATTCTGCCTTGTCACTATCCCCACCTTGCTATTGAATGGTCTGTCCACAACATACTTCTTGGAAGAATTAACTCCCTTAACGCATGTTTTTGCCGGTTTGACAACAATGGACTTTGTCTTAGATGTGTGTTTTGCCTTTTTTGGCATTGGTTTTTTCTCTTTCCCAATTTTGTGAGTATTCTTTCCTTTTCTTCATAGATTATATTTCCACATTTGCTCCAATATCATTAATATCAAACCCCGAAAACTCTGACATCTCTGAGTCAGATGGGGTGAGTGACAGGACATCGTCTGTGTCGGCAGCTATAAACCTGTGCTAAGTTTGGAAAGTTTGGGCAATTTGACCTGAACAGCATTCAAGGTCAGCTGCTTTATTACTATATAAAAAGGATATGTATATAAGAGCAGATATTTACTTTTCAAAATACATTCGATAAAATACCGACAATGCGGCTGTTTCATTGTCAGTGTATATATACACTTACTACCTCTTGCGCAAGTGAAAAGATGATGTGGAGGGTAAAACAGCTGGTTATATATGACTCACATGATTTTGTTTCTATTTAAAGAGTGCCTCTCAAGCAAGCGCCTAGGTGAAATGTTTATTTATACATGTGAAGCCAAAGGCTTACAAAAAATAATGATTTCTTAAAAGTATTTGTTTTTGGAAATGCTATTCTGCACTGATCATTTGTAATTGATCTCAATTTAGTTCCTTGGTGTTGTTCTTTGGAGATGAAATGAAAAATGTCATGCAAATATTGAGGGCAATGTTCTTTCTCAACTTTGAACATTAATAATGACTTGTGGTAGGCTAATCTGTCTTTAAATTTTAGCCATTTCAATTCTGAGAATAGAATTTTGGAAGGTGTATTAAATGGTAAATCTAGGATGTGTATTCCTAGCTTCTATTCTGTAATTCACTTGTAAATCTATATGATTTTGCTAACATGTAATAAAAAAAAAAATAGTTCCTGCTATCTGAATTTAAACTGATTTTACAATTAAGTGGCATATAATGATTTTTCTAATGAACCTTATTAGCAAGTACATTATGTGAATGATCGTCAATCAGTGACCTATCGTTTTCTGTGTAGTGGTTCTATAGTCTTGTTCAACCAGACCTTGTTTGGCTTTGTGAAACCTTTTGCCATATGAGGCTTTGGTAAAGGTCTATACAAATAACTTTAAATCTCAAAATCAGGCTCAAGTTTTCACAAATTTGGAAAAGTTCCTGATTGGTTGGCAGGTTAGTTAGCAGCGTTAATGAAACCTTACATCACATAAATTCATGATGTGTCATAGTTTTTTTTTGTTTTGGACCCACCACATACAATATATATAGGTAATACAAATTGCTGTTGCACAAATGACTTGCAAATCATCAGATGACACTGACTTGCCAAGTACATAAAAGGGGCATGCATTGCCTGCTTAGGCACCAATACAGTCTGCCTGTGACCTAAAAAAAGTACATTATAAATATGTTTACATTTATTGCTTATGTACAGGTAAAGCTCGTGGACTTTACCGTATAGATAGTTTATTTTGTGACAGAAGAAAATATATTTAAAAAAATGAAATGACCAATACCTACTGGTGACAGTCACTTGTACAGACCTAATGACTAGACTCTTGGTCAGAGTAGATCTTTTGGAGTCAAGCTCAGAATCTGGTTGAATGAGAAAATTTTACATTAAAAACTAGATGGCTTTGTAGAGTATTTCATATTGATTAAAATTATATATAACTTTGAAAAATTTGTTCTGTAAATCCAGATTGACCACTGTCACTGCATACCTGCCAACCACTACGCTTTTGGCACAATCATTCCGCTTTTTCTTCCACCTAATTATGTCTTAAGCTCGCTTGTATATGGATTACGCTTTTCTGATACATTTTAAAAAAATAATAAAGCAATAAAAAGTTGTTTGTCATTTTTATTATCATCTCTTTAATGCCACATATCATATCTGAGAAAATTCTTTAAAAAAAGAAGACTGCTGCATAAGAATAACGTAAGAGTACATTTGTTATAGACCTCCGTGTACTTTCCTTATTTTCTATTTATAGCAGTTGTATATAACCCATTTCAGAGAAAACAGACTGGTTTCTTCAGTGTAAAATTTGTTCTCACAGATTCATTATATTAATGTACTGAATATGGTAGCGGACCAGTCTGTACTTTTACAAAATGGCAGCAAATGTTAAGTGAAACAGGCTTTATCGATGTTACTCTCGGATGTTATATATGACTGAAAAATGTTGGAGAAGACGGATCTTTTTAAACTTTAAAACATGTCAAATAAAAAAAAAAGACAAATCAATAGTGCTTTACAAATTTAGAAAGATTAACATACGAGGGGTAATACAACACTCAGGTTGAGCACATGGTAATGATCGTTGCAGAATTTGTGGAGTTGACTTTACGATCACTCAGCGAAAGTTCGAAACGTGGACCAGTCAAAGTGAGTGTTGTGTATATATAATTTGCCAATATGTTTTGTGGTTTGTATTCTGATACTAATTCACCTGGATTTTCCTCATTTGTGACAAGAACTTTAGCCAGCTGCAGATCCAGGTTAGTAACAAAACTAAACATATATTTTCCATACAGTTTATTGTAATTATGGCATTTAATATATAGATTACACTTTTTATGCTCAGATTACTTTCTTGCCACTTAGGTTACACTTATACCTCTGTAGGAGTTGGCAGGTATGTCACTGCCTTCTCTCATGCTGATACACCACTGAAACAAATTTCCGTTTTGCACAACTGTCTGTCTGATTGGGCTTCAGTATAAAATGGGTTAAGTGGCTGACCTGCTGGAGTGGCTTTAATGTTAGATGCAATTTCAGCTGTCCTATGTAGTGTTATAGAATAAAATAGCCTACAGATTGATCAGAGGTGCGCCACAGAGGGATTGGCACAAAATAGACACCAAGACCTGCAGAAATAATAGATCTAATGCACCAAAAGTACCGCAGAAAAAAAATGAACAAGGCATGTTTTTTGCCTTTGATCTGATACAGATGCCCTATCCAATCATTCAATAACTGAATTGCTGAATTATTGTTTTGTTGAAAATTGACAAAATCCATCAAACGATCTTTTTAGATTGCACTGGTTGCTATGTTTGGACAATCCATTTTCCCCCATTGCCTGAATTCCATATATAGCATAATTCGGGATCATCCGGAAATAGTTGTATACTTGGTATATCCCATAATATTTCTTTGTTGAGAGGTTAGGAATAAGATTGGCATGCAATCAAATTTTAATAGTTGCAATGAAAAAATATGAAACAAATTCAAGTAATGTATTGAGGTAACTTCCACTCCTGTTTTATTAACATTTTTAAGTAAAAGAAAAATTTGTAGTCTTGATGATTCTCAGTATGTGCTTCCATTCACATGATATGTAACACCATGTATCATTTGTAAACTCTGCAAAGATTCACCAAGAGGTAGTTATGGAATGACATAACTGATTTCATTACCCCAGATATAGTGACTAGTGAATAAGCTGGTAAAACCAACAAAAACCGACAGTGAAACTTCTGATGAAGAATTGGATTCCACAATGGTGGAAAAAAAGAAGAAAAACATACTCAAGAAATTGCTAGAAAGCTGAAACTTCGCAAACACTGGTGACAAATTAATGTTGAAGGGGTATAAAATTGTAAACTTTTCCCATGCTGTTAGAGTATGGTCAGAGTCATCAGAGAGGAGAATCCAAAGGTAAAGATGGTTATTTATTTGGTTTTTCAGGCAAATAACATGTAAAATAGACTACATGGTTTGCCTGTTTTGATCACACCATTGTCCCACTTTATCAAATTAAGGGTGCCAGTTGGCCCCTTTTGTGTCAAACCTGGCTGAAACACTGCATAGGTAATTTTGGGTGTGCTATAACCTGTTGGGAATACCAATATCTGATATTGACTGAATACAACAGTGGGTAACTTGAGACAAGGGCAGATTTTGAAAACACATTCTCAGGTGATGTTCAGTTTAAACAGTTTTTGATGTACTTTGTTAAGCTGATGGATGTTGAAAATTTGAAATTGTTTATATATATTTTAAATTAATTTTTTTATAAATCATTTTGGTCATGGGGTTCATAGCATTGCCGTCTTTTATTCAGAATTGCAATATAATGAAGGGTGCTATAGCAAAGGAGAGCTGTAAATTGAGACCAAATTTGCAGGGTGCCATGGGTGCATTTTGGAAATATACAGAATTACAAAAAAGATGTGCAGCCTTTAAATTGAATCTCTTTTCATCTTTTGCCATCAAATTGCAAAACATTCTTGAAATGTATGTTGTGCACCAGAACTGAGTAAGTGTGACCTACATTCAACATGACTTAAAACTGCTGACTTGTACAGCAGAAGCAGGGTTTGATGTGGGCTCCTGCTGATCTAAAACATTATAGTAGCTGTGGATGATTTTGACAGTTGTATGTGTACATTTATCTGCTGTATCAATTTTAAGAATTTACAGGCCAATTGCTACCTGTACCCATCCCTCAAAAAACGTAAAATACAAAAATGTACAGGCAATTCTGCATTTTTCATTCACTATCTCATTCATGATTTTCCATACAGCATCGTCTTGACATGGAAAAGAAAACAGTTGAGGCCTTGAAGACTTTGCAAGGAGATATGGCTGGTACATATTACCCCCTTGTTGGTATGACCAAGGAAACCCAGAAACAGCTCACTGATGATCACTTCCTCTTCAATGATAGTGACAAGTAAGAGTTTGAGAGAGTTGAAGTGATTGATTAAAATTATTTTATAATCTGTGAGGTGTAGGATTTTCATTTACATGTTAGTTATTTTAACCCTTTAGCTACTACAGCTGTTGTGCAGTTTCACTACTGCTGAGTGCTAAGATATCAGTTACTGAGACTACTGAGGCTGGTTGCTAGGCTGAATACTAGAGCATCATCATGGCTGACTACAGAAACTGACAATATAAACATGGTTACATTTATATTCATTAATTCATTAGTTTTTGCTGGATTTCAGTGAAATAAAAAACAGCTTACCTTGTATAGTGTCTGTTATTCATATATTTCCACTTTATATACTCCTACATCCCATCATTCAAGAAATCCCAGTCATGTAAACTGTTTTGAATCCCACAAAATAAATCCAATATTTACATATGTACATATAAAAACATGAATGAAATCAACACTCTAATTACAAAGTTAAGAGTGGTATCTCTCAAAACAGTCATTATCCACACATAAATGTACTTGGCATTGTTTGCATCCTATAAAAACTTCATGTCTCCTCCCTTCCCTTACACACATCTTGCATCTCCCACGTTTCGGGAACCGTCCTGGCCAGTGCCTTAAACCTTCTGTATCAACATTGGACAGAGCTTTTCTTTTCCTACTTCCCTGAAAGCCAGCAACCATCTGTTTGGCCAAGTTCATCCTGAATTCAAGCTGTGTTCTTTTTTTTTCTTTTCCGGACTTGGTTTTGATATGGTGGTTTGGTGACTCCTTCATACAGATTAGGGCATTACATATCGCTGTATCAATGAGAAACCAAAAAAGGTATTTCCACCATTTCTTTGCTTTACGGCAAGAACTGTACTGCATTCTGTTTTGGTCTGCAATATCCACCCCCCCTTTGTTTTTCGAATACTCATCTGCAACTTTTGGGCAAGTTACTTCTTTTCGTCGGCCGGTTTTTTCTCTTCGAGTTACACTGGATAGCTGTGTGGGATCCATGTTATTAAATAAAATATGGACAATTTTCTTGTCTTTCCAGGCAACACAGACCAGAGTCTCTTTCTGCATGATTTTCATATCTCCCTGGGTTTTTAAACCACTGGGTTTTTTTAAAGGTTCTGGCATTCCTTTCCTATTTCCTCGGACTGTACCACAACAGAAGAGTCCATCCTGACGTAAATCTTCAAATAACTGGGGATTTGAAAAGAAATTGTCCATATATATATGGTGATTTTTGTTTATTATTTTTCTGGTAAGGTCTTTCACCACTCTAGATCCTAATCCTTCTTCTGCCACTCTCCCTCTCTGTCCATCGGGCTTTCCAACATACACTTGAAATTCATGGACGTAGCCGTTTGGGGATGGGCTCTTTCCCAGACTTTAATGCCAAATTTTGTGGGTTTGGCTGGCAGGTATTGCTTAAATGAGAGTCTTCCTTTATAAGCAATCATGCCTTCATCAATTGACTGGTTTTTGGGAGGGTCATAATTTTCCAGGCATTTATGCAAGACTGTGTCAACGAAAGGTCTTATATGGAAAATCTTGTCATGTCCTGGTTGGCCTCTGGGTGGGTTGACGCTTGTGTCGTTGGCATGGAAATATTTCCCTATTTTTTCATATCTTTCTCTTGTCATGATTTCTGGTATTCCTGGGATCCCAAAATATACAGATGTCATCCAGGCAATGGAATATTTGGGTATCTGCATAATACTCATGACGATGTATATCCCAAGATATGCCCACATCTCCGTGATGCTGGTTTCATACCATTTCGGGTCTTTCTTTTGGTCCCCCATTTTCTTGGCATAATCGTTTGTTTCTTTCACAAGCTTTTCCACCAGACATTCAGGAAAAAACTTGAGAAAAAAATCTTTCTCATTGCTTAGTGGTCCAAGCTCGATTGTTGAACCAACATGAGAATCAAAATCATTGATCTCGAACACGGCGAGGTCGTCACTCCATTGTGCAATTGGGACTATGTCCTCCTCGTCATCCGATTCAAAATCACTTACGTCTGGTGTTGAAACGGGACTCACATCAATATCTGATCCATTTTCTAAGAATGATCCATTAAAATCTTCTATATCGCTTGCATTGAACCCTTCAAAGTCGCTCATATCTGAATCGGAATCCATCTTTGTTTATCTCAACTACACGTGTTTCGTAAAGTGCAGGAAAGCCCTTCCTGTTTGTCTAAATTTAACCTCTCAGCTTTCAAACTTGTATCAAAATGTTGAGTAAACAGTCCTCTCATTGGTTATGATAATCAAAAATATGTAAACTTCTGTACTTTCAACCAATCAACGTTCATTTAACATAGCGGTCACGTCCGCATCGATGCGACACTGGGGTTTCGAGTACTGCTGAACTATACGCACACAAGCGACACTGGGGTAGTAAACGAGGCTTATCGACACTGCATATATGCGTCAGTGGGGTTCAGGAGCTATTTACAGGTGACGCTTAGATGCGGCAGTCGTAGCTAAAGGGGTAAAATGGGTTAAGTTATATATAGAGAATGGGGCACAAGCATTATCCAATTTAACCCTACAAGTTGACGTAGTCCAGGAGTTGGGTTAAATTGGATAATGCGCATGTCTGTTCTCTATATGGCTTGTATTATGGGCCAGTAAAATTTGCAAGCTCTGCCCATTTTCTTTTTTTTTTTTATGTGGCTTGAAATATGGGCTGCTTCTATTGTATTGCATCAGTCTCTTGCGCTGTTATTGACCCACTGACCTGGAAGATATATTCATGTTATGTATATTCAGTATGTGTCATAAGATGTCAAAACTTGTTTAAACAAACTAGCAACTTAAACGGAGATTTTGATGCATAATTTTATGATTATATTGGTCATGTTGGATATAACTTGTTACTAAAGCATGGAACAGAAAAAGGACACTATTGACAAAAGTCAAGGGAACATTAGAAAGATGGAAGAAATACATTCAGATACAATGACAGGACAGATGGAAGACATGCATAATGTAAAAAAAAAAAAAAAAAGGAAAGGAATGACGAGACATGTACTCACAAGAGAATTACAGCAGACACACAGGCAGCAGTTGCTCTTGAATCAATAGATTTGTTTTAAATGTAATGGTGTTTGTTTTTGTTAATCATGCTGGTGACAATTTATTTGTGTATGGAATTTTATGAATATTTTCTTACTGGTGCAAGTGAGTACAGAAAATTTCTTAATAATTTAGCTATTTGTTGCATAAATATTAAGGTTTTTTTTTTTTTCTTTGACCCAATAGTTTTATACCATTGATTCCAGGAGATTAACTGGCATGCCTACACTAACGTAACCGGGCATGCCAGCATCCCTTTGTGACAATGGTGACAAGTCCACCTAGGACCACAGGTCGGACAGCATCAGATACGTAATGACGGTAAGTCTTGGGACACGAAAAATAATTTTTTGTCGTGTCCCAAGACTTATATGCATGTAAAATATATAAAATTTTCGGTGTCCCAAAACTTGTAGACACACCAAAAAAAATGTAAAGACAAAACTGGGAAGATCGCCATAGGTCACACAGCAGTGACGGCTCATTTAATTACCACGTCAATAAACTGTTATAAACTACTATGATTGTTTTATGTTATTATTTTGCATGTGCATATTTTCCGATTTCTCCAGCATAATTTAAAATAAAGGTAAATAAAGTCTTCATAATTCACGGGCCGCTTATCTTTAATGGGAGACCTGTACTATAGTGTACAGTACTTACAACTGCAAATCATGCTTGGCATCACTTATATCCTTGTTTATTCCCAAAAAATATTTGATGCAGATTTTGCTTTATTCATCGACTTTACCAAATCACATTCTTCAAGATTACATTTCAGCTACACGTTCATTGCTATTTCATTTATTTGGATTCATGCACTTAACAGTTAGTGTTTTTCAGTGGTATAAGCGATCCTACAAGTGATGTAATCTATATGAAAAGGCATGCGTGTTTAATCATATAAAGCATATAACCAGCATAAATTCACATAACTGGCATATATTCATGAAAGAATGATCATAATATATGTTGAACTTCAGAATATAGATCGATTAAGAGAATCCTTGATCCATTTTAGTTTTGTGTTCTGGATTCACAAAATTGTAATTTTCCACACATTAGTCATTCCACTTTTGATTTCGGCAAGCTGGTTGTTTGGGCGTCTCCTTTGTTTATAATTGGCGGATTTGTCTTTTGTTTTCTGACAGTACTCCAAGCCAGTTAACCCAAACCAAAATGCATCCTTGCTGTTAGCTTGCCGCAAGCTTGCCACAAGGTTGCAGCAAGCTAGTGTCATTAAAATAAGCTTGCCAATGAAAATTTGTTAGTTTGTGCAAGCTTGGCACAATTTCTGATAATTTTCTTACCAGCATCTGCAAGCTTGTGCAATTCGCAAGCTTGTGAAAAGCGAAATTAGCTTCCACATATTTCCAGACCCAGTTTCTTAGATAATTTTTGTTGATTGCATGTTATATTCATAGAAACTGCAAAAATGGTCTTGCTGTCCAAATTCCAGAGGCCAGTATTATTTAATCTTTATGAAATATTAACAGAATCTTAGTATTATCACCTCATTGTCTTAATCAGTTGAGAGTAAGGGAACTGTAAGTTCATGGACATTGTCATTTTATGACTAACAGTTTACTACAAAATGTAGTTTCCAGTTTAGTGTTTACTGCAAGATAAAATCCAAGTTCAACATAGGTACTATTATGATTTTTTTTTTCAAAATGCAAATCCCACCAGATTTATCAATTTCTATGAGTCATATTAACAAAAACAACAAAAAGAAATAATTCGTCATGTTTTATTTTAAATATTTTGAGATTAAAAAATCCCAACCCCAAAACATTGAAATAAAACTTCCAATTTTTATGGATCTTACATATCACAGCTAGAATAAAGGAACATTTGTGTGTAAATTGCAAAATGGGGACATGAGTGAGTATTCACAACCCAACACTGCTGACACATTATAAACAAAGACTTGTTCAGCATCCATCGATAAATTATTTCCTGTAATTTTATTTAAAACAATATTATTTGGCACCAAACATTCAACTGCATATATTCTATGAGATCATAGAAAAAAATTTATTGTTGGATACTGAAAAATTATTTGACATCGAAAAGATTATCAACGGCAAAAATCCGTTGCCAGAAAGATTTCCATGGTGTCGCTATCGTAATTTAGACTTTACCACACTTCCATTATTTTTCGTAAGCCTTTGGCCTCACATGTATAAATTAGCATTTTCACCCTAACGCTTGCTTGAGAGGCACTCTTTAAAGATCAATAAATCCACGTGACACCTGCAATATAAAAGCCGTTGTGTTCATAGACCACGTCATATTTCACTTTGCGCTTACGAGAGGCGGTAAGTATGCTAAGTACATACCGAGTTTTTCAACCGCGTGGTTGGTATTTTGTCGAGTTTTGTTTCAAAAATAAATAAATTATAAACTTGCTGTGTATTATATTATTGATACTTTTACTAAAGCAGTTGACCTTCGAATGCTGTTCAGGTCAATTTATACCTTGCCTTGGTACAGTTGTACAGTAGACTTGTGGAAAAAAGTTATGGCTGCTGACAACGATGCGCTATACGTCACTTAACCCGTCTGACTAGTAGATATCAGACTTTGCGAGGTTCAGTATTGAATATTGCTGGTATTGTTGCTAAAATGGATGTATCCTCCATGAGAAATAACAAAGCACGCACCCAAAGTCACGTCGGTTGTTGACAAACAATTAATGCACTGAAAAGCCTGTCGATAATAAGGTTGGCTTAAGCTTAGCAACCGGAAAAAAGTCGGAACGAACGAACTTTATTGAATTGAATAAATGAGTCCTGGAAATATAGCACCTTTGCGTGCATTATTGGGTATTTGCCCAAAAATTTATAGCACATGCTGTTGTAGAGAGTGATACTTGTGACATGGAATTCTAACCGTTTGGATACAAAATTGTACTGGTGAATTTGTTCTACACGTGATATTGATAATAAGGGAAATTTGTTCTACACGTGATATTGATCATAACTGGTGTAATGGATTTGTTCATACTTTACAAGCACTCAACTCCCCTTTTGCTGGGTATGATACAGTCAATATAACGTGCTAAAAGTGCTGACTGAAAAAGAAAAAAAAATAGAGTCTTTGACTCTGCTGATCAACACTGCAACCTTACAGTGCATATACAGACAAACAGGACAAATATAACATGGCCAGTGTGGCAATGAAATGGAACCCCAATATTAACACATAGGTCTGGAGGGTATTAACTCATTCAGCCCCAGCACTGTTATCAGTATCACTGCTGCTATGCCCCAGCAGCACTAAGCTGTGTCTAGCTGCTTGTGCCCCAGAGAGTTTTTACCTATTTAGAAAATTTTGTAAACATCATGCACATGCATCCATTCTTACCTTAATTTCTCTTCTTATATCCAATAAAAATCTATCAAATTTTCACCAATTGTTCCAAATAAATTTGTCTACACAGTCATGTATTTTTTAAGCTATTTGTCCACTAAAATCATCGATTTGGACAGACCGAAGATGATCGTTCCAGTTTACAGTTCCGCAAGAAGTGTATCATCGTCGCCATCAGCAGCATCTTCTTCTGACAATTCAATCTCAGAAACTTCTATGTCCGAGGCTAAATCTCATAAAATATCCAACTGCCGAACATATCTTTTCTCTGCTTGCTCAATATTTTCGAGATCAAACCCGAATAATTCCTCGTTTTTGCTCTCACCAAATATCACTCTTAAGTCCGCCATTGTTTACGATTTTTCATGAATGAAACACGTGTAGTAAAACTGCGCCCAGTTATTAACCTTGGCTTATGAATAATTCAAATTGACACAAACGAAAGTAAAATCATTTCTGATTGGTTTAATATCGTCAGATTCTTGGATAAAGCCCATTTGTAACCAATCAGAGACATTGTTACTAACACACATTCACCACGACTGTAGACGGGATCGGCCATTGAATGCAGTAAACAAACCACGACTACAGGCGGGATCGGCCATTGAATGCAGAAAACGGATCACGCCTATAGGCGGGATCGGGACCGAATGAGTTAAACAAAAATCATGCTGACAATAACTTTGTGACATTCAACAGTTTGTTAGAGCTGTAATTTTGCCCATAGTCAAACTTGACTAACTTATAAAAACACAAAAGCTGTAACCTCACAGTAAATAAATACATAATGTGGTACCGGACTTAGTTTCCGGTGGTATGATAATGCAAATAATTTTACTGGCATTGGCCCCAACAGGCATGAAAGGTGCAGAGGGTTTAACAGATTTTACTCGTAAAATAATTCCAAACAGTTTGGCCACGAATGCACCTCATTGCCAGAGAGAGAGAGAGAGAGAGAGAAAAAAAAAAATTGACACGTAAGTTCATGAATGGATAAATATGTACATGTCTTTGAGGCATGGTAGTGGCCAATATCAGCTAATTTGATTTTACAAGATTTACAAGACTGAATTTGACAAAATTAGAAACCAAAACAGAATACCACAATGCATCCCAAATTCTGATGAACAAAAGATTCCAGTATAAATTAAAGTGGATCAAATGTTGTGGAAAGGAACTAATGTACCTTCATAACATAATAAGGAAGAGGTTATTTCAGATCTGTTCACAGTACCAAAACCTAATGGTAAATTCAGACTGGGCATAAATCAAAAGACTTTGGATGACTTTGTGACTTGTGAAGATTTTAAACGAGATGCTTATTTCAATTGGTCATGAAATAATTACACGAAAATGATTTTATCATATCCATTGACCTAAGAGATGCATACTTCAGTGTTCCAATACATGAACTTGTTCAAAAATGTTTATATAAATGTACAAGTTTAGGTTGAATATGATACTCAAATACCTTATAAATTGGGTTGTTTAACCTTGGGGTTTCTAGTGCACAGAGAGTCATTACCAAATGTGAAACCACCATATTTATAGTTCATACATCGGGGTATTTGTTGTTCCTGTTACCTTGATGACATCATCAACATCAATATTCCCCAAGTTAGGCTGAGAAAATTTGATCCTGGAAAAGGTTTTATCTGTGTTTTATGAGGGTGCACTTCATTCTGTCTTGGAGAATTAACTCTGTGGTTTTAAAAATTATTCAGTTCAATTCAAATCGTGTCCTTATTGATAAAGCAGTTCTGGAAAAAAAAAAAAAAAGGATATACATTGCCAATCAGATGTCCATCAAGACATTTCTTTATACCAGAGAGCATCTTTTGTTGGTTTATTGGATGATACCATTTGAACAAGCTTTAGAGGGAGGAGATAAAGTTCTTGGTCTTAAATAGTACCAGAATTTCAATGAAGATATAAACCTGTCTGATACAATAAGGCAGAGCCAAAATGTTGACCTGAAAATACAAAATGCAATAATAAAAAGCTTAGACCCATAACTGTTGATTTTGCTATTTACACAGATGCATCCAAAGATGAGTGGCAAGTTCTTTAAGCAGATTTGAATCGATCTATTTGTGGCCATTGGCCAGTTGAAGAATCAAATTATACATTAATTTTATAGAATTCTTGCCATATTTCATAACTTGCAATCTCTGTTGTCTGGTTCAGAATAAACATATTGGTACTCTAACATGGCAATACATATGCATTCTCCTAAATTAATTATGTCACATGGTCCAGGGAAATGAATGATCTTCATAAATCTTAGTGGTAATGGTCAGTTCCTTGAAAGAGATGTATACTTTTCAACCATCTGTTTACAACGAGTAGATGATACTTGTACTGATTTTTACTCTGGGAATATTTTAAAATCTACAGAGTGGATGTTGAATAGAGAAATTTTGCTTCTAAATTTTCAAACTGATAAATTTGCTTTATAAAATCCAGAACCTGGAGCATTTATTTTGAGATGCTTTTTCCCGTAGCTGTCATGAGCTTGGGTCATACAAATTCCTCATTTCCACTTTGTTAGGAAAATTATGAATAAGGTCATGAGTGACAAAGCTGTTAAAGCTCTTGTGATAATCCCATATTGGCCATCTGATAATCCCATATTGGCCATCTAAATCTGGGTCTCCTTTCATTGTGGCTTGTAGTGTTGATTTTTGCCATGACACAACATCCTGCTTATACTCCTGTATTTCGGAGAGACTCGCCCTTGGAAGAAAAATCTGCAGCTAATAGGTGGTTGAATTGGGACAAACTTCCAAAGTATAAGACTTATTGCAAAAGCTGTCGATCTCGACTGCATCTCAAGAGGGAAAGACACAAAAATGCAGTATTACCTTGCATGGTGTAACTGAATCATTTTGGTGTTCTGTTTGGGGGTGGAGCAGTCCTTTAAATGTGTCTGAGGAAACAGTTATGACATAGTTATCTTGTAATGATTGGTAAATAATACAGGTTTTTAAAGTCCATGTGGATACAAACTTTAAAATAATTAGGTCAGAACTGATGTTAACATTTGCTCTTAGTTCAAGGTTCATGAGAGGTATTGTTATTATGAATATACATCAAGCAAAGTATGCTTTTACTTGAGATGCTGGTCATGTGGTAAAGTTTTAATTTGTTGTACAAAATGTAGAGTTTAATGTGCTGTATTTGAAAACTGGACATTTTAATATTCTCTGGAACAGCAAGGGCACAAACATTGATTTATATGAATATTCATAATATGCATGTATCAATCCCCCGTCGGTTGCTTACCGTCGGTATAACAGGTAAGCTATCTGGTTGATCCTGCCAGTAGTCATATGCTTATCTCGAAGATTAAACCATGCATGTGTAAGTACATACTTTAACCTACTGAAACTACAAATGGCTCATTTAATCAGTTATGGTTCCTTTGATTGTACAATTCTACTTGGATAACTGTGACAATTCTAGAGCTAATACATGCAACGAAGCTCCAACCTGCGGAGGGAAGCGTGCTTTTATTAGTCCAAAAAGCATTGGTATTCAGTTTAGTTTCCAACTTTACTCGAAAGTTGCAGGCTGGGGAAGAGCTATGGTTTGAAAACCCCTAATTAGTTTTTAGAGGAAAGACTTGGTCTTACACACTTTTACATTATCTCAATAGAACTCAGAGTCTTAGAAAATGTGATTAGTTGACCCTTTTTTTTCTACACTTTCAAGTGGATGCAAGTACCATGTTAACCCTGGTAGTGCTGAGTTCTTATTTCATGACTAGCATCCACATGCTGGATTGTTTGTAACTGCCTGACCTGCCTATGATGAATTGTTTGAGAGCTGATAAGGAGTTTTTACCAACATCAGTATTACTGCTTTAAAACCAATAATATTAAACAGAATTGTATGAAATTTTATCAGATAATACTTTAATGCATTCATGTTCTGTACATATTTTTTTCATTTAAATTAACATATTGTTTAAGGTTCCCATGGCAACCAAAATAATGAATTTACGAAAATAGTGACTTCTTCTAATAAATCATATTAAACGCATTTCTTTTTATGCAAATTTCGTATCAAAATATCTTATATTTTTTCTCTACTGTATTACTTATCATAATATGTTACTTATTTCGTTACCTCGTGGCTGCATACAAGGAATCCATCCAACAAGAATTACCATAAAGAATTCAATGATCTTCATATGAATAAATTTTTAACTGTTTTATTATATCCACTTGAAGGTAAAATTAAACATTATGTCATGGTTGAAGTAATATGTGATAGTTGCCATTCCTTATATGTATAACAAAAAAGTATAATTTTTCATAGCAACAACAGTGACCTTGCAAATGGATACATGTGGAAATATACGAGTGTATTGGATGCATATGTATCCAAAATTATTGCAGCATCCGCAAAGTCTAAATATTATGTGATAGAATATTTAGCTATAAGAATATATTTTTTAGGTCAGAAACCTATGGGACAACGCTATGTTGTGGAATATTGAAGAAGCACTAAAAGGTCAAGGTTGTTTTCCCACGTCACTCCTTTTTGTGTAAATACGAAAAAAGCAGCAATGCAAATAATATCTAACCAATAGACAAGAATATTACGAGTATGTAGACAAATATTAAAACCATAAATTTGCAATCCTCTTAATGGATTGCTATAACGAAGCTAAAATACTTGTGTGGTAATGTTAAGAAAATCCCTGTTTCTAAAAATAGATGCATCCACATGGCATGCGTGGTGCCATTTTTGCTCTTGGCTGTGTACCGATTTAGTTGAAAGAATGATCTAGTTCATTCATATATCGACTTTAATGCTTTAGTTCATCGTCTATGAATAGCTAAGGTAATGTTTTATCGGCAAGAATGACGTTAAATGTGAAAGTTTTGATTTTATTATATATTTAAAGCTTTAAAATATTCGCAGTTCATGTGTTACTAATTATAACATTTTCAAGAACAGTACATTCACCTTCACAAAAACATATTTTCTCGAGTTATTCACGCTCTCACTTGGCCGGATTGACATACTTGGATATATTTAAGGTTATCAAAATGTGTTTTTGTTATTTATCCTTTCAAAGTGACACGAGATAAATAACAAGTATGACATGATAGTGAGTGGATTGAACTCGAGCTATTAGCGCAAGTATATATTTTTTTCTTCTTTTTTTTTTCTTTATCAATTTTAGTGATTTTGTCCAACAATTTTAGAAAATCAGGCATGAAATGAAAGGGACGAGAGAGGAGGAAAGGGGTAACAGAAATATAATAATAATAAGACGACTAAAACAGTAACATATTTTAATGTGCAAACTGTTCAATGTGTGTGAGAAAATTGTGAAAAAAGCCATATCCAACCAAACCAACAGCAAGAAGAAACATTTGATGGCAATTATTAAAAAACAGAAATGCTGTTAATGAGCATGAAAATATGTAGTATGTATCATATTTAATATGTAAATATTAACGTGTCAATAAATTAATTATGATTTCGTAGTCCACCACTAAATACATTCTTGCATATTATTTCACAAATGAAAATTCTGGTTATGAGCAAAGATTGAGAAAATATATAAAATGTTACACTCCATTAAAATTGGAACATTACAATTACAGATTTATATGTTTCAAAAAGCAATTCATATTATATCTCAGGGGTCCAAATACCTGATAAAGGCAGTGGTTAAAGCATTAAATTTTCACCAGCAGTTTCAACAATCTGGGATATTAATTTTCTCCTAAACACACGCTGAGGCATTTTTACTGCATCTGGAGAGGATATTTTATATAATATATAAGCGTTTAAAACCTGTATGCTGAAATAAAGTATACCCAATATCCATCCAATGTCCACAACAAATTTCCCACTATAAAGAAAATTATTATTGTACAACAAGTAAACTCTAAAGTGATGCCAAATTATTGAATCAATGGATAAATCCTGTGCAAATCGGGCAGTTCAGCGTCCAGACTGACGCACAGTAAAGGGTTAAGCGGTATTTCGAAATTAAATGTCAAAAAGGCAGAAATCTAATCCTAATTAAAATACAGGCAATTCAAAAGTAGACTGCAATTTTCATTTCTTTCCTCAAACAATTCTGCCTTGAGGGATCTTGTGCTACAAAACTATATACCACTCTAAGGGTGAAGATAAATTGAATAAATAAGAATCTAACAAGAAATTAAAAAAAATTAAGGATATTTATTTTTGATCAAAATACCTTTGTCTGAACAAGCTGACAATGGCATTGATGGACTTAAAATCCTAATACAACATTGTGGAACAGATAAGAAATCTGGCATAGTAGTCAGCAATGCACTGATTAAAAAAAGTGAAACTTTGGCAGAATTCTTGTTAGTAAAAAAATTAAAATATTATTTTGGAGCAGAGATATCTAAGAGAGAATACCTATGAGCTGTTGAAAATTGTACATAACCATAACGAACAGTTTTTAACTTTTTCAAGCTGGCTTAGCTAGCTATGCATATGTGAAAGGGGGTTCTCAGCACAGAACAATATTCATACACAGATAAGGAACAAATTAAGCTCAGAAATGATCAACAGATTAATGCTTATACAACTAGAGGAGACATCTTTTGAGGATTTTGATTTAAATAGAGCAGGAAGAAAGAAAGAGATGGATATTTATGTGTTAGGTAAATACTGAACTATGGCCGTTTCCTCCCCCCTTATTTTGGTGGGAAGGGAGGAGCTCCCCCCTTCAGATAAAATCCTGGCAGCATCTCTGATGCCTAGTTGTTGAGGTCACTACCATACTTGCCATATTCCCAGACAATGTTGGGTTTTTTTTGAGACTCAAAAAGTGTTTTGTGGTCCCAAGGGGGGTCAGTACACGTGACCCCCTAAAAGCAACGTCATCCAAATGAGAATAAGCTATCTTTTCAAATCAGCCTATAGCAAATGACTTGAAATTCAAATCTGAATAAAAGAAAGTACCATCTGTTTTCTCTGAAGCATTTAATATACTTACAAACAACAACAACAAAAAAATGGTACACTTACATGTAGCATTGTCAAATAACATCACCACACACATGGTCACAATCTCACAGACATTAAACACAAAAATATACCAAGTTATTGTCTTTAAAATCCACTGGACAGTGGAATGCAGTTTTAATTACATGCAGTTGGTTTGACAGTAATGCAAGTGTCATTTGTGTTCATAAATATGCCTACACTTTTCCTTTGCGGATGTGCATCCACATCGATGTTGGTGCAAGCAATGGCCAAAGTCGCTAAAAGTGATACAACCTGTAAGATAGCAATGAATATCCATTTCAAAACGATGAATCTGGCAATGAAAACATTCAAGTTTTGTTGTTATGTTAGTCGGCCGAGTTGCTAAGTCTTTGGCCGCCATTATTGTAACATATTTTCGAGGTTAAAGTCACTCCTACAGCATTGAAGATTTAATTTATTCTCCGGCTGAATTAATGAACAAAGGCACAAATTTATGCAAATACACAATTTGTCATTTGATTATTGATTTAATACTTTTAAATTATTAAAAATTCCATGGTGCAGTTCATTTCAGGTTAACTAGATATTCAAACATGTTAATGTTTTCATGAGTTACTCGATCACATGATCAAACATTTATTGCAATAATGTAAATGTCCAAGGAAAATATGAGAAAGATAAGGTGGCAAAACTGTCGAAGCAAATAAGATTATCTCATTTTTTTTTTTTTTGCACTTGTAGTGAATTATGTACTACAATTTTCCTCTGTCCCTTAAAATGTTGTGTCCTCCAAATCTGGAGGGTGAGGGACACAGTGTCCTCTGACCTTTGGATCCTAGGTGCAACACTGCATTAGAGATTGAATGGTGCGGTTGTTCAACCTGGCGAAATAATCATGTTTTGAATTTTATATATGGAGTAAAAATCTGACTTCAAAGAAACATTGCTGCTGATCAAAAACTTTAATAAAGATGACTTCAACATTCTCATTCAATGCAGTCAGTGATGTGTAATAACATTAATTTTGTTCTTCAGCACGCATCTCTTTGTTGTACTTCAGACAAATTGGGTTGTTCCACGTAGTGTACTTTACATATGCAAATTAACCTAATGGGCTCTCAGCAGTGCTCAAAGGATTGGACACAACACATCACCCTAGCTATTGTGAGCCAATTCAGTAAATCTCTGAAACGTGTCTCTGACCGGCTTACATTTTAATTGCCTCTAAAACAGCTGTGTAATCTGCCCCGAGGATAGTTTTACAGGAGCTCTGAGCAAAAAATTGTCAAATATGACACTACTAAGAGACTGAGAAATATTCAGCCACATTGGGTTGATGGTTATCCCTGGCTTGAATTCACTGACTCAGAAGCAAAAATGTTTTGCAGTTATTGCAAACAATATCCCAAACTGGCTCAGGTTGGAAATTCAACCAGTGTATTTGTCAGTGGAACTGACAAATTCAGGATTATAGTAAACTAATTCAGTCTCATGACAGTTCTGGACCTCACAAGGCCTGTGCAGTTAGGGAAAGTCTGAATTCAAGTGAATTCCTTTCCATTCTTGCTGATGGAAATACTGATGCTACCATATTGGAGCAAGAAATAGTGCATATAAGATACCTGGAAAACTGAAAACCTCTGATGCAACAAAATGTATAATATCAACTTATGTTTTCGAAAAATTAAATTCTATAACCTTTTACCTCATAGAGCCTGTTGTTGTGCAGGCAGTTGATATACATGTGCTGAATCCACACAGTGCAGTGTGCTATAAATAGAACACCTGTTAGCTCGATCACTCAATACGCATAGGCCTGCCTGTTACATGTATAACAGTGTAGTATATCTTAAGTTCAGCATCAATTTTAACCATTTTTCCTTTTTTGTACAGATCTATTATCTATAGATAGGTTTAAGAGTAAAATCTGATGTTTATAGTTGTATCATTATTTTTCACATAAGAATTTTGTATATGCTTTAAAATCTTGAGAGAACTTGTTCATTGTCAAGTCAGTGAAGCAATATGACCAACCGTAGCTGACATTTCTCAACCTCAGATTCTATCGGTTTGTTGTATACATCGCTAAATCATCAGAATTTAATAAATTATCAAAAATCAGTGTTGCCTACATTGACATCGGAGCCTACATCCGACTGATTGAAGCTTTCATAGTCGTAATTCTAATAATCCAGACTCAAGAAGGTGCTGAACGAAATCCGTGGCCTCCATTTTGGAGAGTGGAGAATCCGACCTAGTTACTTTAAATAGCTGATTATGACTAGATCTTAAATAGCAACCACGTGATCTGACGTAATGGTCATTTACTTTAGTGCCTGTAGTATCTAATAGGGGTTTTTCCCCAAAGGTGGCGCTGTGAAAACCAGCTCAAAATGGCTGATGTTTACAGTAGGAGTCCAAACTCGCTTCCATGTGAATCAGGTAGAGGCGTCCACCAGCGCTTCCATGAGAATGGAGTAGAGGAATCCAAAAGCGTTTCCAAGGTTGGAAACTGCGTCGTAAAGGCTGGGAGATGGTCAGCTTCCATCATCTACAGTGCAAAGTGGAGACTCCTTTGCAATTGGTGTGGTAGGAAACATGGCGATCCTAGTGGCCCCTCTCTGTTTGCAGTGGCAGACTTTCTTCTCTTTCTGTTTTTGATACATTAAACGTGTCTTGCATTTAAAATTACTTGAAAGAAGTAAACATCTATTCTAAAATCTAACTTTACAGCTATCTCGGAGTATTTTTAGAATATATGTACAGTCGTTCATCCTAAGTATTTTTATTCCTATTCATTGACACACCATTGACATTCCCCATTGATCGGGAAACTTCATATATTACCCTCACCACTTCATCGTTTGGATTTTAATTTGACTCTATTATCGTTGGTTGATAATGAACCTTTTAACATTTGTAAATTATTCACCATACAACCTTTTCTATGGCACTAAATAGCCTCACAGTGCTGGTGCACCATAAAGCCACAATCAATCAATCAAATAATCCCGTTCGAAGAGAGAGAACATTCTGATTCTACTATTAAGGGCTATAGGACAGCCCTGTCTAACATGCTTAAGTTCTCTAAGGGCCAGGCCAATGGTTCAGACCCTTATCTCTCTGATCTGATCAAGTATTTTGAGCTGCAGATACCGGTATCTTGTTGTTCACTAATGTATAGATGGAATCTCTTGTGTCTTTTGTGGGCTTTGTCAAATCCTCCGTATGAACTTTTGGGTGAAGCTTCTTTTGAAAACGTTACCTGTATAACTGTTTTCCTGCTTTCCTTAGCATCTGCGATGAGAGGGAGTGAGCCTCATGCCATATGCATATAGATAAAGGTTGTTTACAGTTCAACGATAATTATTAGTCCATTTCTCTCCCTTAGTCAACCAGGGGGTTTTTTTTTGGCGAAAAACCAGCTTCCTTCAGTAGCTCCAGTCTCAGTCATATCTATGCTGGGGATGATCAAGATGGACTTCTCTGCCCAGTTAGGGCTTTAACATTATTAACATTCATTCGTCATTGGAGGATGTTCTGAGAGTTGCATTTTGGTGGTCACACACTACTTTATCCTCCTTGTACCTTTGATTTTTGGCATATCAGAGCAAAGGCATTTTTTTCTGTCGGCCCAACAGTTACAGCACAAAATATAGTCCAGTCTGCTGCCAACTTGCAGAAGTGAACACTCTTACCATACAGGTGAGTATATCATTCTTAGACAATTTTTGAGACCATCAGCCTCCCTGCAAACTGGCAAATGCAGTAAAGCAATAGTGACATGTAATATACTGCTGCTATGAAAATGTAGCTAATTTGAATTATGTAATACTTACCTGTCACTATTGCAAGATTCTCTCCCCCCACCCCGCTTTGATGTCCAGTAGTCTGGATCCAAGAAACAGATGACAGCTACTGCACATGGATCTATGACGTGTGGGCCAGACTGGGTCTGTATTCTTTCTGTTATAGTCCTGCTAAAACGTTCTTCTCTGGAGAATGAAATTTTTTAACGTAGATGAGGGAAATTCCTTCCAGGAAAAGGTAAGGAAGGCAATAGTGACTAGCAAGTATTCCTCCTTCCCCAAAATATATGTTTGTTAATAGGGTTCATATCTAAAAATACGTGTAATGTACATGCATGAGTACAATCCATGGCTACAAATTAGGTATTTTGCAATACTAATCATTTGTCAGACAAAATTACATAACTTTCTCTGAGATACATGCTCAAGGCCATTAAAATATAATGTGAAAATAATAAATCCAAGTAGATGTTTTGATTATTTACATGCTATGCTGGTATAATGACTGTCTAAAATTTTGATTGTTTCATCTCTATTCAAAAATGTTAAAAGATGCTGCATGTATTTCTGTTGATCAGTCTATTTGATACTACGTATAAAGTTTCTGCATACAATCAAAACATTTAGCAAGCAAAGAGAAACCACTTCCAAAAGATTCTTTGATGATAAGAAAAAAACCCAAATCTATCTGGACATTTTTTTATGGAATTTCAAGCAGGGAAGTGCAAAAATAAGATGGATATATCATCACTAATTAATGATGGTAACCATGTTTATGATCCAGATGACATTGCAAATATTTTCAATAAATTCTTTGTAAACATTGCCTCTAAAATTACAGAACGCAAGTTGGACTTGGATCATTCAAAACTAAAAAGTTTTTGTTCCACAAAGTTCCAAATGATACTAAATTTGAAATTCCGGAAATTAATTCAGAGTTTGTGTTGAATTACCCAAAAAAAAATAGAAGAGATGTTTCTGAATGTACAAGACTTGACATAATAGGCCCAAGATTCCTTAAGGCAGCTGCATCTGCTATTGCTGATAGTATTACCTTGTTGTGAATCACAGTTTGAGAACAATTTAGTCAATTTCTCCAATCTTGGAAAACTGCCCAAGTAACAGCACTGCATAAAGCTGGATCAAAAGAGGACCAATATCAATTCTTTCTTCCATCTCATTCCAAATTACTAGAAAAGTATGTACACAATTCTTTTATGAACTATCCCAACAATCACAATCTGCTTCATGACAATCAATCTGGCTTTCAAAAAGATCATTCTTGTGAATTACTGCACTTCTCTTTATAATTGACAAGTGGCTGAAAGCCCTAGCTGAAGGAAAGTTAGTAGGCGCTGTAATGATTTATTTTTAAAAGGCTTTTGACCTAGTATATCATGAAATTCTTCTTGAAAAGTTAAATATCTATCAGTATAGTGAAGATTATCTTAACCCTGGTAGAGCGGAGTTGTTTTTTCATGACATCCATCCACATGCTTAATGTTTGTAACTGCCTGGCCTGCCTATGCTGAATTGTTTGAGAGCTGATAAGGAGTTTTTAACAACATCAGTGTTACTGCCTTAGAACCAATAATATTAAACAGAATTGTATGAAATTTTATCAGATAATACTTTAATGCATTCATGTTCTGTACATATATTTTTCAATAAAATTCACATATTTTTTAAGGTTGCATGGCAACCAAAAGAATGAAATTTACGAAAATAGTGACTTCTAAAAAAAATCATATTGAAAGCATTTGTTTTTTTTTTGCAAATTTTATTTTCAAAATATCATATATTTTTCTCAGTTGTATTACTTATCGTAATATGTTACTTCATTACCTCTTGGCTGCATACAAGGAATCCGTCCAACAAGAATTACCATAAAGAATTCAATGATCTTCATATGAATAAATTTTAAACTGTTTTTTTTTATAACCACTTGAAGGTAAAATTAAACATTATGTCATGGTTGAAGTATTTTGATAGTTGCCATTCCTTATATGTATAACAATAAAGTATCAATTTTCATAGCAACAACAGTAGTCTTGCAAATGGATACATGTGGAAATATATGAGTGTATTGGATGCATATGTATCCAAAATTATTGCAGCATCCGCTTTTTGAAGCCAATATTGATTACTTATATCATTACCTTTTTCATACATGAAGCATGATCCTGGGGCCTTGATGAGATGTATGTTATAGAAAGGAATAATGTTAGATACCATTTCCCACACAAGTTATCATTTGTTATCACTGCCAAATATTTCCACAAGTTATCATTTGTTATCATTTCATGATGAAACATACCAACATTTGTCAAAACTTCAAACATTAATATATAAAAATATCAATGTGTGTTTTAAGAACAGAATCAGCAAAAGCACTTTTTAGATATATTTTCTGAAGATTTTAACTGCCGTGCTTGCGTTATTTTCTTCATAATATCAGTATGAAACCATAATTGAACCTGTCATTGAGTAATAATGGCAAACATCAAGGTGTCTAGGAAGTACCTCTTCATTAGACTGGCAGTTTTTGTAATTCATTTGGCACATACATTAAGGAAAATATAATATTCGAAGAAAGCAAAGTCTAAATATTATGTGATAAAAGATTTAGCTATAAGAATATTTTTTTAGGTCAGAAACCTATGGGACAACGCTATGTTGTGGAATATTCAAGAAGTGCTAAAAGGTCAAGGTTTTCTTTCATCAGTCCTTTTTGCAAAAATATGAAAAAAGCAAAGCAAATAATGTCTAACACATGGACAACAATATTACGAGTATGTAGACAAATATTAAAACCATAAATTTGCAATCCTATTCATGGATTGTTGTAACGAAGCTAAAATGCTTTAGTGGTAATGTTAAGAAAAACCCTGTTTATAAAAATAGATGCACCCACATTTTTGCTCGTGGCTGTGTACAGATTTAGTTGAAAGAAGGATCTAGTTCATTAATCATTATTTTGTGCCAGTAGCATCCTCTTGTATGCTATTATGTACTCCTTCTTTGTGTGGTATATTTCAAAGCAAGGAGTAACACAAAGTGGCACTTCACACTGTCCGCATTTCATGGTAGTAGTTCTCCCAGCACGCCTTTTTTGTATTCCCTTTGAGGCAAGTATTTGTTGTTTTTTTTTCACCACAAACTACACACATCTTTTGATAATACTCAGAATTTTCATTTCTGATTTTGCATAGAAACTGTCGACCCTCCAGCCACAGTAGGACCTTTCCTGATGGTCTGGTTCTTCTCTATGGATTTCTGCAACAAAGCCAGCAGTTTGAACAATCTGGGATATTAATTTTCTCCTAAACACACGCCGAGGCATTTTTACTACATCTGGAGAGGATATTTTGTATAATATATAAGCGTTTAAAACTTAAATTGAACATGTAAAAGAAAACTTTTTTCCACCACTTGAGTGTTCTTGAATTAAAACATTGATATGACACCATTTGATCTGATCTATCTACACCCCCATATATTTATCATAAAGGTTGACTATATCTGGCCATTCAATAGCAAGGCCAGTCTTTGGGTCACTTTTGCCAGTTTGAATATTCTGTATTGACCCTGTTGTACCAAGGAGAATGACTTGTTTCTTATCATTGTATTTCATAGCTACTAAAGGACCAGTGTGCATAGTGCAAGTCTCTTGTTGAACTGTCAGTTTTGTGTCCTTAAGAGTTTGAGGAATCCCTTGTCTAGTGCTACGAACAGTCCCAATTGCACTTATTCCCAAGTCCCATAGGTCTAGGAACAGTCTTGGAGATGAATAGTAACTGTCCATGAACAAAGTGTAACACAGTCCAAAAAAGTTGTGCATCATGTCCATAGCAAGGTTGTATGTTTTGCCATTTTCACCTACAGATACATTATTTTTACCAACATACAACTGAAACTTGGAACAATATCCATTAGTAGAGTCACAGATCATGTAAGACTTGATGCCATACTTGATTGGTTTATCGGAATTATCAACCCTGAATGCCAATAAATTTACATATTTGTACACTTTTTGTTATGTTATTCTACTTGGGACAATATTACAACATTCATTGTCTATCAACAGACTTTATCTTACGCCCAAATAAACAGTCATTGTATTTCACCCAAAGCAACAGACTTTGTAATTTAATCCAAATATCAGAGCTCTTATTCTTAGAAAATTATTAAAATATGAATAGGATTCTACATGTTTTGAGAAGTGCTATAACTTTGTTTATATTACCTCTGGCAAGATACACTGCATTGTTGCACAGATGAGAAAAGCTCATGATGATGACACCACTGGATCTGTGTATCTTTGCTCCAATAGTACTACATACAGTACAGCTCACGTGCATCGCGGTGGAGTACTTAATCCCCTCCACTTTAGCTCCGCGATAGCACTCCGCGGTGGAGGCATAAATTGGCATAAATACCTACAAATCACCACCGCGTTTTGGCAGGAACGCCGATGTAAACTCCACCGTGGAGGAGCTAGTCGACATTACTGATTGACATCTGAACAGCCAATGAATGAAGACCCCCTATGGAAAGACTGAGACGTCAAGAGTGATTTACAACAGGATACCATCTGAAGAATCGGTTGTTTTTATTTCGATCATATATTTGGACAATAAAAAAATAATTTCAAAAGTCTTGTATAAAAGTACACATTACTATTTATAAAAGGTTGATCGACTTCTTTTGCAATAAGTTTATGATTTTAATTTATTTCAAAGAAATATGAACAAACTTATGCACTGACTTGACGAGAAGCACACATTGCTGAGCCTCTCAAGCAGAATAAATTTATCATTTTGTTCCAAAGGAAAGTAATTCTCTGAGATATGGACAATTAAAATCCAAATTGACATCCGCTTCTGCATACCCCCCCCCCCCCCCAAACAACAACAAACCTAAAACACTGAATTTACACTGAAATGCAAACCACGTGCTTAGTCTTTAAGCAGTAATAGCAGAGTCACGAGGCTGAATATTATGACTGCATGTATACTGTAAGGGACTGACCATTTAATATACGGGGTTTATATGTTGTTTTGTTTTTTTGGACCGGGATATTTTTTGTTCTTTCATCACAGTAATTATTTATTTTAAGTGAAATATGGAACGGATTTACGTTTGCTACAAAAATCAGAGAAAGACAATTGTTTTCATGCATTTACACCCCCCCCCCCCCACCACGGTTGGAAAATTCAATTGTCTCTCTCTCTAATAAAGACTTGACTTCAGCGGATGTTCTACAGAAATCAAGGCAGTGACCATTGTGAACACTGTTGTAAAATATTAACAAGGGTTTGCATCAAAGGATGATGTAAGTTTCAGCTTGGGAACAGTGTGTTTTTATCACACGAAGCCATCTGACTTAACGCGTGTTGTACTTTACAGCCGCAATTATGGTCCCGCCATTAACAACGGAAGTTTGATAATTGTTAGTAATTAATCTGAACTCTGCTTATTACCGAAATGAAAAATAATATGGAAAATTCTAAAATCTGAGATGTTCTGAGATTTTAATTTCCAACAAGTTTAGAGCATTTTGCATCGATGTATTGTCTCCACGTGTATCCTATTATTTGCTCATTTTCCTACGGCGAAAATATAAAAATAAAATATACTTTTGTAATTATTTTTACGCAGATATTAAAGAATGCAGTTTCCCGTTTGTGACTGTTAGAGTCTTTGGTTATTGAGTGTGTTTCTGTATGTGGTATATTGCTTTATACTGTGTCCCGGTGGATAAAATGTGGGACTCACACACACACTTGGGTGTCTGCAGGGGGAGGGGGGGGGAGATGTTGCCTCGTCCCGCCCCAATTTAAAAAAAATAATAAATATATTCCTTTTACTTCGGCCCCCCCACCCCACCCCCCCGGAAAATTCCTGTGGATGCCCATGAACACACGACTTTAGAGCATGTGCTCGGGAGTTCCTGTGCAGTGGTAGGAAAATTTCTTTCTTTTTTGCTCCATAATGCTATGTCTATTTTTTACCACTACTGAACTTTTCCAGATTTCAGTTTGTGTACGTTGAGATTTATAATCAGTCAGATTTTAATATTTTAATTCTGACGATTGACTAAAAATGTTGACATGTCAAGCAACGGAAAAAAATAATTTTGGTTAACATTAATAAGCATTTTAGGGTTATTTTTGAAACTCGCATTAGTGAAACACTCTTCAAAACATAAGCAGAATCACGAAAAACTTTAATGGCAGGAACATATTTTTGGCTTAGTGTGAATGAGGTGGCCGCTAATTGAAGAAAGCTAGCCAATCTTGGAATACTTAAACTCTTACTGAAGCATGTAAAAAAAAAATGTTTTTAATAGTAATAGATTACAATGACTTGCGCAGTAGTGCTTTGGATTCCATATTTTATGAGAGAGAGAGACAGGTGGGGAGGGGTCTTTTATTGATCATTTTTTCCCCCCTGTATTACGCTATAATGTCTAGTACAGTATTACTTTTCTTACCACTTGCAAACTTTTCCAGATTTCAGTTTACAACAACTTGTGCAGTAGTGATTTGGTTTCCATATTTTATGAGAGAGAGAGGGGGGGGGGGACTTTACTAAGAAGAGTTAATGATATAAAATTATTCATCTTATTTTTCTGTATTCTGCATATTATGCAATAGGAAAACGAACAGAAAAGAAAAAGTTAAACATTAATTTCATCTGATGCGCAAGTTTGTCAAATCAATGGCAAAGAAAACAAACCAGCAGAAGCGCTGCTGTTGTACTTTTAGGTTAACAGTTAGCACATGAAATTAACACGTCAATATCAGCAGTGTTGATGGCTTCTCTTGTGCTAGGTTACTTGCATGTGTCAACTACATGTATCTAGGATGACCTTTTGCAACCATTTATGATTTTTTTTAACCCCGCTACTTTGGTAATTAATGCAAAATAGTAGTTTAAAATAAAAAAACGATGTGAAATCTTAATGCTTTATTTAAGCGATTGGATGTCAGAAAAAATCGTACAATATGTCAATGAGTACTCATGCATGGAGTAACCATCGGAACTTGAGCGATTTTGTTTCACTTCAGTCAGGTATGACTGCAGCTTTGTTATTAATTTGTTCGATGTTTATCGTTCTTTTCATTGCAGGTAGTACAATATCACTGACTTTCATATGATCATTAAAATTTTGTAATGCGTTTACTGAAAAAGAAATAAGGATATGAATGCATGTTTAGATTCCGATAACACTGTATTGAAGAAAAATTTTTTAGATTCGTTGCGCAAAATGTAGTTTTAATACAGTTTGCGAGGCATTGTCATTACATTATCATCATCTAAAATATAATCTGGCACTATGTATCATACATTAGCTTCGTTAGAACAAGGAAATATTTATAATTAATTGAATTACTACGTTTTTTTCAGTATAAAAAAGTTAGCAAATTACTCCCCAGAGGGATAACGATGTAGATAAATCGGTATCATAACATTAGCTTCGTGAGAACAAGGAAATATTTATAATTAACTGAATTACTACGTTTTTTTTCAATATAAAAAAGTTAGCAAATTGCTCCCCAGAGGGATAACGATGTAGATAAATCGGTGCCTACCCCCCTTCCCCCCCCCCCCTCCGTCTCTCTCTCAACCTCTGCTTGCATGGGTGACAAACAGTAAACCATGCCCATATTATCGAGACCACGTCCACTCCACGGTGGTGATCGGATGCGACTCCGTGAGAAAGCGTGGTGTGCAGGGCTATTCTCCGTCAGGATGCGTGGAGGGGTTTTTCTTAATCCTCTCCACTCACTCTTCACCTCACCGCGATGCGTGGGGTTCCAAAAAATCACGTGAGCTGTACTGTAAAATAAATTTTGATCAGCAAATAGATAATGTTCAGAATGCAATTCTAATGCAATCGAAATGCTACCAATGCACGAAAGAATATTCTTGAGAAATGCCAAACGATGTATAAGGTGTTGACAAAATCTGCCCCCATTTGCCTGAAGAGCATTTCCAGCGAAGAGAATCTACTGGTACTCCAAAATCTAAGAGCGTTAAAAGGTCACAATTTCAAAATACCCAAACCAAAAAAGAAGCTGTTCAAAAATAACTTTCAATTTTCAGGTTCTTTTGTATGAAATAACATTCCTCAGGATATTAAATCAGCTCCAAGTAGGTCTTCCTTCCACAACTGGTGTCTTAGATGGTTGAAATCCTAAAGAAAAAAAAATGTTATTAAAAAGGTAAAAATATGGGATACTTATTTATGTACGGAATAACATTCCTCAGGATTTTAAATCGGCTCCAAGTATGTCTTCCTTCCACAATTGGTGTCTTAGATGGTTGAAATCCTAGAGAAAAAAAAATGTTATTAAAAAGGTAAAAATATGGGGTACTTATTTAAGTACAAGTTACACCACCCATCTCCTGTTTTTCACCTCTGCAGCAATGTAGTATTTAAGTGAGTAGTTGCTAATGTATTGTGTGTGTGTGTATATGCGTGTGAACATATTATTACCTGGTATATATGTACATAATAGAAGGCCACAAGGTGGATTACTTACTAATTTGTAACTAACCAAGTCACCCTCTGAAAATAAAGTCATTATTATTATTATTATTATTATTATTATTAACTCCATTCTTTCATAAATAGCCATTTCCATGCTAATTTACTTTATCTTTAAATTAATGGAGACAAATTTTGAACAGATATTGCATGTGGTGACCATCATTTTTCTACAATATCTGACCTGGATCATTGTATTGGTAGTGGGAATGTATGTTTTTAAGATTTTTTTTTTCATTCTTCAGCTTTCTTTGTATTCTGGAGTTATATTATAAAACTGGCTTAAATACCTTAATATTAGGCAACAAAAAAAAATTATGTGCGTTTCCTATTGCACTGGTTTTAAAATCAGGGTAGGCAGGTTGTTTTTATATATATATTTTTTTAAACATTATATATAAATCAAATAATATTTCAAGCACTTCCAAGTACTAGATGCAAAAATCAATTTTGGCAATGTGATTTTTTTAATAATTTTTATTTAAAAAAATTGAGGGTGGGTGGGGTGGAGAAAAAGTACTAGGGTCAGCAATGAGAAACTGGGACGGTCGGCCGACCAGAAACGCACATTTTTTTTTTAGCCTTATCACTGCATTTAAAACTACTAGCATGTTTGCTATAAATTGCAATGAATTTAATGTTACACCAAAATACTTTTATATATTGTAAATGTTTAAGACCATTTTAGTATATTAAATACGAATGATAAACACAGAACATACAGCCAAAACTTTATGGGCTTTATGTGTTCAATCTTGACACTTCACTGAAAACAAAATGCCCATTTTGCCTCTCTTGAATGGCCCTCCGGACCAGTGGCCACCTGCTTTATATGGCCAGAATCCGGTGGCTTCAAAAAGTTCTCTGTTTAAATGTACTCCTACTAACGCGACCAGCATATTGGTGCAAAAACTTTCAAATTAACCCCTCACAAGTGGCCAAATAATGGAGTTTTTGGATAGAAATCACAGGAATGTTTGTTGATTTCTGAATTAGAGACATTGACATTAATGTTCCAACATGCCAATAAAGTAACTTTAATCCATAAAAAGAGGTAAGTAGTCTGATGATCCTTACTGCTGTGTGTTCCTTAGATGTTAGGTTTGTCACTTTGATAATTACTGGCAATTAAGACGACTGATAATTGTCAAGATGACAAAAGCTAACCACTGAGAAGCACAGTATTGTTCAGTTCAAGTCAACATGACATCCAGTTGCAAGAAAAGTAAAAATGGGATGTTAACTGTTGTAGCTAATCTCTCAGAGATTACGAAATGTACATGAAAGTGTACCAGATAAAAACCAGTTCATGTGACAAGCTTACTTCCTTTGAACATGTAAATAACTACAAATTGCCATTGAAGGAATAAGTTGTTGTAAAAAGTGCAAAATGTTGTCAGACATTCTCAGTTTAGAAGGAGAATTAAGTGCATTTAATTTGACTAAAAGAAAAGAGAGAGAGAGTCCTTTGATCACTACTGAGAAATGTTATGTCAGAAAGATTCAGATGAACATTGTCACTTATATACATTCAACTGCAGTGGAAAAATGGAATCAGTGGACAGTGATAGGTACCACCTGATGTTTGTACCCTGGTTTTATTGACAAGGTGGTTTTGCACCACGATTGATGATGATCCATAATTATTTTAAATAACATTGATATAAGTTTTATCATATTGATTCCATAACATTTTTGTGATTTTTAAATGAAAATATTAAATATTTAAAAAATATTTATGCCTTTCATACTTGACATGTAATTATTACTCAGATCGGTGTGATCCCCCTCTAAAATATAAAGCCACATTCCTGCTGCAGTAGGAGTCTCTCCTTGGAGTTCATCAGTGTATTTTTAGTTTTTGTGATTTTAGCAATTTTATAACAGAACTTGCATGAAAATTTGAAGTCATCCAAGACACAAATAAGAGGGGGACCACTGTATTTGGTGGAACTTGGACAATCAGAGGCAAATAATTGCAAAATCTAGGTTTTCTCAATCATAAATTGACAAAATTCAAACTATGAATGATTTGGCAAGAAAAAAAGGCTCAATATATATAGGATATTTTCTTTTCCTACGTTAATACCGGATATATTTCATTGTGTGCTACTAAAAAAAACATGATATTTTAAAATGAATCATTTTTGTACCACAAGATGAAATATATCGGGTATTTATGCAGGAAAAGAAAATTTTCTTCTTATGATATACCAAACTTGCTCCTGAATCGATTAAACTTAACTCTTCAGCTTACACCCCACCCCTTTTCGTAAATTCACCTCACTTTCATTGGCTGATCATATCAGCGACTTAAGAGAGTGGTAGGATTGGGATGACCTAATCTGTTGCAGTAAATTACATTTTTGACATTTTGTAAACTATTTTACCCTATTTGACCACAAAGCAAGTCTGATTCAGCAATGCATCACAGCGGGTTTATCATTGTTGTCATGGTAGTAAGGGGAAATAACTTCTTAGAGATGCAAATGGCATAGAGTCAGATTTCTTAAGCAACAAATAATTTCCATATCTGAAAGGTAATGCAGTTTTCATTTATTTGTTCAAGCTCACAATGTGCTCATTTTTGTTGGTGCAGGTATAACTTTTGTATGCACATACAATCAAGCATCACATGGCATGATTGGAAATCTTGTATTTCCACGTGAAAGTATAAGGATATATCTTTCACATGTGAAAATACAGGAATGAAAAAATATGAAAATTATTTCACCAATAATTTTCAGTATTTCACACTTAAGTATATAATAATAAAAAAAAGTATATTTAAAAAGATGTAATCTTGTCATGACTTTTACAAATTCTATGCAGACTTTGATTGCCCTAGCAATAGACTTTGTAATCCCCTGCATGCTGAAATAAAGTATATGCAATACCCATGCAATGTTCACAATAAATTTCTCACTAGAAAGAAAATTATTGTTGTACAAAAAAGGAATGCCAAATTACTGACTTGATGGATAAATTCTATGCAATTTAGGCAGTTCAGCCTCCAAACTAATGTGTAGTAAAGGGTCAACAGATCTATATGCCCATGATGTAGGAAGATGAGATTGAGCTTTTAAACATGTTGAGGATACAAATCTGTAACAATTTTGGAACCCCCACTTTTGTGCATGCAATTTTTCACTGATTTTATTTTGCACAGACTAACGTTGTCACATGTTTCAGATGCCTGAAGTCTGCTGGAGGTTATCTTGACTGGCCCATTGGTCGTGGAATATTCTTCAACAAGGACAAGAACTTCCTTGTTTGGGTCAATGAGGAGGACCACTTGAGAATCATCTCCATGCAAAAGGGTGGGAACCTGGCTGAGGTCTACAAGAGATTGGTTAATGTAAGCAAAACATTACAACATTTATTTTAGATTTTATTTTCCCTGCAAGTTCCCAGGATCACACGAGATAGAATCAGACGTGATGAGTCACTGAGTTGATCCAGCATCAGCAAGTCTCTCCTTGGAGTTCATCAGTGTATTTTTAGTTTTTGTGATTTTAGCAATTTTATAACAGAACTTGCATGAAAATTTGAAGTCATCCAAGACACAAACTTTTCTATCATATTGAGACCTTTCTTCACCATTGCTATACATAAAATTTAGAATTTTAATAGCAGTAATACAATACATACTACTACTGCATTGCTTTCCTTTTCTGGGATGCTAAGTGTCTAGTCCAAGGTAATATTCCCTCATCCAATTAGTAAAACAAGGCCCAGAATATACAAAAAAACATGATTCCAGTCTGACTCCTTCATCATGGCCACAGAGATGCTGCCAGGGCGCGCGATTTGCGCAAAATTTGTACGAATTTGCGCACTTGGAAAGCATTGATGCGTGAGAACTCCCGCAAATTAGTTTAAAGTCTTGCATATACAAATGTAATCTGCACAGTATGTAATTTTTATTGAACTGTTAACCCTTAAAGTGCTTGTTGTGGCATATGTTGTACTGCCAGTAGAGGTCTCTTAGTGCATGTCTCGTTATCTGTCTTTTTTCCGGTAGGCAACTGTTTACACATTTGAATACTTCGGCTCGACATGAACGGTTGTTAAACTAAATTTTATTGGCACATGGGACCTGGAACAAGCATTGTCAAGGTTGAACCTAGCATTCATGAAGGAAGTTTTACAAATGCTTGTTTAAAGTAAGGGCTAATACAAAATCCAAAATGGCTGACTCCCAATATGGTTCATCTTCAGATAACGATTTCGTTTAGCAAATATTGGCCGATGATAGCAATGATAACAATGATTTTAAAGTTTGAAGTATATGAGATTATTGGAGCCTGGAAAGTGGTACTGGAAATACCAGTGAGTAATTTTCAACCCAAAAATAATGTTGAATACGAGTCTGATGTACATGCTGGATGGACAAAAACAGACGGCATGCGGGTCAACACCCCTATTAAGCAGTATTTTTAAATTAAATGTCAAAAGGCAGAATACTAAGCCTAATTAAAATACAGGCAATTTAAAAGTAGAGTCCAATTTTCATTTTTTTTTTTCTCAATTCTGCTTTGAGGGATCTTGTGCTACATAAAACTATAGCACACTAAGGGTTATGATAAATTGAATAAATAAGAATATAAAAAGTAAGGATATTTATTTTGATCAAATTACCTCTGTCTGAACAAGCTGACTATGGCATTGATGGACTTAAAACTTGAACACAACATTGTGGAACAGATAAGAAATCTGGCATAGTAGTCAGCAAAGCACTGATTGAAGAAAGTGAGACTTTGGCACGGCTCTTGTTAGTGCAAAATTATATTTTGGAACAGAGATATCCAAGAGACAATACCTATGAGCTGTTGAAAATTGAACATAACAGCAATAAAAAAAACAACAGTTTTCCAACTTGTTCAAGCTGGCTTAGCTAGCTATGCATATGTGAAAGGGGGTTCTCAGCACAGAACAATATTCATACACAGATTAGGAACACATTAAGCTCAGTGATTAACAGATTAATGTTAAAACAACTAGAAGAAACATCTTTTGAGGATTTTGATTTCAATAGAGCAGGAAGAAAGAAAGAGATGGATATTTATGTGTTATGGTAAATATTGAACTATGACCGTTTCCTCCTCCCCCTCATTTTTTTCTACTCCCCCTTTATTTTGGTGACAAGGGGGAGCTCCCCCCTTTAGATAAAATCCTGACAGCATCTCTGTGGCCAACATGGGGAGTACTCTTCCTCTTTTTCCTTGGACAGATCATGCAAGTTCATGTGTCAAGACACTCCAATGAATTAATCTTCGTTCTTGTCGTTGAATATATTTGCTGTCAATGATTGTCCTTTTTGTACTTTTTTTTCTCCCCAGTCCTTGCATTAATTGTGTGTTTTTCTTGTAAAATGTGAAGTGTTTTTGCACATTGCTTAGTGAAACTTCATGTGCTTCTGTTAATTGTTCCCCTTTTTAGTACTGGTGTCAGTGTAATTATATTCTACCCTTTTGTAGTTCCCAGCTGTTTTTTTTTGTATTGTATTCTCTTTCAGTGAGATAATATGAATAAAGGTGTGGGTAGGTATGGGCATAAGAAGGCCCTGTGGGACACTTGCCCCACGAGCCTATAGTGTGCTGGTTATGCATGCATGGACAAATGTCCGATTTGTTGCCTTTGGTCAAAGGATGTGTGGGACTTGGTGTTAAGTTACCTCCCTTATTGGGGGAAGGGTGGGGGGAGGAACGCCCCATTTCTGTTTATCTGAGGATGACTCTCCATTCCCAGGTGGAGTCTGGGTCACTTCGCATATTAGGGAAGTATACTTTTGTGGAGCAGGAACCAAGAGCGACTTCTGTGGTTAGGAGATCGCCAGAAGGCCAACCCACACCAAAATTGGCTAACCTTTTGCCCATAAGATTCTCACGTGAGATCTAACTGATTTTGGTCTTGTGCATTTTAACATGCAAATTAGGTAGAACTCACATGAGTAATAGAATCTAACAAAATCTGAAAATCACATGAGCAGGAATTATTAATATGAGCAAGATCTTGCTCACGTGAGCAAAAGGAAAAAAGCCCAACAAGTATTTGATTTGTATCTGATAAATATAAGTTCCAATAATAAAACTTATTTAGCAGCAATAAAGAGAATTTCAAAATGATATTAAAATCTAGTGAAGATGAGCATATTCGAGTTCAATTATGCATGTTTTTGTGAGGTTTCTCACATGAGAAAAAAGACAACTAGTATATAAATATGTGATAATAATGATTTTTAATTATTATATTTATTATATCCCATGCATTCTATAACAATAAATGCTCACAGCACAAATGGGCAGGTGTGAAACCACTCGTTCACTCATCAAGTAAATTAGTGTGATTATTGTGAAAGCATTGGTCTTCACGCACATGAAACTATCCGGGTGTACTGCATCCAAGCACTGATTTCATTACTGATGATAACAAAAAGTATAGGGTATCAGGCTAGTATAGACCAATCAGAAAAGGTTGCTTTCATTGACTCAACAAATAATCCAAAATTATACCAAACAATGTTTTAATATTTATATTGTTGATAAACATTCAGTGCATTGTGCAGTGACAATTGTAAACATGTAGAAGTATTTGCAAGGTGCACAGCGGCCACGAAAATGGCAAAAATTAGATGACAAGAGAGTGTGATCGCATATATGAAATTGATGAGCATAAGAGACTAAGAAAGCACCAGAAATGCTGAGAAAATGGACACTAATGGCTAAAATATGACGGAGAGGCTGTGTTATTGGTAAAATACAGTTGTTATTGTTTTGAGTTGATGTTAATGAATAATAAATGTTGAATTAGAAACTGAACTGGCTTCTGTTTGATTTTGGCAGGATCAGTGAAATTTAGACAGGATCAATAAAAATATTTTTTTGGTGATCCTGTGGATTAGTGAAAAAAATCCTAATTTTGAGCCCTGTATCTTGTTTTACATATGCACACTTTCTAAAACTCCTTACACATACTCCGGCTTGTTTGCTGTTAATCGTAGTTTCACTGGGGACCCCTAAAATCAGAATAAATCAAAGGAAATGAAGTGGAAGGAATGAATACAAATTCATAATTGTTTGAAACAATATTTATCACAATTGCTTGAAACTGTATTTATCAAAGTTAAACATTCTTTTGTACACTTGTGCAATATATCAGTAGTTTCTATCATAACATTTAAAAGTTTGTTGAAATTAAACCTCAATAGAGTACCATGATGTACTGATATTCTGTTCAATTTCTTTTGTAATAGCACTTTGTACACAAAATGAATTTTATTAGCTGTTACGTTGTCTTTTTTAAATTAAGCATAGTGTGTTCTGTGCAAATTTGTTGCACACTGAGCAAATTAAGGAGACATAGTGGATGTATGATCTAGATCATATCCAGTGTATTATTATGGAAAGATTCCAGAAAATTCAGGCTCATACACAGAAAGGCAAGCTCTTCAATGTAAGGAATCTCTCACAGCCGCTTTCTCCAATATGTGATACACAGAAAGACAAGCTCTTTAGTCAAAGGAATCTTTCACAGATGCTTTCTTAAATATGTGGGAAAATCTTCACATTTTTTTCTGTATGGGTTTAGACACTTTTACTTCACTTCCATATAGAAATCCATTTTGGGGCAGGGGGTTGGGTTGTCAGATTGTTAATGGTTTCCCCTCCTCATCTGTTAAAATTTTACACTATTAAGTGAAAAACAAGAATGTTAGCCATTTGAATTACACTTAGTACTGAACCACCTCTTCTAAACAAATCCTCTCAGAATAAAATCCTGCATCTTATATGATTCCAGTACCATCCAATGAAATAGATTACATGCAGCAACATGTACTATGTAACCTGGGCAAAAATTTGACTATTTACCAGTTTGGCAAAAGCATTTCTTTTTTTAATTCAACATTAGAAAATCACTTCACAAGTCTTAGAAATGTCTGCAAGTTTTATTCATTAACATCCATTTTGAAAGCTGCAACATCATATCTGTCAAACATTGGTGCTTAACATCTTTAAACAAAACAAAACAAAAAAAAAAAAAAAAGCAATATGAAATTATTTACATCTTAAAACCGTTGAAATAGAACCACTGCCATATTCTTGGAAAAATTAAAAGTATAAATATTAGAAGCATACCTACATATACACGACTTGTGAACTTGCCTCAGATAAAGTTCAAACTTCACTGAATGAAGACAATTGTAGAATTTGATATGCTAGAAGAAAAACAGTCCGTCACAAAAACTGAAATGAGATTAGCAAGCTTGCATTTAATTTACTAATCTCATCATCCTATTTTCGATAACTGACAATGTTGCATCAAGAACTGCAGTTTGGCAAGTGCAGCAGTAAATAATAATGATCTGAAAAATTGTCGCCTCGATGATTATTAGGAGCAAGATTACAAGGTCATCTTATTTAACATACTAAATCGTGGGGGCAAAACTGTGAAAGTGTCTGCCAAACTGCTGTTCCTGTAAATGGGGAAAATGCAATATGATCTTGATTTTACTCACCAACATGATAACTCCATGATTTTAAATTATCTCCTGGGTTCTATGATCAGTTCCTACACATGTATTGGTATTGCTTGCAATGAAATTTCCTGAATTAACGAGCTAAATTTTGACAGTTCAGACTTTAAGTTTAAAATGGTGCCTGTTTGGAAGCAAGGCTGCCATGGGAGTAATGTGTTGTAGTACCTTAAAAAATTTATGTGCATATTTTGCAGTCAGTAAACCAGTCTTCAGACTGTAAACAAGGGAAATAACCACCGTTATTGTCTCGATACTGAATTAGGTATCTGTTGTGGAAAACCACATTTAATCTTATATGATTTTATTTTATTATTTGATTTGGTTTTTGAAAGCATAATTCTTTATAGAATGCTGGCAGAATGGGATCTCTCTCTCTCTCTCTCTCTCTCTCTCTCTCTCTCTCTCTCTCTCTCTCTCAAAGAAAACAACAATTATATACATTAAAAAATTTTATTCAGTATGAAAAGAGCTGTCAATTTTTGTTTCGTCTGGCAGCAGATAATAATAATAATAATTATTATAATAATAATAATAAAACAATAATAATCATAATGATACTATTTCACACTATTCACAACAGTACTTACAGTTATAACAGCAGGGACAGGTATAACATGCCTGATGATAGAAAGCAAAAGATTCAGAAGAATGGAATTTTATAAATAACAATTGATTCCACACTCACACACACACAGTTTGGTAGAAAAAAACTCATTATTGATATTGCATGGAAATGTATAATATAGGAAATAAAATCACATTAATTTACTTTTCTTTAGTCTATGCATAATGGAGTTTATTATTATTATTATTATTATTAAAAGTTTTGATATTTACCACATTCAAAAATGTATAAATCTGGTAATAATATTAGGCATAACAAAATGGAATTACTGAAATTAAAAAATAATCTTCATGTTTCATTTAATTGAGTGCATCTTGAGCATAAAATTATTTCTTGCACACTTGCTACTTGAAATTGTTTAAAAATTCATTTTTTTTATATTACTGTTGTTTTAAATACATTGAATACACTGGGCTAATGAGACTCTTAAACATTAGAATCTTGTCTTCGAGTAATATTGTATTCAAAAGAAACATCTGTTTGACAATAATCTTGATCCCCTGCTTGACATCCAACATTTGTACAGAATATTTAAGTTCAAATTGTTCATGCGAAAAACCAACTTAGAACAAATTTAAAATGTGATCAGATTCGAAGTCCAAATTTCTCATGTGAGAAATTAGAACTCTGCCTTATTTTCAAACATAGATGTAACGGGAAAGAATGTTTTCTAAGTTATACTTTCTCATGTGAACATTCAAATTCTTATGTGAGCAAAATCTGCACATGAGAAAATGTGGTTAGTTTTTCAATGGTTCACAAGATCTAAGAAACTGCACACACAAGCTTGCAAAATCTACCCAATTTACATACATTTCTAACAAGGTTCTCACGTGCAGCTTATGAGCAACTCATGTGATTAGGTGAAATTTTTCTGTACGGGAAGGATCCCTGGTGCTTGATCTGATGCTGTTAGTGCCGGTGAGGGATGGATCCTTGGCCCCTCCCAAGGTATCAAAAAGACCTGCGAGTGAGGGCACCTTTCCAACAGGGATGAGCAGCACTTTCTCACGGTAAGTAGAGTACCAGTGACCATTATAAGCATGTTGCACCTGCCTGACAGGGAAGAGCAGCGATCTCATTCAGATAGATCTGAGGTGGGTTGGTCTGTCAGATCTTTGTCACTGGACCAGGTAACCTATGTAACTATGGGGATATAGGGAGTTGGGCTTTGATCGCCCGTCTTTGGAAGGGGATCAGATCAGATCGGCATCCCCATTCTCTTTGTTCCCATTTAATCCCTAAGGGATTTGGGGATCCACACCACCCGGTAGTGGGTCATTTTTCCCCTCCATAAGATCATAGATGCCTAGGTCTTGGTTTCTAGGTAAGGGGGACATGATAGGCCATGGATCTGTTCTGTCACCTTTGCCCTTGTTCTGCAAAAAAGAGACAGCCAGCCACTCTCCTTTAAGGCTGTCAAGAAGGGATCAGCAATCTCGTTCACCTCCATGGATAACTAGTAGGGTTAGTCCCGTGAGTGGTTACGGGATGAAGGAAACCTCCTCTCCCCATTGAGGGATACCGAAAAGGATGGTCCTGTCTCACCTTGGAAGCAAGCTCAGGACAATGATGTTCTTTTCCTCCTAGCCGACTCTGAACCGGCTTCAATGGGTCCTTGGTGACCTTTAGGGTCCCTTGCCCCTTCCCACTTGTTAGATCATGTTTCAGAGGAGGAGGTAACCTGGTAAGTTATGAGGCTGTGAATGAAGCTTATCACCTTCTTCCCACAGACCTGTGTCCAAAGCCTTCTGGGCTTGAGGACACTAGGATTCTCTCCAGTCTGGAGAGACTTTCTGGAACCCACTCATGGTCACATCTTCTGCTGTTCCCTCACTGGTTCAGGAGCTTGTGCAGAATTTTTCCCAGGGCCAAGAGTGTGACAGGCAGCAGAAGGGGTGGTCGGTCCCTCCTTCTATGCTCCAGCCATTGGTCTCCACCTCAAGTTATTGGGTGCCTTCCTGGGCTTGACCCCTCAGGTCTCCCACTTTGGTCTCGAGTGCATCTCAAGTCAGGATATCAGCTGTGACCTGGGCTTGTGTCCACATCAAAACCTTGGAGGCCTTGAAACTTATGGCCTGTATCCTATGTGACAATAGCCTCTAACTCCGATCTCTTTTTGGCAGCCTCCAGTCTCTTTAAAGAGGAATTGTTGCCTCCAGCTGCACTTCAGTACATGCTGGAGGCTGTGGCTAAGATGTCTAGACATACACTCTCTGTCGATGACACTGTGGAGCTCATTAATCTCTGCAGAGATGCAATCTTGGAGACATCCAAGGTCTTGCTTGACTACTGCAAGAACCTGTTGAGGGCTGCATCTTGAGGCGAAAATGCTTTCCAGTGGTCTCATTCCCACCATAGTATCTCAGGATTTGAGGGAGCAACATTGGTCCCTGGCAACGACTCGAGGCCCACTGAAATCAGCCGAAATGCGCTGCCACCCAGATCGACCTATGGGATCTCCTCCCAGAGTGTTCTACCAAATCCAGCCTCAACAGACTCACAAACAGGACAATTTCAAAACTCCCTCCCACCCATCTTTAACTATATGAGGGAGTCATGGAGGCCAATGGACAAAATCTTCAGATCCCTCCCCCATCAACACGGAGGGAGGTAATTGGCCTTAGGGAGTTGCACCCACTTGGTCAGCCTTTCCTCTTCCCAGCATTCCAGTGGGTGTCCAACTGCTTGTATGGGCATCACGGACAATGTGTGGGTCTATTCTTCTTTAAGGAGGGTTACTGGCTTCATTTCCAGGAACATTCCTCTATCACACCCTTCTACAGAAGGGTGCAGTCAAGAGAGTGTAAAATGACCAAACCCCGGGTTTATACTCCTGGATCTTTTTGGTGTCCAAAAAACCCAGACAGTTTCAACTCTTAATCAATCATTCTGCCTTGAACAAATTTATTGAGATGACACCTTCGGTCTGGAATGCCATAAGGCCCTACAACTGAGCAGTCTCCATACATCTGAATAACTTCAAAATTTCCGTCTTCCCACCTCGTAGGAAATATCTCCAGTTTTGTCTTAGCTGCGAGGTATTTCAATTCTGAGCTATCCAGTTCGGCCTCACCTATGCCTTCATAAACTTTACCGGTGTGATGGGAGGTAATAGCGGTGATCTTGAGATCTTCATTGGTCCCCATCCTCCAGTATTTCAACAATTATTTGATGCACAGTGTCAATTGAGCTCTTTTGGTAGATCTTGAGTGTTTTTTGCACTTTGCTAATGAAGCGGTGGTTTAATAATTTGTGTTCCAACTTTTTGTTCCAGTGATAGGATAAGTATCACCTGCTCTTTCTGTTTTTTGCATAAATTATTCTCTTCATGTATAATATTGCAGGGCATGGGAAAGTGGGGGCACAAGAATGCCCCTTGGGATACTCACCTTGCTTAGCTTGCATGGGGTGTGCATGTTAGGACAGTTGTCTGATCTGTTGTCTTTGGAGTGACAAAGTGTGGGACTTGGCAGAAGTCACTGCACGTATAAGTGGAGGAAGAAAGGTCCTTCTTCCTCCTCATCTTCTTTGGACTATATTTCCCCTGGGGGAATAATAATAACAATGATAATGAGACTTCTGTGGATAGGAAATATTATAAGGTCCAAGTACCCCTGACACTTGTTCCAATGTAGTCGGTGCCGATGAGGGATTGGCCCCCGAGTCCCTACCAAGGGAGGAAGGACACCAGAGAGCGAATTGTGCCTTCTTGTGAAGGCAGTGCAGCAGATTCACTCAAATAGTTGTGAACTAAACTCCTTCATCAGATCGTGGTCACCAGGCACTGATCTTTGAGCACTGGTCACCAGTCAGTGAGTCCCACTGTTGGTCTGGGGACAGATCGGTCTTTGTATTGTGTGTTCAGAATATTAATTTTCAATAAAACGCGCTTGATTGTTATTATCATCTATGCTGGTTTTTAAAAAAATATAATATCCAATACTTAGAGCTAGTATTCCTTCAACTGGGAATCTCACTGTTATAATTTTCAACATTTGAGTGAGTATAATCTCACTCCCTCTAGGTATGTAGTAGACCATTGGTACAGTATTCTAACAGGTGTGTTACAGGTCTCACACCACTCAATCATGATCTTATAACCCTCATTGGCATAATCAGATTAAGTATTGTATCTTAGACTAGTGTGTTTACAGATCTCACACTACTCATTCATCATGTTATGACCCTTATTGGCATAATTGGGTTCGGTACTGTTTCTTAGACTGGTGTGATTACAGATCTTACACCACTCATCTTCATCCAATGCCTTGGTGCCAGATAAAGTATTGTTTTGTAGACGTTGTGTGACCTCTTGTATAAAGGCTCACATTTTCAATATTCACAATATTGATATGTATAATCTTGTTTTCAGACTTTCTTTCGGGAATGTTGAAACAAAGTGTGGGAAAATGCGGGCTCAAATAGGCCCCATGGGATTCTCACACCACCTGTCTTTTGTGTACAAGTTGCAGACAGACAGGTGGGTGTCCGTTCGCCTGTCTCTGGCCTAGCGAGGTGTGGGACCTCACCGAGAGCTGCCATACATACAGGGAGAGGAGGAAAGAGCCAACCTCCTCCTCATCTCAATACTCAAGCTACCTTGCTGGGTCCCTCAGGACTCGGAAGGGAAATTTTCCTTGATCCCAGAAGCCCACGGGATCTGTCTCCAGAGATATATAAAGCCCAAGGATCCTTGAAGTCTTCTGTTCCTCCCAAGGGAGGAATGACCAAGGTGGTGAACAAGGGACGGCCCCCACCTCGCCTGGTAGTTACAGACTACTTGAGGTCATTAAGGATCCTCATCCTCCAGTATTTCAACAACTGGTTGATGCAGAGATTCTTTTCAGAAGGACCTGTCCCCAATGGTGACTCATTTCGGTCTCATCCAAAACCTAGAGAAGTCGGATGTCATCCCTTCTCAGGACATTATAGTTGTAGGGATGAATTTTCTCGCCAGCTTCGGGAGAGTTCATGTTACTACAGTTATAATCAACCATGTGCTGTCCCTTATAACAGCTCTTCTGGCCAAGACCTCATCAGCGGATCGACTTTACCGATTTTCTGTGGATTTAGTTCATCTGGGGAGACTTTACTTGCACCCACTCCAGTTCCTGCTTCTAACAAACTGGAGACTGCTCAAGGACCCACTATCAGCTCGGATTCCCCTAAGATCTCACTTTCACTAACACTAACATTGGTGACTAAATCAGGAGAGATTTCTAAACAGAGTCCCAATTCACAAACCCAAACCCCACTCATTTATGTACACTGATGCATCAGAATCTGGATGGGGTGCTTACCTGGAACCAAAGGGGGTAGTTCTTCGGGGATTTTGTTCCTGAGAATAAGCAACTCTTCATATAAACGACTTGGAAATGCAGGCCTTACAGGAGTCTGTCAGCCTCATAAATCGTCTTGTGTTACGATTGTTTCATACAACATGTCAGTAGTAGCATAACTCAAGTGTCCGGGAGATAATACTTCTATTTGTGTAGAAGTCTAGAACCTCTCTCTGGAGGGCAGCCTCGGAGGAGATGACTCATACATCACCTGTCACTATTGCATTGTTTACCTTTCCAAGACAGAAATCACCCACATCAGTATATAAAAAATCTCCAACCTGGAAAGTCCTGAAAGTCAGTACCCCATGTCATAAGTCCATGTGCAGTAGCCGTCCTCTTCTTTTACAAACACCTATTCAATCGGTTGAATTAATCATGCTCTATGGAAAATATTGCCCTTTCTTGTGTCAAAGACATGTTCTGTCATTTGTATACGGGTTTCCGCATAGTATGAGTGTTTATACCCTCAGTCCATAGTATTTTTTAGTCGTAGCTTAAGCTTTCTTGTGAGTTTTTAGGCATTTGTTGTTCAGTTTTGTCAGCAGTTCCCTTTACGATTCCCTTCCCCTTCGTCGATAGGGTAATTCACAATTATTCATAATTGTGTCATAATTGACTTATATTTGGTTGTTCCTGACTCTTTCGTAGGTATAGTCTCCTTATTCATCTCCGAAATTCTGTGACTTAGTCTAAAAATTGCATAGGAGCATCTTGTTTGATGATTATTTGACTAATGCAGTATGTTTATTTTTAGACTCGGTAAAGTGGATCGCACACCAGCTTTATCTTCAAATAGTGTGTTTAGGTGGTTGCACACCATTATTACCAATAGTAATTCGGATCGCACTCCATTCATTATTATTCATTAGCATAATATTTTGTTTTACTGGTTTCACACTTTTCATTGTCATCAACACACAGGTAAAGTATTGCTGATGATAGATTGTGTTTGACAACAGGTCTCACACCATTCATCATTGTCATCAATACCATATGGGCAGGTAAAGTATTGATGATATTAGATTGCATTTGACTACAGGTCTTAGACTATTCATAAATACTGTAATCAACAGTTTTGATTATTGTTTCTTGTTTTCAGAAAGTAATGATGGTGTCCTCCAACAACATGTTGGTGGTAGCGTACCTCAGGCAACAAGAAGGCACACAACTGCCTTTTCTTTGTGTGGAGGTTTGGAACCTTCTTCACCAGGCAAGCTTAGACGAGATTACATTCCAAGTTCATCATATTCCTGGGAAGAAGAATATTTTAGCAGACAGTTTGTCCAGGAGAGGCAAGATAGTCCTCATGGAATGGTCTCCACACCAATCTATTGCAGAAGCTCTGTTTAGACTGTGGGGGAGATGCTTGGTGGACTTGTTCACAACAAGGCTATACAACAAGCTCCCCTTTTACGTTTGCCCAGTTCCAGACCAGAGGGCCTGGGCAGTGGATGCCTTCAGCCTGAAGTGGGATCTTCTGTTCACTTGCGCCCTCCCACCTTTCAGAACGATCCTCCAAGAGCTCCACAAAGTCAGGCTCTCTACTGCTCAGCTCATTTTGATATCCCCTCTCTGTGGCCCCAATGATCGTTGTTCAGTGATCTTCTTGATCTATTGGTAAACCAGCCCATTACATTGCCTCAGAGGAGGCACCATCTGTTGCAGCACAGGAGCTGTCTTGTACTCAACAGCTTCTCCACCTCCACACTTGGCTCATATCAAGTGATCTATTCGCCAGGACAAGTTTTAAAGCAAAGTTGTCAATTGCATTGTTCAAACCAGGAGATACTCCGTGTCCAAGGTCTAAGATGCCTAGTGGAGAATCTTTTCTAATTGATGCAGCAGGAAACACATTAATCCTAGCTGTCCCTCTATGAGCGCAGTGGCTGACTTCTATTCCTATTCGAAGAGAGAGAATGCTCAGTTTCTACAATTTAGGACTATAGGGCAGCTTTTTCCATCACACTCAAGTCTTTAAAAGGCGTGGCCATTGGTTTGGATGCTAATATTTCTGACCTTGTCAGGTATTCTGAGCTGCAGAGACCAGTGTCTCATTCTCTAAAGCCCAGATGGAATCTCTCGTGCGTGTTATGGTCTTTGACAAAATACCCCTATGAACTTTGGGTGAACTTTCTTTTGAGAACCTTACCCTTGAGACTGTTTTCCTGCTCTGCTTAGCATCTGCGAGACGAAGGAGAGAGCTTCATGCCCTGTCTATAAAAGAAGGTTCTTTATGGTTCAATGGCAATTGCGAATCAGTTTCACTCTTTTACCAACCAGATATTTTAGCACAAAAAAAACAGCTTCCTTTGGTAGCTCCACTCCCTATGGAGATCTCAGTCTCAGTTGTATCTTTGCTGGGAAGGATTAAGATCAGCTCTTAGCCCCAGTTAGGGCTTTACAGTTATATTTGTCCACTTCTGAGGGAAGAAGGAAGGGTAGGAAGTGCCTTTTCCTTCCCTTAAAGGGTTTTGCTGATATTTTATATCCACTATTTCTAGGTGGATTGTCCTAATGATTAATAGGGCTGATCAGTCCCTTACTGAGAGGGGCCTTTCATTAGTGAAGATTGAATCCCATGAGGTTCAAGCCATTGCTACCTCATGGGCCTATCCAACTTGTTCATCATTGTGAAAGCTGCATTTTGGCAGTCACACACTACCTTCTCCTTCTACCTTCGTTTTTTGGCGCACCAGAGTGAAGGCATATTTTCTTTACGGTCCATAGTAACGGCACAACAAGTGACTCGAGCAGATTCCAACCATGAGAGTGAGTATATCCTTTTTAATACCCGTTTTGAGGCCATCAACCTCCCACCGCACTGGCAAATTCAGCAACACAAAAGTGACAGGTAACATATTCTGATATTAAAATGTTGTTGTGTGTGTGTGGGGGGGGGGTGTAACTAATTTTAATTATGTAATACTTACCTGTCACTATTGATAGATTCCATCCTCCCACTCCACTCTAATGTCCTACAACTAGTCCCTATAAAGGAGGATGGCTACTGCGCATGGGTCTATGATGTTGTGTACAGAGTGTGTGTTATTTCTAGTTCTACAAGAACTTTTAATGCAATGGAAGGATGGGATTTTTTTCTTATGCGTACGAGGGTAATTTCCATCCTAGAAAGGTAAGCAACGCAATAGCGACAGGGAAGTATTACATGATTAAAATTAGTTTTACCCTCACAAAAAAATACATTTTACTCCCAACCACCACCACCAATAACTACATTTTTCTGGTAGGGGGAAATGTGTGGTTCTAATGAGGTACTCATAAAAGATAAAGCTTTGCTCTGCAATTATTTTGCTCCATTTTCTGACAAGTTTTAAAATGTATGCAAGTTGATGGTTACAGAGATAGCACGTGGCTTCCAAGTTAAGTTTGCCAAACCTCGACCCTGACTATAGCCCCAAACTGTTTAGTGCTACCTCAGCATGGATTTTGCACACAGGATGCACCTTTCTAACCACTTAATTTATTACTGAAAAGACTGCAAATAAATGCAAAGCAGGTGCCTCGTTTGGAGATTAACCCTTTACCTCATAGCATCTGTTAGTGAACAGGCTGTTGATATACATGTGCCAAAGCCACAGGGTGCAGTATGCTATAAATAGAACACTGTTACCTAAATGATTCTGTGTGAATAGGCCTGCCTGTAAAATTTAGAGCAGTGTAGTATAAAATAAGTTCAACATAAATGGTAACAATTTTACCTTGCTTCTTGTTTTTTTTTTTTTTTTTCATTCAAATATTTGTTATCTATAGATATGTTTAAGAGTAAAATCTGATCTTTATGGCTGTTCAATTATTTTTCACAGAAGAATTTTGTATATGCTTTAAAATCTTCAGAGAACTCGTTCATCATCAAGTCAATGAAGCTGTGTGACCAACCGTAGCTATCCTTTCTCTGCCTCTAAATCTACTGGTTAGTTGTCTACTTCTGTATCACTAAATCATCCGAATTCAATATATTCTCAAAAATCAATGTTGTCTACATCGATATTGGAGCCTATATCTGACTTATTGAAGCCTTCATAGTCATAATTCTAATCATCCCAACTCAAGAACGTGCTGAATTAAATCCACAGTCTCCATTTTGGATAGTGGAGAATCTGACCCAGTTACTTTAAATAGCAGATTATGACTAAATCTTAAATAGCAACTACGTGATGTGACGTAATGGTCATTTACATCAATGCCTATAGTTTATAATAGGATTTTCTTTCCTGAAGGTGGCACTTCAAAATGGCCGATATTTACTGCACGCATTAAGACATGCTGCCATGTAGATGGTGTACAGGTGTCCAATTCACTTGAATGCGAATCAGACCAAGTCGTTGAAAGGCGCTTACATTGGAATGTGGTAGAGGCATCCAAAAGCGCTTATGCGAGGTAAAGGGTTATAAAGGTTTTGATGACACACCACAGTCAGATTTGGAGGGGGGGGGGGTTTCAGTCAGGTCAGTTGATGATGGGCAAACCCAGTATTTTTTCTGTTTAGACCTAGGACATGTATGTGCATGTAGATTGTTAGTGATGGATGGAAAGTACTTATTTGAGTATAAGCTTTGGGAGTATTCTGCTCAAAGTCCCTCATGTCATTGCAGGTGATGTCAAACTATTTAATGATATATTACAATTAGATCATGATTGTTGTCATTTTGTGTGATGTACTTGGGATGAGATCATTGTAAATATCCAAGTAGTTAGAAAATTATAATTTACTTAGCATCATATGGTGTACTAAATCATCTTTCTTCCTACAGGCCATCAAAACCCTGGAGAAGAAGCTGACTTTTGCCCATCATGACAAATTAGGCTACCTGACTTTCTGCCCAACCAACCTTGGCACAACTTTGAGAGCTAGTGTACATGTAAAAGTCCCCAAGCTGTCTGCCCAGCCCAACTTTAAGGAGATTTGTGAGAAATTCAATCTGCAGCCCAGAGGTATGACAGAGAAATTATAGTTGCAATTTGTCAGCTTGTGAAAAAGAAAGGCAAGCCCTTTTAGAAATTTGGTGAATTCACTATTTTAATAGTAATTTGTTGCCTGCTACTATTGCATTGCTTTCCTTTTCCAGGACACATAGTCTCCGTCAAAGCTAAATTGGTATTGGATGGCCAGAATTGAAAAGGGGAATATCCCAGTCTGACTCCTGCGTCACAGCCAACATAAGGAATACTTTCCTCTTTTTCCTTGGATGATGAACACGTTGCACATGTGCTTTATCACTCAGTTAAATTTGCCTTAATTTTTGGTGTTAATGAATTTTTAGCACTCGACCTATCTTTTTGCATTGTTCGAGTTTTAGTCTCATCAGACCTTGCTATATTTGCGTGTTATATGCGTTCCTTTGTAAATTGGGGGTGGGGTCACCTTAGTAAGCAGTGCTTCTGTAAGTTGTATCCCCCTTCACTATTCTGGTGCTAGGGTAAGTATCGTGAAGACCCATTGTTAATTTTGGATTTAAAAAAAAAAATTTTTTTTCTCCAAAATGTTTCTTTTTCAGACTGCAGTGTTGTAAGGGGTGGGCAAAAGAAGGCCACATGGGACACCCAACCCACCTGCTTAGCATGCACAGAGTGTGTACATACAAACAGTTGTTCAATTTGTTGTCTTTGGTGTGACAAGGTGTGGGGTTTGGCTGAAAGTAGCTGCACATATAGCGGAAGGAAGAAACTCCCTTATTCCTCTTTATCTTTATGGGATGATACCCTCTGTTCCCAGGAGTGTCTGGATCTTTTCCCCTTTTGGGAAAGAATAATGCCCAAGTGGGGCGTGAATGTTTTGCGACCTCCGTGGTTCTTAGATCACCTAAGGCCCAAGGGTGTCATCAGTGCCAATGATGGACTGATCCTTGGCTCCTCCTAAGAGAGGCAAAACACCTGAGAGTGACTCGCACCTCCCATTTTAGGGATAAGTAGCGTTCGGGAATAATTAGTAGCATAGAAACAGGGGCATCGACCTCATTCCTGTCTGTAGACCAATAATAGAACCCCACTGACTGATGACCAAAGTCCGGCAACCGTTGGATGACCGGTGACTGGTCACCAGATAAAGACAGGTCCGGGGATAGGGGTTGGCCTGTATTTGCCCTACTAGGGTTCCCTATGTTCCCTGTTAATCCATACAGGATGTGGTGACCCCCCTTTTCTGGGAAGTAAGTCGCCTCCTCCTTCCCCCCCCCCCCCCGCCTGCTGGAGTGGCACAAGTGGGGATATCAGCTGGGTCTTATGCCCTCCTTCAGTCTATTAAAGGAGAGGGGGGGAGACATCATCTTCAGTGTTTGCTGGAAACTGTAGCAAAGACATTATATGCCCTTTTTATGTCCATGGCCCTCTCTGTGGAGCTCCTTTACCTCTGCTGGGACACTACTTTGGAGGCGCGAAAGATCTTGCTAGACCACAGGAAGACCCTTTTAAGGTCTGCTCTGATTGAGTCGGGGATGCTCTTTTGAGGCCTTGTGCTGTCACAGTATTTCAGGGATACCAGTCCCTGGCAGTAGCTCTTGACCCATTGAAACTGGCCAAGAAGCATGCTTGCCCTGACTGCCCTTTGAGACATTCTCCCAAAGTTTACAAGCAGCCTCAATTCGAAGCTTCCTCTCGCCCATCATTCACTAGATGAAGCGATTGGAATGCCCAAGAGAGCCGAGATAATTGCTAGGCTATGGGATCACAGGTTACAGAAATAGTCAGTACCTCGTCATTTAGGCCTTGCAGAAACTGTGATCCTTGGACAGAAATATCCTGGCAATAACATACATGAATTGTGGAAAATTATGTTTTTATAGCCTAAACACCAGTTCCCGAATCTATTCAGACTGGCCAAGTTCCCGAATCTATTCAGATTGGGCAAAATGTCTGTGGTTCTGCCTTTCTAAAAGAAATGATTGAGAGAGGAGATTCAATTCTCAAAGCAGAATTCGCACTACTCTGAGGGACAGGCTAGCATCAGAAACACTAAATAAATTTATGATTATGTAAATGGGAGGGCGTCCAATAAATGATTTTCCGTTTGCAAAGACTTTGATGAAAAATGGTGTAATAAGAAACAGAAGAATATTTACCAGCTGAGCAAACTGAATAAGTATGCAGATGCCTTATACTGCCAAAGAAGTTATACCCCTGATCACACCCCACCCCCACCCCACCCCTGTCTAGAGGTGGGTGTGGAGGACCTCTCCATCATAAAAAATTTTCTGGCAGCATATCTGGGGGAGAACGTGTTTGACTCCTCCCCTTTCTCAAGGAGGGAGGGGGTCTGCCCTAGCAACTTGCGCCCTCTCCTACAGTGTCTTCCTGTTCCTGATGTCCCAGTAGGTGCTCGGCTAACCTTTTTTTCAGGGCTTTGGTCAGGCATGACAGACGATGTATGGGTCCTTTTCACTTTAAAGGATGGCTACCAGTTTTGTTTCCAGGATCATCCTCCCCTTTCACAGACCCCCATTTTCTTTCACCAGTCCTAACTGGTGCATTTAAGGGAAAAGAGGTACACACCCTTCTGCAGTTTAAAGGGTTGAAAATGACCAGTCTCTGGCTTTCTATTTCTGGATTTTTCTGGTGTCAAAAAAAGGCAAGAAGTTTCGACTCGTAATCGACCTTTCTGCCTTAAACAGATTTCTTAGGAAAGAATGCTTCAAGACGGAGACTCCTGCCTCGGTTAGGAACACCATAAGGCCCTGCAACTTGATGGTCTCCATTGATCTTCACAATGCATACCTTTACATCCCCATCTTGCCTTCACAACGAAAATACCTGTTTTGTCTCAACCAGGAGGTATTTCAATTTTGAGCTCTTCCTTTTGGCCTAACCTCTGTCCCCAGAGCTTTTACCAGCGTGATGGGGGTAGTCGGACCCACTTGTGGTTTTTAAACTGATTGATGCAACGTCCTCAGACTCTCTTTTGAAAGACGTGTCCCTCTGTTGCTCCACAGTGACCCGCCCATTTGAACACACTCAAGTTCTCTAAGGGCCCAGACATTGGGTCGCACCCCATTCTTTCTGATCTCGTCAGGTATTTTGAGCTTCAGATACTGGTATCACACTCCCTAATTCCTAGATGAATCTTTTGTGTGTTCATTGGGCTCTAATGTCCACAAGTAATCTGTGTCCTTAAAAAAGAGGTGATGGCTCCTGCACATGGACCTGTGACACAAGGGAGCAGACTGGGTTTGTGTTCTACTGATTTGAACTTACAGAATTCTCTCGAATGTTCAACTTTGGAAAGATGAATTCTTATTATACGGACAAAGGTAATTCTGTCCAAGAAAAGAAAAGCTACACAATGGCGACGTGTACCAGTAAGTATTACATCATTAAAATCAGTTTTACCTCCTCAAAAAATATAAATACTTTGACTTCTGCCTTGCTGTTAGAGTATGGTCAGAGGCATCAGAGAGGAGAATCCTAGATTAAACAGATGTAAATTGTAGCTCTTTTTACTATGGGGTTGGCTCACTATGATCACGCCATTAGTCCACCTTTTCAAATGATTAATAACATTTAGCCCTTTTTTTCTTGTCAAATCTGGCTGAAACACTGGACTATATATTTAGAAAGCCCTGACTATCCTGAAAGCAAACTTGAGACCACAAATATAGTATCTATTGAACATTTTATACATCATATTGTCCACTATATCAGTGTAGCTCTCTTTCACAGACTGCATAATGACATTGCATCAGTTTTTCATGGAATTTGCTGCCAGATATTTTTATTTTTACTAATAATGTAGTCTTCAAAATAGATTTTGTATTAGATTGTGTTTTTAATTTGCATACATGCCATATTTCCAGACAGTGGGGGGGGGGGGGGGTTTGGAGACTCAAAAAGTGTGTTTTGGGGTCCCAAGGGGGTCAGTGCCTGTGACCCCCCCCCAAAAAAAAAAACATCTTTTCAAATCAGCCTATAGCAAATGACTGGAAATTCAAATCTGAATAAAAGAAAATACCATCTGTTTTCTCTGAAGCATTTAATATACTTACAAACAAAAAAAATGGTAGACTTAGCAATGTCAAATAATATCACCTGCATAGGTCTGTAAAATGATCTGCTACTGAAAACTGCAGATTGTACTCAGCAACGAAATTGCAGAAAAGTATGTAAGCTCTAGTTACATTGTCTGTCGACGACTGTTTAAAGAAACTATTTAATTTTTGCCATGTCACGATGCTGGGTGGTGTTGCTATGTCGACAAATGTCATAAACTCCAGAATGACTAATGTCAATATGGTGGTTGCAATATGTGCACAGAATAAAATATTCCCCAGGAGTTCTAGAATTTTTTTTGCTGGGCTTTGATGGTTTCGGAGATGGCTCCATATTTACTGAATAGCTACTACGTTTCGACATTTTTCCTTCGAAAATGAATCACACTTTTACACTTTTCCATTTTATATATGAAGTAAAAATCCGACTTCAAAGAAACGTTGCCGCTGATCACAAACTTTAATAAAGATGGCTTCAACATTCTCATTCAATGCAATCAGTTTGTTCTTCAACACGCATCTCTTTGATGTACTAAACTTTAAATTGGGTTGTTCCACTTAATGTACTTTACCTATGCAAATTAGCCTAATGGGCTCTCCCACAGCAGTGTTCAAAAGGATTTGACACGACACATCACCCTAGCTATTGTGAGCCAATTAAGTAAATCTCTGAAAGGTGGCTGTTTATCTCTGACCGCCTTACCTTTTAATTGCCTCTAAAACGGGTGTATAAACCTGCCCCGAGGATAGTTTTACATGAGCTTTGAGCAGTACTGTTTATATATACCACAGATTATGGGTATATATAATAGTGATCAAGAAATATACGTTTTTTTTTTGTTTATTTTTCTTTTTTGGGGTGGAAATTTTTTTTTGTTTCTAAGATTGCTGAAAAGCATGTTTTTCGAAACACGATTGTGCCGGGGGTTTTGGGAGTCCAAAATCGTGTTTTTCGCGTGACACATCGTGTTATGGCAAGTATGAATTTGTTCCTTTCCTCAATATTTCGAAAAAGGAACTTTAGGTGATAGTGTTTGTACACTTAAATCTTGGGGGTAAGTACAATGGGACAAGCTTGCAAGCCCGCATATACTTTGGTCGAGACCACAACATCCAACCAACAGACAAACACTAATTTATTATATACAGCCTATTTATTAAATAATGAATTGCATTTAAATTGCTTTCACAAAAATAAAGTGAATAGAAATATGTTGGATGAGAAATATAGCTTTGATTATTGTTATTACTGAATCATGCATAAACTCGTAGTATCATGTGACATGATTGTAAGTACTATAGCATCATGATAGACCTGCTTTGATGTCATATTATGTAGCAACAAACTTGTTGGGTCCTATGTGTGCTAAACAGCAGTCAGTATGTGTTTGATGATGCCCAGTAAATGTAACATTTGATGAATCATCCCATTTGCAATCATAAAGGACTGATGTGTGATGTATGTATCAAGAAAAACGAGAATTATTATAATGGATTCAGAACATGATGTACAAATTATAAAACTAGTGCTGTTGAAAAATAAGTAAGCAAAATTTAAATAATTTTATGTTTGTAAGTAAGCAAGTAACATAACATAATATTGTAGAGATGGGCATGGAGTATTGATGAATTTTATAAAACTTTTTTTGACCCTAAGTCATGAAACTATTTGGCCCACTTATTTGCAGGTTTGGCCCTTTTTTAAACTTTTTCTGTGGGAGTTTCCCCTTTTGGAAAAATCCTAGAAGCAACACTAATAATTATACCCCACCTCTATAGAGGCGGGTGTATGTAGTAATCCTCTTGTCCTGCAATATTTGTTAGAGTTATTGAGCAGTTTTGGTTGGATTGCCGTGAAACTTGGTAAATATTATGGTCATCAGCTTGAGATATGCCTGCTGTCCCATTTACAAAAAAAATTTAATGTTTACACAATCATTGGAACATGAAATGATTCCATTTAAACGCGATTAATTCACTTGCATGCCAGAACTGGCAATTAGAGACAAATGTGAATTGTTTTCATAAAAGATATTGAGAGGAAAAGTAAAGTCTTAATTAAGTAAAGAAATAAGTATTTTCCATAATAATGCAGATTACTTGATTATGGGCTATTTATCTGTTTAGCTAAGCTACTGCTCAAATTTTGACCAAACAATGAATGCTACATATCTCTAGAGACTTGTGCAAGACAAGGTGTATTATGGAATATGGACTGACTCGTTGCTCTAATACTCCAATGATTCCATAAATGACATTAATGTTATCAAGATTAAAGCAAGAATCAAACTTACCCTTCCATATCCATCCAAGTTTAGTCTGTCCTGGTACATAACATTTCTTTAAACATAAGTTGTACATGTAGACCAAAATCCAAAATTTCACAATGTGTCTTCCATGACTACTCTGTTTACAAAATGTACACCCACCACAATCTTACCTCTGAGAAATAATGAAGAACGTATGGATAAAGTCACCTAGAATTTACAAGAAATAATCAGACATTTTCTTGATTTTCTCTTTCATTATTCATGAACAGTTCGGATATATGGAAGTTAGTTAGCAATAATGCCTATGCAAAAATAATATGCAGGATTTTTTATTTTCTCATGCCAAGCAGTGGCGGTCATCTCAAAAGTTACTCCCTAGTATAATTGTCTATTTGTGTATTGTATAAGTTACCTACCTTTCTTGCAAGGGATTGCCTCCCCATGGAAGGTGTTTTACTATACAGTATATAGCTGGTTTGTTGATTCATTGACTAAGTGCTATATGTTGAAATTTAGATGCTTAGAGGGTCTCACACCAACATTACCTTTAAATAGTGTGTTTAGGTGGTCTCGCACCAGTCATTACCATCTGTAGTGAGTTTCGGTGGTCACACACCACTCATTCATTATCATAATATTGTGTTTTGATGGTTTCACCATACTCATTGTTATCAATAATATATGGACAGGTAAAGTATTGTTGGTTTTAGATTGTGTTTGACTACAGGTCTCACACCATTCATATACTATAATCAACAGTTTCTTGTTTTCAGAAATTTTCTTTTTGCAGCAGTAATGTCACAGAGTGTGAGCATAAGAAAGGCGCATGGGATACACATCCCACCTGTCTTGCTCGCACTTGTTGCTAATGTACAGATGGGTGTCCAATTTGTTGCTTATGGTTGGACAAGGGCTGCAGAGATGCTGCCAGGGTGCACAAATCGTGCAAATGTTTTTTTTTTTTTTTTTTTTTTTTTACGAATCTGCAAGCTTGGAAAGCAGTAATGCAAGAAATTTCCTGAAAATTAGTTCAAAGTTCAGCATAGAAAAATGCAATCTGGGCAGTATAAAACTTTTATTTAAATGTTAAGATAAACTGAATAAATAAGAATCTAAAAGAAACTTTTAAAAGTAAGGATACTTGTTTGACCAAAATACCTCTGTTCCAAAGTATTCAGATGTAGGTTAATACAAAAGGATGCTTGTAAATCCCGCTAATTATTTATAACAGATAAATGTGTGTACTATAGGGGTTCTGCAATTTATGCCCTTTCCTCACATTTGTGCATGTGTAAACTTTGGTCCATTTCCAGAAGGTGAGATTATAGTCAAGCATGGTTATGTGGAAAATTACTGATTCTTTTCAACTTCAAGTCGGAAGGGATCATTCTCTGAGTTCATCATATTCTTGGGAAGAAGAATATTTTGGCAGACAATCTGTCTAGGAGAGGCAAGGTGGTCCTCATGGAATGGTGTCTGCACCAATCTGTAGCAGAGGCCCTGTTCAGACTGAGGCAGACTAAAAAAGAAGGATAGCTACTCTGCATGGGCATATGAAGTGGGGGAACAGAATAGGTCTATGTTCTTTATAGTTCTCAACTTTCTAAAACTTTCTATCTAATGGGAGGGTGGAATTTTTTTTATTTTACGAATGATGGTATTTTCTGCCCAAGAAAGGTAAGCAAAGCAATAGTGACAGGTAGGTATTACATCATTAAAACTAGTTTCTCTCTCTCTCCTCACACACACACACCCCGCACCCCAGAATTTTTTTTTTTTTAAATACCCCCTTCAAAAACAACATTTCTCAAATAATTCATATAAAGAGAGGATATTTTATTTTCCTACGTTAATACCAAATAAATTTCATTGTGTAGTACAAACAACATAAGGCAGGTTTGGTAGATGTTTACAGGGCTAACATGAAGCGATGTCATTTAAATGTGACAGCTTTAATGTGCATATCAACAAATCACTTTGCTTCTGCAATTATTTTTTTTTGTAGTCATAGCCGTTTGGATGGATTTCCATTAAAGTCGTTAGATGTTATGGTCATCGCCTAAAGATGCACATATCCCTCAATTTTTGTTACAGTTGTTGACCTTTGTGTCCTGCAGCTGAGTGCAGTGCAAAACAGAATGTCTTGAATGCAACTAGTCTTGACGTTTTGTGAAGCATTGCTGTACATATTATGGTCATGATATAAAGATACACATATTTACTAATCTTTGTGCTCCCTTGATTTTGATGAGAGTTATGGCCCTCTTCGACTTGCAGCTGGATGCAATTTATGACATAATTTTGTGAATACTACTTCTGCAGTTTTTAGTGGATTGCGAAACTTTGTATATATTATGTTCATCATCAGAAGATATGCATGTTGGCCAGTCATTGTACTTGCACTATTTTCAGAAGTTGTGTCCTTTTGTTTTACTATAGACTCAAATTGCTTACCATTCCTCAAGTTTTAATTTCAATTTAAATTCAGCTTCAGTGATTCAATACTTCACGAGACTTAGTCATAGCTGTTTTTTCTTCCAGGTGTTGATGGTGAGCATACTGCAAGTGTTGGTGGAGTTTACGACATTTCCAACAAGAGGCGACTTGGCCTGACTGAAATTGAGGCAGTTCAAGAGATGCGACGTGGTATTGAGGAAATCATTCGCCTGGAGAAATCCTTTGAAAAATAACTGTTCCATAAGTCCTGCCAATTCAGTGCTAATTGTAAATTCGTTTTTTTCCAAAGTCCTGAAAATTCTGTGTTATATGCACACTATTTCCCATGTGTTGCCACAGAAAATTGTAAAAAAAAAAAAGTATACATTTTACTATCTTTTTGATTTGTTGCAGACTCATTGTAAACAATTATATCTTTTCTTGACCTCTGAATTTCTTTGACTAAAGCCTTGCAATTTTGTTTCTCTTAAGAAGGGTCTTTTATTTTTTTCTGTGATCAATAAATTATAGTACGATGTTTATTTTTATTTTTGTTTTATTTTTCCTCTGACTTTCTGTGCATAGTAGAAAAACTAAATGTATTCAGTTAACGCTTTTTCAATTGCTTTTTCCCCAACTCGCGCATACATGCATGCACTAGAAATGGATGCCATCACAAATATTTGCACTTTGCATGATAAATGACCTATTGACCACCCACAAAGACGCACATACAGAGACCCACCCTGAGAGATGCTTTCAAGATCCATGATTCATTCCTAGAATTAGTATTGGAAGGTTTTAGAACCATAAAAAACAAGATCCCAGTCTGACTCTCGCAACACAGCCCACAGACAGAAAACTATCCTCTTTTTCCTTGGACAACATACATGTTGGCCATGTGCAATATCGCTTGTAGAAAATTGCCTTTGTTCTTGGTTTTAAAACAATTTTGCACCATGCTTGGTGAGCGGTGCTTTAATTAATTGTATTCCCCTTCATTTTTCAGGTGCTAAGGTACCAGTAAGTATCATCTACCCTTTGTTGGTTCCAAATTTTTGTATTTTGCACACATTTTTCTTTTTCATAGTGTAATTTCATATGCTGTGGGGAAAGTGTTGGTTTAACTTGGGCGAGTCTTGAATTGTTTCATGCTCTCGATCGTTAAGTGTATGAAATTTGGCACTTTCCTATCACAGAACAATACCAATGACGACTTCAAAAATGTACCTAGGTTTAATACAGGTATGTGCAACTTCCTCCAGGGTGTGGGCCGGATAAGCAATTTTAAAAACCACACCCTATGATGTAAAGAAGCGGACAAAAAAAGGTTGCACATGCCTGGTTTAATATTAGGGTTCGATATGGGGTATAAGGGGAATTTAACACTGGTGGGTCTCTGTGGGAATTTAACAAAGATATACTGACTAGCACCTACACTAAACCTTTTTTTTTAAAAAAAAACATTTTCATTGATACTTAATTTCCTGGATTTTGGAGATGGTCACATAATTATCATCACCTGCAAATTAGACTTGTGTACGAACTTGTCTCTCTCTCTCTCTCTCTCTCTCTCTCTCTCTCTCTCTCTCTTTCTCTCTCTCTCAGTAGTAGTAGTAGTATATTGTCAGCTATGGAACTCTTTCTTACATCTTATGTTAATATTCTAATACGAATAGCTAAAAATGTAAATTATAACTTGCTGGACCAGCAAGACTTTAGAGTGCTTGGAAAATCAACATTTATCTAACACAAATATGAAATTTTTGACACATCATAAATATAGGGACAAAACAGCGACCGAATTTATCAAAGGAGACAACTCTTTTTGTGAGTCCATTAGATTATTATGACTTTCTTCCACTACTAATGGTACAGATAGTACCAGTTCCAGCTTTAAAATATAAAAAGGAAAGATACAAATGGAAAAATGAAAAAATCTCAACAATGATGTATGCTTTATAAAAATATTATTTGTCAAAATCTAAACAAATGATGATAATTTCCCTGTGTACTCTTCTTATTGATTTTTACGTGGTATGTGTTAACCCTTTACTGCGCATCAGTCTGGAGGCTGGACTGCCTGATTTGCACAAGATTTGTCCATTAATTCAATAATTTGGCATCACTTTTGAGTTTACTTCTTGTACAATAATAATTTTCCTTATAGTGGGAAATTTGTTGTGGACACTGGATGGATATTGGGTATACTTTATTTCAGTATACAGGGGATGAAATCGTTCGTTGCCATGGCAACCAAATCCAGCCTAGAATGTGTACAAATCCTGACAAAACTGCATATTTTTCAGTATTCATTTATATTAGGCTTACTATTTTCTTGCAAAATCAGTCATGGTTTGAATTTTTTTCCATTTTTGATTGAGAAAAGTGATATTTTCTAATTATTTGGCTTGGATTGTCCAAGTTCCACCCGATTATAGGCACAACAAGTGTTTTGTTTTGCACAGGATTTATCCATTAATTCAATAATTTGGCATCACTTTTGAGTTTACTTCTTGTGCAATAATAATTTTCCTTATAGTGGGAAATTTGTTGTGGACACTGGATGGATATTGGGTATACTTTATTTCAGCATACAGGGGATGAAATGGTTGGTTGTCATGGCAACCAAATCAGGCATAGAATGTACAAATCATGACAAAATTGCATATTTTTCAGTATTCATTTATATTAGGCTTACTATTTTCTTGCAAAATCAGTCATGGTTTGAATTTTTTTTCATTTTTGATTGAGAAAAGTGATATTTTCTAATTATTTGGCTTGGATTGTCCAAGTTCCACCCAATTATAGGCACAACAAGTGTTTTGTTTTGCACAGGATTTATCCATTAATTCAATAATTTGGCATCACTTTTGAGTTTACTTCTTGTGCAATAATAATTTTCCTTATAATGGGAAATTTGTTGTGGACACTGGATGGATATTGGGTATACTTTATTTCAGCATACAGGGGATGAAATGGTTGGTTGCCATGGCAACCAAATCAGACATTGAATGTGCAAATCATGACAAAATTGCATATTTTTCAGTATTCATTTATATTAAGCTTACTATTTTCTTGCCAAATCAGTCATGCTTTCAATTTTTTTTTTTTAAAGCAAGATTTTCTGTTTATTTGGCTTGGATTGTCCAAGTTCCACCAAATATTGGCACAATAGTTAGGTGTTAAGATTGAACACTGGAAGTCAATAAAGTTTTAGATGTATATTCTGTGCTTATATATTTTTTTTTTTAATGTACTCGCATGGTCTTAAACATTTCAAATATACAAAAGTATTTTGGTCTAACATTGAATTTGTTGAAATTTATACCAAGTAGCTGTGCTACTATGATAACAATTAAACAATGCAGTGATAATATTAAAATATTAAAGCTGATTTTATACCATATCACCAAAATATGAATACCTGTGTTCAAATTCAAAAGATGTTGAAAGAAAGTTGAAGAATGACAACCAATTCATAAAAACCATGAAGATAAAAGTATAATCAATCTCGTGTATTTATTCACAATATGCATACACATGTACTTCGGTGCTGCATTATTTTGATCCAGACACAAGGAATGTACCACGAAGTCCACTGATGATGAAACAAGCTCTTATATCCTAAGATACAGTTATATGTAGTTTGTTTGGAAGCACATGGTTTTAATATTCGTGTGTCAGAGAACATAATCAGAAAATAATTTATCATGTACCTTTTTTGTCTTTGGGATTTTAAATAAAAACCCCAAACAAGCAGTTGTCAAAAGAAAGAAAGAACTTGACTTGCATCAGTTGCTGAAATAAATATTCCATTTCAAGATTGGATAGTAGATTCAATATACAATGGAAAGAATCTCCTTAAAGCTGGCTTAGGCCAAACAAAAAAATGTGTTTCCTGTCTTCCGACCATCCCTGTTTCTCATTGCCGACACTAGCACTTTTTCCCCACCACCATTCCCAACATTTTTTTTTTTTTTTTGTTTTTGTTTTTGTTTTTTTAATAATAAAAAAATTCAAATTGCCGAAATTGATCTGTGCATCTAATTGAGCCGGTTTTGTCATGAAAGGCGTCATCATGCAGTAAAGGGTTAAGATAAAAGTAGTATAATCAATCTCATGTGTATTTATTCACATATATACATATGCATGTACTTTGGTACTGCATTATTTTGATCCAGACACAAGGAATATACCACAATGACCACTGATGATGAAGCAGTTATCTGTAGTTTGTTTGGAAGCACATGGTTTTAATATTTGTTTGTCGGAGAACATAATTAGAAAATAATTAATCATGTACTTTTTTTACTTTGGGATTTAAAAAAAAAAACAAGAAACAAACAGTTGTCAAAAGAAAGCAAGAACTTGACTTGCATCAGCTACTGAAATAAACATTCCATTTCAATATCGGATAGTAGATTCTCTCTCTCTCTATATTGTTACGACTCTATGGTCTAAGAAAAATGTAACAGAAAGAAAGTGAAACCAACAAATCAAGTAAAAATCAACAAGCAATTTATTACTAGATAATTAAAATGAAAAATCAAAAAGTCACTTACAGTAATGTGTTTTGAAATCCTAATAATCCAATAAGAATGATTGTTCTAATCACAAGTCCTAAATATAGAATGTTCCGAATTCACAGCTGTGTCCTTGAATGTTATGATGTGCTAATGGTCTCCAAAGTCCTGATGTACTAGAAATCTTGATGTGCTGATGTCAAAATGAAGTATTCCAAAATATCTGAATAAGTTCACTTAAATTCCAAAATCATCAATTAAAAATCCAAAATCCAAAAGTTTATGAGCACTGTTGTAATCCACTGAATATTTAAAATAATTCCTCTCTTAGAATTTGGAATGAATTTTCACAACTGTAATAGCTCTTTACAAGACTGATGGTAATGTCAACTGAATAAATGTCCACCAAACATGGCATATATAAAGATTGGTCACATGACAGAATGTTCTAGAACATGAGTCATCTTAATGGAATTTTTACTTGTAAACAAAAATCAACCTTGACCTTCAAATTGAGAAAACATATTGATCAAAACAACCTAATTCAAGGACACTAGTTAAACATGTTTTTCCTGATAACATTAAGATTTAAGCAAATATTAAAGTGAAGAAACATTTATAATTTCCTAAAATATTTATAATATTATATAAACATCATACATAACAATATATATATATTATATGGCATGGACAATGGAAAGAATCTCCTTAAAGCTGGCTTATTTAAAACTGAATACTTAAGTCATATAAAAATAAAATTATAGGAAATTCATATTTCGGAGGGGTATGCAAGAGGGGCACATTTTTGGGGCAAAGGTGTAATTTTTGGAACATAACAAAAAGGGCATAAATATTTCTCAACCCAAGAACACACTTTTGGTCACAATATTTAGGATATTCTTTTAAAAATAAAGAACAAAGAAGCTTCCACTGATAGAAGTATTCTATATTTAATAAAACATAATATTTGAAATTATTTGAAGATGGCACAGTTTTAAGTAGGTGTTTTAGTAATCTGGACAATGTGGGATGGATGCTAGAAAGGGCAGAGGGGAGGGCATTAAAGGTAAATATGGTAGGAGCATCCTTTTCTTTATATCTTGTTTGAGTACTGAGTGCCAAAGATGACAGATCTTGAAGGATTATTACAAAATATAAACTGCTGTATACAAATTTATTTTAAAAAATGTCTTCATAAACCATGAAATATTCCCAAAGATCAATGTCTGAATCACACTACTCAGAAGTAATGATATTTTATTCCACCATGTCAATTTGTGGATTAAGAAGAAAATTAAGACATCATATCATATGATTAATCTAACATATTAGATGTTTTGTTTTTTGGGAATCATTAAACATTTTATGAGAAAATAATAAAGAGGATGAATATCATCGTTACTTGCGCATGGAATAAATATCAATAAATAATTTTCAATCAAAATTAACATTAAAAGGAAGAATATCTTACTTGGAGACAGTCAATGGTAGTGGGAATATATATCTCTGAAATCATGACAGTCAAAATGTTTGTGGAATAAAAATGTGTAATATAATAGCCTTATGAAATGCATTCAGTTTGTAACCATATCACTATTTTGTTTAACTTATCACATTATTGAAAAGAATGACAAAACACAAAATTGGATGTCTTTAACAAGTATTTAATTCAAATCTAAAATATTGTACAAAAGAATTATATTTTACAGTCGACAGGCTTGCATAGGTTAAAAATTATTGGAAATTCTGTGCAGTAAAGCTTGAATGAATAGGACATAATAATGATGCATGTATCTTGAAATAATCACCAACAATAACTTTATAAAATGAAGCCAAATAATGAGTGGATACATTAATTTTTTTGCCTGAAACTATTGCAATGGTTACCTTGTTAGTATGTGCCCTGTAACATCTGTGACAGATGGAAAATCATTACTTTAATTTTGTCACTTTTCACAAAAATTTAGATTCACTGACCAAATTATGTTTTGCATGGTGCCAAAATGATATCTCTTGATTGCACAGATAAGTTTATTGTCTTTTTCAATTCTCAAGCTTTCCTAAATAGATTGTTTACAATTTCTTGTATGTATTATACTCTGTATTATACATTATATTTTATGTACTGTATTCTGTAACTCTAAACCCAGACACATTTTCTGTTAAGCAAAATCATGAAACTGAAACTTAAATGATAATGTGTCGTATATACCTTACTATAGTTTTATACCCATGTACTAGGATCATTATTGTTGCTGAGCAAGTTATTCAGAGACCAATATGAAATTAATTTATCCCTTCTCTGTATCCCTTATTAATGAAAAAGTATGATGTTAGCTTAGTTTTGTACTTGTGTCAATTTTCTATGCCAAAAAAGGTTGTAGAAGTTTCAAAACCGTAAAACCCACCATTGATTGTACTCTCTCATTATCAAGGCAGAAAGCAACTTGAAATGTGCTCATGGGAGCAGTAATGAAATTGCTACCTATTAAAAACGAAGGTTCTAGCAGATGTTTGAAAACTCGGAGGAGTGGGGTGGGGATGAGGGGGTGGCAATCTAGAACGAAATCAGTATTGATGTGCAGTATTTAGTATATTTAACGATTTTAATGGTTTTCGAAATATAAAGTGCTCGATTCACTCATTGAGGTACTCGCTATCGTGCATCAACTTTCTCATGAAATTCAACAAATTATGAGCTGTAATGATTTTAAAATGATATGTAACATTAATTAATTTAATTATTTTAAAAGTATTGAAACACGTTTTTCTAATGGCAAATCCCAAATTTTACCGCGATAAACATGCGCTATCGATTAGTGGAGTCGACCAGAATTTGCCATGCCATGTGACTCATGGTTTTTCCGTGTTTCTAAAAATAGGCCAACATTCAAGGACTTCATTTGTATATTTTCGTGCTGATTAGTATTCCAATTAGCGAGTAAATGTCTTTTAAATATATAAAATCCATTTATCTGTGAAATTGGTGATTCTTGGTCATATCTGTTTGGTGACATGATGGATACGACCTTAAGAAGTGAACATGTAACAGTAACTTATTTTTAGCGTATAGCCTCGTTCCAAAGTTTAAAGTTTGCTCTCATATTCCTCTTGAAACCTTGATAATAATAAACTGGAATAGTTCAAAAAATGGCATATTCCCGTCTATATTATCAAAAATCTTTCAACTCTAATATTCAAAATTTCAAATGACTTCACGTCGCAACTGCGAGATGCAGAGCACATGTTTACAAATGGCGGATACGCTGTTACATAAACTGATGCGTGTATATTAAACTGCGCAGTTGCTTTAATGCTGCGAATAAACTAATGATTTGCTTCATATTTATTTTCTAGATTCATTCTCTCGACCAAATAAGTGATAGTTTTGGGTACAAAGACTTAATTTTGGTAGTTCTGGGTATCTTAATCGGATTTGTCATGAAAGGCGTCATCATGCAGTAAAGGGGTTGGCGTCAAAAGGCGTCATTATGCAGTAAAGGGTTAAAAGAAACGTGTACCACGAAAAAATTGACAGGAACAGCACATTAGGAAATTATGATCTTTAATAACTGAGCTCGCCTACTTTTGTCGATTTGTTGTCAAATATGATGGTGTAATTGGGTTGCTTGGTCTTGAATCAAAGGAAGCATGACGTCATATCGGCACCAAGGACACGAGTCAACATCAAACAAGTGATTCAGGTATGTCTGAGCTGATTTTATGTAAGAAATCTGTGGCGACAACCCTCAATAAACCATAAGAAAAGCAATGAATACTGTCCTTGGGGGGATTGTAGTACACTCAAAACTCCAGAGATGGCTGCTCCCTGAAACAGCAGATGAGCTTTTCAAAACTTGATGATAAAGATCTAAGGTTAAATATATTAAGCTTTTTTTCACATCTCTAAAATAATTTGAATTTTTGCACATTTTAAATAATTGCGCAAAGCTACATTGTATTGAATTCCAGTTTTCAGAGAGGTGAAAGAAATATTTCATGAAGTTGTCTAGAAATATTGCCTATTTGATTACAAGTTTGGACGGAATAAAAGTGTGGTCAAAGCTAGTTGTGTTACAAGATAATGTTTAAGAGAATTAATATTTAATTTGTTGATTTTAAACATAAAAAGATGTACTACAAAAATGAAAAAATGCAGATTTGCAGATCATTTATAATGGTAGTAACATCGAACAAGACCGCATCAACCCTGATAACAAGATGGTTAAAATAACATTAGAGGAAAGAATAAACTATGTAATTCATATAGGTAAATACATAAATTTGTATTCAGATAAATATATAGTACAACTTGAAAACATTTTATTCAGTCATTTTACAGTGATTCATTGAATCTTGAAAATTTCTATAAAAAAAAAGAGATTGTACCTGTTGAAGATCGATGTCGTGTTGGCTTGATAATAACACCTAAAGACAATTTCTCGGGCATAAAGTGCTCTCTAGATGTCTTTTTACCACTTTAAATGATTGGCAAAGAATAGTATTTAAGAAATCTTTGCTACAATTATTAAAGTCCACTTGCTTAAACAAATATGAATCAATTGTGAAAAAAACTAAATGGGGGAAAAAAGAAAATGAAGTACGCTGAATTGAAAGAATAATTCCCTGAACAGTTTACATAGACATTAAACAATCGAGCGAGAAAAGTATTCTAATAAAGGGATCAATTTTAATCACATGGATGACCTGTGGCAGGTAGACATTCTTGACATGCAAGCGTTTGAAAAATTGAACGCTTGACATATTTTGTTACATGGCAACTGATACATTTGGATCGCCTACATTTAAAATAGGTGAAACAATCAGAAATTCCAAATACAAAAGAATCTTTGCAATCGGCTACCTTCCTAACCTTACAGAGAAACTATTTAAATGTTAAAGATAACCAGTTTCTAGAATGTGACAATGCTAAAAGCAGCTCACTGGAGCACAAAGGAGTTGAAACGTGCATTATATGTGAAATTTCAGTGGGAAAATGAAAGTAAATCTTAAAACGTCACAGGTAAATAAAACAAAGCTACACGTGAAAAACTTGATACTAGGTTACAATGTAGATAATATCATAACATGATAATAAATAACATCTCGGAGAAATAACACGAAATAACATTCAAAGATATAAAATGGATTCAAACTATGTCACAATAAAGCTGAAAAACAAATAAAATGTAAAAGACTACAAGTAAATCAATGAGATTTTGAACAAAATCAGGCGTAATGAAAATCACAAATGTTGATGCAATGGGAATTTATTAACTGCTTTCAAACTTTATACAAAGAAATTATAAAAATTACACAATAAACTGCATTTTCCCTGAAGAAAATTTTAACACAATTATAAACGTCCAATCACAAAGAAATACTACAAAATTAACCTAAATCAGCTGATACGAGAAGAGTTTTACACCACATGGATGAAGTAAATTCCAGTACATCTTTCACATTGTGTATATCTATGTAGATTTTGAAGATGGAATTTTTAAGAACTTTCATTTGAGATCTAGTAGTAATTAAAATTAAACTACACAAATAAATGGTACACTCACTTGTAGAACGTTGAAAATGCAACGGAGAAAACCTGCTGAGGAAATGGAAAAACGTAACACATAATCCCAGAGATGTAAGGAGTGTATAAAATCTACATTAAAATGGAATTACAGTGAATGAATTGAACATGAGAGAGAGATCAACGAGGATTTACATGTGAATGTGAAAAAACAGTAAACAGATGCTCAGTGTATTTGCACAATGAAAGCCCATTTCACATTAATTTTTTAAACTTACATAATAGACTTTAGAGTCAAGTAAAATATAACAAGCACACCACTCTTGTTAATTCACCTTAACCAAGTTAACATAGCAGATGCAGTTAGCGAGATACAAGTTCTGCAGAATCAACTAAACTGAACAAAGTGGGAAGCAACGTCTATCTGCAGGATTTTCTACTGTCATTTAGTAGACAAATATGTAGCCAAAATAGTTACATCTGTTTACGGGTTTTACGTTTACTTTCAGATACGAAGACTTATTTGAATTATCAATACATTCCCCTAATTAACAAGTTTTTTATGCAAACAATAACAGCATAGATCTGAAACAATTTGTTATTATATGCAAAAAGTCATGACTGAAGGCACATCATGCAAATAAGCAGTTTAGTATTAAAGGATTCTAGGACTTACTGGACTAAGATAACACCAGATTTAGCTAGAGAGGATAGATAACAAACTGGGGAATTTGGGAAAATTCAGAGGGGAAAATAAATGATTTTACTTTTTCAACTAGTTACTCCAGACGAGGATAAAGGATTGACTTATTTCTTTCTGCAAGATAGTAATTATCTGACAGATTAAAGTATGACACGGTTAAATCAAAGTATCAGGAGGTATGTAATCTGCAACTTAGGTACACAAGTTGGAAACAGAACAATGATTACAAAGTTTTTTTCGACAGTGTCAGACAGAGGTAAAACGTTAATGGAGCTAGTCATTTTAGGCAAGTGATGTTACTACTTAGATAAGGACATTATGACAAAATTCCAGAACCATATATCAAAATAATACGTGAAATTGTATTATTCTTTTGGTATTGACGGTATGTTTTTGTTAGCCAGTGACATTGTCATGCAGATTGGTAATACATTTGATACAACAATTTTCAGAAAGCCAGAGACTCGTTTACATTCAAATTAAACCCTACCACCAATACAGAGGAAGTTCAAAACGATATTCAAAAGGCTGATAAACAATCTGTGACCGTAGGACAAGAAATTGTAGGAACACAAAAAGAAGGCAAAGTGAGTACAAAATATATATTTAAAAGAAAGGATCGTGATGACGCTGTTGTGCTTCGCACAGGTTATGCTAATCCTCGGATACACGCTGTCGGAGGGAAAACGTCAGTGTTGTTCATCTCTGGCACGATGACACGTGACACTCACGAAGTTGTGGAACAAAGACGCGAAGCGTACGTGTGGCCAAAGTCCAGTTTAGAAAGACCAAAAAGCAAGATTAATCACGAAATAAACAATCATTTATATTGATACTAAAGGTTGCAGGAGCTGTTCCATGTTTCATTTTTAAATAGCTTTCGAACCTTTAATTCACTCACCTACTGTGACAAGTTTCGTGAATTCTACCAGATGTTTTGTCCACACCTTTGATAAAAAATACAAATATCAAACCCACTAATGTCAAAATTAGTAAAATAACACCATCAGCCAGGAAAGAAACAATCTTACCAGCACTCCTAAGCTACAAGTATTCATTAAGCCCTTTTAATTTTTCAACGATCGAATCACCTTTGTTTCGTGGCACATCCTGCACCATCATATGCAGCACCTCTCACATCGTTAGCATTTGATGGAGGAACGGTTGATATAGTCATACCTCTTGCAGTGTAATAACATGAATGATTACATCCTTTTCTTTATATTTTTTTTTTAATGTTTCGCATAGTTGTAATATTTCTGTTATTTTTATTAATCTTTTCAATACTTTGTCTGAATATTTTCTCAAACTGTGTTAGATGTCCAACTACTTGAGCTGTTATGTTTTCAACACTTTCCAACAGTTCTTGTCATTAGGCTTTTGTGTTTGGGTCCGTTTCTTTCCTGGTGTTTTCTTTTATCTCATCAACGTGTGTTGTATACATTTCAACAATAGATTTCATATATTCTATTTCGAATTGATAGCTTCCTCAGTATTTACATAACTTCTTAATTATCTCTTTCCTCTTGTGTAGTGAATAGTGGAAGCTCCCCACTTTGAATTCTTGCTTGGTAATAATATAATAAAGTCTCTGCTTTTTAACCTGTTCATTAAATGGCTCATTTATGTTTTATTGTTCGCATCTCTATTTCCTCTGTTACTTTTATTGGTTGCCTATCTACAGCAGTGGGCTCAAGGGGATATTTAGGTTGTGCTGTGCTTTCCGCGGTCCCTGCCGTTACTCCAGTACTGTGGGGTCTATTTAATTCATCCCGAAAGTCTTCTCTTATGGTAGAAATAGGTTCTAGATGTTGGTTTGTAAAATCCTCATCTTGTAATTATTTAATAAAACTGGATCTTCGGGCTTTTCTCTCGATTGACCTTGGTGCTAAAATTTGTCGAAGCCTGCTTTATAACCACATTTTTAAAATAGTTTCTCCAATTTAATTCTTGTTTGTTCTTGTCGAAATGGTGTACCTGTTACTTTATCAAAACCACAAGAAATATTTGCAGTATCGTCAACTTGAACTTGATTTTGTGTTTGTGCTATCTTATCATCTTCATAAAAAAATATAAATAAAAATAAAAATTCTTTCATTTATAAATTTTCACCACCCTGTGCCATATTGTTCCTGTTCCAATATGAAAGATTGTGCCTTTACCGCCAGAGATGCGCCGAAGGCACATGAACACTTTGTGTCCTGCGAGCTATTCTGGAGGGACAACGACACACATGCAAAGCATGGTTTCTATATCTGATTAATGGGCAAAGCACAACGAAAAATTTTTTTTTAAAAAATGGGCATTTATCGAAAACAAAAATAGCAATAACCCCATTTTTCCAGAGTTGTGATCGGTAAGTATGCCTTCGGTTCAATTGGAGGACTGCAAAGAGGACATACGAAAGAGATAACGGGCAACAACTTTACTGAAAAATAACTGGAGAAATGGACGAGAAACGAATAAGGTTTTGCATATGAGTCTTTTGTCAATGATAGAGCTCCTAAAATTTCCAATCATTGTCAATTGTTGTAATCTATACTGTGACATCGTTCATTTACAAATTTCTTCAAACGACAACTTTGACAATTTACAAAATAAACAGAAATGTGATTACATGACTTCAAATGGTGTCAGATACAACACTTGATTTTTGTAAAATCAAGTTGGGATTACCTCTGTCAGTACTGAATATTTGTTTGATTATAATCAAACATACTAATTTCAAAAAGGCACAAAAACAAAACAAAAGGAATCTGAAAATGTCATTGTTTATACATCGTCTACGGCAATGAAGACAGTGCAAACGACGGATTCAGTACTAAGCACAATACGGCAAAAATGCTTATTAAATAAATGTGTACTGGTAGCTTTGCTGTTGATGAATTTGTACATCTGACAAGCATCATTATGACAGCTCTAATTTAGGAGTGTCTGCCAATCATGCAATACAATCTATAATGAAACACAAACTAGGCAATACTGTTCAAGATTTCCTCAATCATGAAGTAATCCATTCAACTTCTTTCATATGGTTCTCTATTTTATCTTTTAAAGCCATTTTAAACGTTTTTGATACCTTTGCACTGGCTTTTATATACCTTTGTATTTGTACAATGAAGACATTTTCTTTTTTTTATCAGGATCAAGATATCTCAAATGACGAACATGGAATTTCATATGAAGGCCGTCATCACTAACACCTTTACATTTTGTGAAGTTTAGCCATCTTTGATAATAGGCAATACGTGGAGCACAACGTATTTTCATCGTTGTGGTACCATTGTCTGTTATATTATCTCGTGCCTTCTCAAAAAAAAAGATGTACCAAAAAAAAAAGTATTTTGCTGGGTTGTAACTAATGCAGTCCCCTTTACTCAAAACAAGTTTGTAGAACAATGTTAACTCCTTATTTCCTGTATGATTTCAACACAAAAGATGTATGTTGAGTTATTAACTTCCACAGTGTTCCAACCAGAAATTTCTTGCCACAGGGATTAAGATATGGGCACTTCTTACCATTAGAGCCCTTTTCTACAAGAAGGACCTTTTGTAGGGAGTCAAATGAACATATTGATATTTATGATTTCACAAATAATTATTGTAATCTATCAGGTAGAATTTATAAGGAAAGGAAGAAGGTTAACAGTACAGAACTCTCATTAGCAATTCCATATTAGGAGTCAGTTGACCCCAAAGTTGTCAAATCCAGAAGTCATATTCAGATTTTTAGGAGTCATTGCAGATGGTTGATACTAATTGTGTCATAGTAATACAGAATCTTATTTCCTAGGGTAGTCAAACACACAACTGTCAACAATGTATACTCACATATGTCGACATATGCGGTTCACTTTAAATCATCAGAATAATAAAACTGGACAGATCCTGATATGCAAGTGCATAATGCACAAGCTTAGTAATGTGAGCTGATTATCCCTGAGAAATACAGTTTTAAAACGTAGGTTTCTTCAATACTTGTCCAGACAGATAGGCAGTTGACTGACAGTCACACAATGGAGTAGGGTAGCTAAAAATATCATCAACACACGGTGTTTGTTCAGTAGTCACCTAGAGGGATATCATCAGTGGAATATGGGAAATAAATAAAAATCCATGTGATGGTTGGCAAAGTTGAGAAAGACTTGAAACTTTTGTTGCGGACATATTTATGTTGGTTTGATTTCTGCAGCAGTAATATGCAAAAGGAGAGAATATCCTGCATCATCTTTGTCAAATCTGTGTAATTTAAGCAATATTTTGCGCAGATGGTAGCTCCATCCATTGACAGTTTTAGACAAAAACCCCAAACTTTAAAAGCTTTATTTTTCTAATTATAAAACTTGTATAAACAATAATAATAATAATAATAATAACCTGCAATGTGCGTTTGTTGCTATTTGCAGTTTTTCTTGTCCATTTCACTATGTATGTACCTCTCAACCATTCCTTCTACAATCATGACAATTGGAATATCAGGTTAATAGAGTGGATGGAACATAATGTGTTATCAAGAGTTTCAGTTGTTTATAGTTGTTATAGAAGCATAATTAGTATTGAAAATTAAAATAAGTCTTGTAAATATAGTTAAGTGTGCAGTTATTAGTTATATCTCTAAGTTCAAATATATGTAAATTTGTTTTGTGTTTCTCATTTCATGAACGAGCTGTTTCATGGAAGGTGTACTTTTCTCTAAATATTGATAGTATTTGAAATCTTTTCATAATTTTTACATTGACAGTCTTAATGTTTCAACAAGTCCCAAAGAATTAATGATACCTTTTATCCCCATACATTTTTAAAACGGGTGGGAATTATGTCTTCCTGCCTATCTGTCTCTCCTTTATTAATTTAGTGTACCTCCTACACCACTGAAGAAACAGACTTAAAACTTTGGGATATGATTTGGGATGGTCTTTAGATATTCACAATTGTTTTTAAATTTTAATATGACCCTTGGGGTGGAACCAGGGGCTGAAGATTTGGTGTTTTTTTTAAAATCTTAATATCTTAAATACTGTAGGTGGAGATCTGAAAGTTGGTTTATGTCATTGTCAAGGCCATGGCTATAAAATATATAATGCCTTTTGGGGTTACACTTCTGACCTTGCCCAAGGGGTGAGCGCAATAGAGAAACTGCCAGTGGCATGGTGGCAGGTGTAAAGCAGATAGGGCCACATGCAATTTGGGTGCCACTACAAGCGCGTGCACATTTTGACAATTTAGATTTTTTTTGCCCTGCAGCAACATAGGTACTGCTGTGGCCATGGCCCCACCTGCCACATTGCCACTGCCCCTGGGTCGCAACTTGGAAACTGTTGAGATACCCACTCAATAATCATATATATATATATATAGGTTTGAAGGACACAAAACAAAATCAGACATACTGATATATTCAATACAGACCATGGGTCATGTCCCTTATGTTGTGGACTTGCCCCTGGGTCATAGCTTGGAGACAGTTGAGATCCCACATTCAAACAATATATTGCTTGAAGGACACGAGATGAAATCAGATATATTTGCAGTACAGACCCTATGAAAGGGGACTTGCTCATGGGTCATAACTTGGAAACTGTTGAGATCCCCAACCTATAACTATATATGTGTTTGAAGTTCAAGAGGAAATAAAACAAGACATATATCCAGCACAGACCCTGGGTTGTTTCCCTGGGGTTAAGAATTTACCTCGACTCGTAACTTGGAAACTGTTATGGTCCCCACCCTACAACTATATATATACATTTAATGGACACAAGGGAATATATGCACGTGTACATCCAACATGTATCCTGGGTCATTTCCCCTTTAGTAGGAGACTTGCCCTTGGCTCATACAGTACTTGGAAACTATTAAGATTCACACCATGTAACCATATATGCACTAACTAGATATGAAGAAAAAAAACCAACACGTTTACAGTATTGAAACATTTGTTCCAAGATCAGGCCATACCTCTAGTGGCATGTACTGGATTCTTGGTGATATGCAATGCTATATCATTTACCTAATCCTGTTTTTTGTTCTGTATCTCACTTTGGATTACATTGATTTTGATGTTTACCCAAGCAACCATTCAGTGTGAAAGCTATACATGCTTTTTAAAGAAAATGTGGAATCAGGGTGCATAGATACTTGCGTAATTTTGTACACAATCCTCCAATATTATTCTCCTAGGAAAGTGTTTACTGAAATCAGCCTATTGGCAGGATGATATTTTGTAAATTTACACACTGGAACTAGTGGGTGTGTTGCTGTTCTTTCTTGAAGGTCAAGGTCACAGATCATAGTTGCATTTACTTTTAGTGTGCTGTTTGTAACTCTGAAACTGATAGAATTAGTGGCTGGAAAATTTTTGAACTTTTACATACCGGTATATGTAAGACAAGGGTGCTGAACATGTCATACATAACAACGTGGTTTCTTTTCACAGTGAACTATTGACATTACTATCTTTGTAACTCACAAACTTGTAAATAAAGTAATAAATATAAAACTTGGTATTGTTATACATCACGAGTTGATGTTGTCACTTAGCACTTATACCTATCTTTAAGGCCAGGTCTCAGGTCAGTATCATTTTTTGTGTGTCCAAACTGTCACCTGTTAAATTGTTAATAGAATGACATGTTTCACCCTGTAAAAACAGTTTGAGGGTGTATCTTCTATCTGTCATGTGTACCAACAGCAGGGTCCTATCAGCAAGATCAAAGTCACACATGAAGCTTACTCACTTTTTGTATTAGGACTGTTGAAGGTAGTGTTATGCAACTTATGTTTACATCATAACTTCTGAACGTGCCATTTATTTGTCATGGAATTTTCATCAAGGTTAAAATCATAGATCAACATATCTATTTTTGTGTCAAAGCTCTAGCTCACAAATTCTCAAGGATAGTAATAGTTAGATGAAACTTTGTACATTCATGCATCATGACCTAATGTCATATCACATAACACACTATTTTGATCCAATTGTTATGGTCCTGGTCATTTTTCATGGTTGGGCTGTAGTTCAGAAGCTATTTTAGTAATGAAAATAAAATTATTTTAGATAGTGTGTCTTGCACCACTATCATGATTCTATCTGCAAAGTTAAGGTCACAGTCATCTGATGGTTACTTACTTAATGTCTTGGCTGCAACTTTAAAGTCATTAAAAGTACAGTAGTATTATCAAAATTTTAAAAATGTTACATCTTGACTTTTTGGTGACTTTCATAATCTTTCTCTAAAGATTATGGTCACATGCCAATATACATATTTTTCTTCCAAGTCTTGAATTAAAAACACATATTTAGAGAGATGAAACTGAAAATGCTCATATCCATGATGACCTGACAGTCTTTTATATACTACTTTGATGGTTCTGTCATGAAGGTCAAGGTACCGGTACTAAATTTTTGTATCCAAGCTGTAGCTCTGAAGCTATTTGAGATATTAGGAAGAATGTGTGTATACTGATATATAATGAATAGGGCCAGATTAAGACCTTTAGAGACCCTAAGCACTGAAAAGATTATGGTGCCCCCCCCCCCCCCATGTAATAAAAAAAAACCCCAATACTAAACCGTAATTTCTCATTTTTTTTGGTGCCCCTACTTTGCTGGTGCCCTAAGAATGTGATTAGTCTGCCTATTGGGTAATCCAGCACTGATAATGACTAGAGAGTGTTTTGCATACCATGTTCTGTGTCATTTCTCATGGTCAAGGTCAAGGTATGAACATTTCTGATGACATGTAACTTGGGTGTCATGTTAAATTATGGTATGAATATTGATGTTTTTATAACACCCATCTTAAATTGGGCATACTGTACTGTGTTAACGTATTATGTGCCCATCCTTCTGTTAACATTTCCTTGTCCAGCCCATAACTTTTTAACAGCTGGAGAGATTTTCATTAAACTCAGCCCAGGTATACATCATGACTAGATGGTGTCTCGTGTACCACAGACAGGCCCCTTGCCACAAGGTTTAGATAACAGCAAGGCAAGGGAAAATGTAATTATATGATTTGTTAATTGTCAGGAGGAAACCTTCTGTGCCAATGAAGATATTTTAATTAAACTTTTACTAGTTGCATATCATAACTAGAGTGCGTGTCACATACCATAGCCAGGACTTAAGTCTCGAGGTTATGGTTACAACCAGGGAAAATATAAATCAGTGATCTCTATCCATGTACAGATATAACATCTGAACCAGCGGAGATCTTTTCATTAAAATTTAGCCTATTATATATTTGAACTTGTAGAGTCCCCTTACTATTCATAGTCATACCCTCTGCCCCTAAAGTTAAGATGAAAAACAAGTTAAGTCAGTGGCTGGTTTCCTTATCCAGGCTGTCACTTTTTACCCACTCCAGATAGTTTAAAGTTTAACCCAGTTCCACACCTTATCATGTCACTAGAAGGTTTCTAGGTCAAAGGTCATTTGTAGGGAAAAGGTCATGAAATGGGCATATAATATGCCGAGCAGTTCTCGTTACTTGAAGCCTCAATGTTGTGTAATGTCTCATTGTTTTGGTGCCACCTTCAAGATCAAAATTATAGACTTTGAGGGAGTATTCTGTGTGCTTTTACCATCAACCCATATGATACCGATGTGAAATTTGTGGGTGTTTTAGCTGTCTCTGTTGTGGAATATTTTCATCAACTTTATGTACATGCCGCATAATAGCAGTATGGGGTTAATAATGCACAAACAGGGAAGGGCATGCAACCTTGCAGCTTTTCTGAATAATTTTCCATTAAGTTCAATATGACACAGATTGTGGTACCAAAGTATTCCTCACATGAACATATTTATGGAATAGGTTAAGAATATGAGGATTGTTTCAGCTTCTAGTAACTTCATAGAAAGTGAGACATAACACAAACAATATTATACATTATTCATTTATTATCTGACCTGCATGAACTTTGGGAGTGACAGAATCTTAATTCCCATAACAACCAGATCACAAATATATTTTGAAATCTAAAAAAGCAGCCATATTTGGTCAAACTTTCCATCAATATTTTTAGGCAAGTTTTGTTTTTGATGGCTTCCATTGCAACCATTCAAGCTCCATAGCAATCAGGTAGAAAAACATACTTTTCACATCGCGAGAAAATGTACTGGTAAAATTTTAAGCAAAGAATTGAAGGAAATATTTATCATGACATGATCTACAAATTAATGTGCATCTTTTGGTCTCAATGACAGCCAAGTGAGAAACATAATTTTGATATCTTCTTCAAAACAAAATTATTTAATGTTTTCAAACTTTCAGGAAATGTTTCAGCTGATGTGCTTTAGTAAATTGTTCTCATAGCCACCATATCTACTATTTATCTTTTTCATCAACCATGTTGAAACATATTTCAGTATTTTTAAAACTAAAATGGCAATTTAAGGCAAACTTTATTTCTTTAAAAGTTGTATCTTGGTGGGTGGCTTTGATATTCTTTCAAACGAGATAATTTTTTTTACCTCGAGATAATTTTTTTCTCCAACTAATATAACGGATATAACAAGCTCGTGTTGTTTACAAATGAGAGTAAGAATATTTTGTAAAGCTATTTATGGCCCAGAATTTTAATTTGAAAAAATCCCACCGACCCTTAAATGGCTTATCCCTCAGCTCAATGCAGCATGTAGAAAAATCTCTGAACCTAGTTGTACCTGCAAATTGATTTTATTTTCTTACTTTTTTTTAAAATATGAGCTTAGTGAGTCATCTCAGGCCCACTTGGACCTCTTATACTTGATTTTTTTAAAAGTATGTTTCATTAATCCTTATACAAATCACTTAATTTTTTTAAAAGGAGACAATCCTTGATTAATAGCCATCATTCAAGAGATGTGGCCAGTTCAAACTATTTCCATTTTACACTTTCATGTCAACAAGTGGACAGTATATGGGATTTACTTTGTCCATCTGTGCGAGTCCATCTATCTGTCTTCCTTGTCCATGCTATAACTCCTATACTGCTTCACTTGCTACCATTGAATTTGTTGCACTATGGGTGAACTTTGGATGAGCATGTGTTGTGCACCAAAACCTGGGCAACTGTGACCTACTTTCCAGGGTTTATTGAGAACCAAAAAATAATGGTTACAAATTGTGTCTGGACTGTAATCAGAATACCTTCTCTCCTATTGCCATCAAACTGGACTAAAGGATGGATGTGTGTTGCTTACCAGAGCTAGGTTGTTGTGATCTAATTTCCAGGACATATTAAAATTGCTTTAAAATTTTGTTCATCCTTCCTGTCTGGGCTGTAACTCCCATCTGCTAAAACATATTTACATAAAACTTGCACTGTGTGTGCATATTGGGATGAACATATACACAAAAACTGGATGACTGTACCCTGTAACAAGATTGAAACTGAATAGGTATGGATTAAGTGAAAAGACTGAACACAATGTGTGTGAATGAAATGTTTATGATAATAAAGTAAGAGAGTCTCTATACACCCTCACCACAAATATTAATACAACAACCAAATGGGAAAAAAACCAAAAAAACACGAACACTCTAATAAGACTTAAAACTGGGACACAATGTTCCCTGCTTTACACATAGCATTAGTGTTCCTTCAGAGATTTAATTACACAGGATCATTATACTTAAACAAGATATTGACACCAAAGCTGGAGCTAGACACTCCCTTAAATGTATAAAAAAATTCACCTGATGATATTATATGTTAAATGATACTGACGTTATCATATACAAAGATTGTAGCATTGCATTTGCCATAATGTGAAAATGCTTTTAATAAAAATGTTTGTGTCACAGTTCAAAAGTCACATTCTCTGAACAAATTGATCCAAGGGCTGTTCCACCCTCCTTCTGAACTCAACGGTTCCTTGGAATTCTAGCAACTTCTATATGGAATGCCAATATCTTTTGAATATCAAGGTACGGTACGCCACATACATGTAGATTCCTATGGTAATGACTCGCCAATGTGACAACTGATTCTCCTTGTCCTTGCCATACCACCCAACATTCACTGCTGTTGCCAGCTATGTTGCTCTGTTGCCACATATGTTGCCCTGTTGCCAGCTATGTTGCCTTGTTGTCATTTTGTCAACTATGAGGCCCTGCCGCCAGCCCTATGGCTGTAGTAAACAGTCTGTAAAGTAGATACTGCCTGAAAAGATCTCTGAATCGTTGTAAGAGCATATAGAATATACATCTATAAATACTACGAAAACATGTGCAAGACCCAAAGTTACAGTATCCATGCATATCATGAAATATGGGTATCTCGCTGCAAACGATCTACAACGAGATGCAACTATTACTTGATATTTCGCTTAGTCATGGTAAAAATAAAACTACACTAGGTTATGCTGTATGCATCCACAAAGTCCACTGCATATAATCATTCTAATGCAAGTTGTTTTCCTGCCCTATTCTGTGATATATCCAACTTTCAAGAATTTATTAACAATTGCAGACATTCTTTATCCATGCTATGCAGTAATGCTAACATTTGCCTACTGTAACCAAACTTCTACTGAGAGTGCAACTTCAGATGCTCATGTTTCAAACAAAATTGGGTCACTATAGGATATTTTTCAGGATTTGTTCAAACTTGCTCTAAAAAATGTGCCCATCCTCCCCATTTTGAGCTGCATTTTTAAGACAATGCCCATGGCCTACAGCATGACATGTATCAAAGTGAGAGTAATCCACCTCTTGCTTCACACGGCCTCAACTTAGAGTAGACCCCTATATATCATGCATCATGAGGCCCAAGTAGGTCTGAATCACTTACCTGTGTATTAAACTGGCTTATATTAGAAGACATACACCCTGTCCAGACTTCATGGGTCCTGCATCTCAAAAAATGTCAGCTGCTGTGAAATGATGTATAATATGTCATGTGATCACATATTTCCTATTGTTAGCATGACAAGCATTACCAATTAAATTCCTGTTTAAGTTTTTGACAAGGACAAGACTATAAATAGAGGAAGGTACGCTTACTGATCCGACGCTTTGCATTTCATGGCCGTAAGAAGCATGATCCTCCTGTTCCCTTACTGAAAAATGTGTTAAATGTAACTCATTTAAGGGGAAATTCAATCAAAATCGAGCTTTGGACACCCACTTTGAAGGTAACCCTCCCACTTTTGAAAGTGCTTCCTATGGCCATAAATGTTCATTTTACTTTTAATTTTGTTTTCTTTTTCTTTTTCTGCCCTATTCAAGATGTCGAAAAATTGTGAAACTAAGATAGTGTTAAATGTAAAAAGGAGGTCAAGTTTAGACACATGTAGTGATTTCCATATTTAAAAATAGAGCATGACTACAAGTAATATGGTCACATGACACCTCAATGTGCGAGATGCTTTCACGTCCATTTCTGTGGTACCGGTAACAGAAAACTATTTACTGCTGTTGCTGATGTGATGAAATCGTGATGAATTACCAAGCTGGACTGAATCAGAGCCTAATTTTGTGAAAGTTAATAGGTAGAAAAGTATGTATGTATGCAAAAATGCACTGGAGTCTGAATCATTGAAATGGAGTTGGAAATTGCTAACACTGAATCCAAATCACCAAAACAATGTTATTAAACACTGAAACTGAGTCTGAATCACCTCAACAAACTTTAGCATTATAGAAATGGAGTTAGAACTGCCAAAACGTAATCCAGATGGATTTATAGAAACGCATAAATAGTGTCTGAATCACTGAAAACCAAAAATAGAGTCAGAAATCACCAAAGCGGATTTTGAATTCAGCAAAATTGAATTTAAATCACCAAAAAACGTGTTTTGATCACCAAAACAGGCTACAGAAAAACCTAACCGCATTTGCATATTACCGAATCTGAGTCTTAATTTATCAAAACAGACTATGACAAAGTGTGGGGCCAGTTAGTCAATACTGGACACTCATTGAGAAATGATGGTCCAGTAAAGTCCAGCTCTTGCCAACGAGGAGGCTGCCCCACGTGAAGAGCCACACGTGATGAGGATTTACAAGCATCAATCTAAATATTAACAAATTAAATAATGAACAAAGGTCAAAATTATAAAACAAGCAGTGTACAATACACTAAGATTGATGACTGTCAAACATACAGTGTACATAATGTGTTATGATGCAGAAAAAAAATATTCATACATACATATAAAACTTACATGCAGTCAAATAAATATGGCATCCTCTGATTCTAGTTTGTGTACACATTTTTATTTAAAGGCCATCTACCTAATAACTATACATTTTTATCAAATACACACAACATACAATCATCATGGTTAATAAATACAAAATTAGAGTGTTCAGATGTACACATACATACATTTACTCTTATACACATACATATAAAACTACAGATCTCTCATGCTGTAGTTTGATCTTTCCTTTCATATGCAATCAAATATAGCATCCTCTGGTTTTAGTTTATGTACACACTTCTATTTCAAGTTCATCTACCTAATGAATATATACTTTTATCAAATATACACAATATACAATCATCATGGTTAATAAATACAGAAGGAAACGTATTAATAACATTTATAAATGTAAAACTACAGATCTCTCATGCTGTGGTTTGATCTTTCCTTTCGTATGCAATCAAATAAATATAGCATCCTCTGATTGAAGTTTATAATAATAATAATAATGATGATGACTTTGTATAGCGCCTAATCTTTAGAAGCTCTAAGTGCTTTACAATATTAGATAACAACTAAAAACATATATAATGATATGATTACGAAAACAAACACCATGAAATTAGAAAACATGCTGAAAATAATTAAGGTAAGAACACATTATTAAGTCTCTAGGTCTATTCTTGCAGTTGAAATAGGTGAGTTTTAAGAGCACTCTTGAATGAGATCACAGTGTCTTTGTGTTTAAATTCAGTGAGCAATTCGTTTAACGTTGCTGCGCCCTGGTATGCAAAAGAACATTGTCCGTATGACTTCATTTTGATAGTGGGAATAATGAGAATACAGGTGTTGGAAGATGAGCATAAGTATCTTGCTGGTGTGTACACATGGGTGAGGTGAGATAGGTATGGTGAACTGGAGCCAGTCAATGAAACATAGCACAGAGAACAAACTTTTTGTTTGATTCTGGATCGAATGGCTAGCCAGTGTGGGGTACAGAGCAGGGGGGGGGGTGTTTGCTCGGTTCGTGGTACTCTAAGGATAATCCGAGCTGTGTTTTGAACTTTTTGAAGTTTCTGGTAGATACTGAGACGAACCAGATAGAATTGAATTACAATAGTCCAGTCTTGAAAGTACTAAGGAACACACAAGTGTTAGTGGCATCGACTGAAAGATAATTGCAAATGGAGCTGATGTGTCTCAGCTCCAGATATGCAGCCTTGCATATCTTCATGACATGTTGGTGCAATGAGAGAGTACTGTCAAGAGTAACACCTAGGTTTTGTACTGTGTGAATTTAATCTTGGTGTTGCTAATACTTCTTGTTTGAGGTAAAGGATGTGAATGAGAAAGTCTTTGTGTTGTAATCAGAATAGCTTCAGTTTTATCATCATTCATCTGCAGCTTGTTACATGTCATCCATGATTTCACATCGGAAATGCACCTCGCTACGCCTTGGATGGTAGCATCAACTTCAGTTGGGTGGCTAGATTTGTATATTTGGGTGTCATCAGCGTACAATTAGTGAGACACTGGATGACGATCTATGACACTTTAGAGGGGCTGAGTGTATAGAATGAAGAGAACAGGTCCAAGAACAGAACCCTGTGGAACACCAAACCATATATCAACTGGGCTGGAGTGTTTTCCATTTGCTGACACAATTTGTGTCCTGTTGACCAAGTAGGACTTGAATCATAGTAAGGCATGAATGCCAAATACATGCTGTAGACGATAAAGTAATATATCATGGTCTATTGTGTCAAATGCTGCAGACAAGTCAAGGAGGGTGAGAACTGTAATCTTTCCACTATCCAAAGCAGAGAGAAGGTCATTAACTACTTCCAGAAGGGTAGTTTCGGTACTGTGGTGAGGGCGATATGCAGACTGTATATTGCTAAAAAGACTATTTGAATTCAGCTGAGATACAAGTTGGGATAGAACAACTTTGTTTAAGATTTTTGACACGAATGGGAGGTTAAAAACTGTGCAGTAGTTCTTTAAATTGTTATGGTCAAGTGTCAGTTTCTTCAGCAGAGGCTTTAAAATGGCAATTTTGAAAAATGATGGGAATTCCCTGGATAAGAGAGAAGTATTAATAACATCAGTTAGTGAAGGCAATATTGGATCTAAGCACTCAAGCAGCAGTGATGTTGGAATCGGATCAAGTTAACATGACTTTGGGGCACTCTTCATCACGATTGTACATACTAAATCCATAGAGACAGGTTCAAATGCTGCTAAAGGTTGCCGCTGAAATTCTGTATCATGACTGTATGATGACGATGAGTCAATTGAAATTGTGTTGTCAAGCTTATCTCTAATGGTTTGTACTTTGTCACGGAAGAAATTTGCCAACAGGTCCGGAAGGTCGACCGGAGAGAAGGTAGTTGGAAGTGGTGTACATTTGTTCCTTGACATTAGCTTGTTAGTAATCTCGAAGAGCTCTTTGCTGCTGGAACTTTCAGTGATCTTAGTACTGTAGTGGGCTGATTTCACTGCATGGACTATGTTTATGACATGCATTATTATTTCTTTCTTTTTCAAGAGATTATGATAATGATCGTTTTACATGGATCTGAAATAATTTAAATTTACTGGTTTATCAATGATATCCTTATAAAATGCTTTTATCCGTCCAACTGAGGATACGTGTTAATGCGGTGTAAAGAACGTAAAACACTCCCTTCAGTCACTTGGGACACTTTGTATAAATTGTTTGTTTATTTATTATAACTTTAATGTTTTTCCTAAACAGGATTAAATTATTAATTGATAATAAATAAAAAAATTTGTTATCATAAATCAGAAATAGTACTTGGCTTTTTCTAACATGATAATTATACATGTACGATATAAATGTAATGGGTGCAAATACATTACTAAAGCTTTATTTTACATTTTAAAAAAAATAAAAAATAAAAACATTACTGAAGTCATACTTCAGTATGGGGCCGTTCCATTCTGAATCGTACACCACCTTCGGTCTTCGAAAGTATTTACCTGGGCCAGTTACTATCTATCTGAGGATTATTTAATCTCTTTATACTTTACAAAATTTCAAACTAAACCTTGTTCCGTCTATGCATACTTTTTTAATTTGGAAAATAAAAGTTGTTAACAGTGAGTGCAATGTTGAAGAAAATGCTATTTACAGTACATGCACTGCCTAATACATGTCGTAAGGTGCACAATTGCAACGTGGATCTTCGCGCAGGTAAAACTAAAAGTAAGCACATTTATACTGTATAAAACATACACAATACCATCCGCTATAATCAGTAAAATTACAATAAAGGCTATGAAACTAAACTGAAAAAAATTAACTGAATCATAAAAATGTTATGGAAGTAGAATATAGACTTCAATTTTTTTTTTTTAATTATATGCAACACATTCCAAAATAATGAAGTCTGAATAAAAATAGCATCTTTTTTAAAAAATCATAATTAAGTACATTTAAAATAGCAAGTAATTTAGACATTATTATTATTATACAAGACCAAAACAAAAAACGAACATATACACATGCATGCACAATAAGTAATAATTCAAATAATAATCAAAATACTCTGATGACAATACTTTTTTCCCAGATCAAAAATGAATACAAATAAAAATAGAAATAATATTGTATAATAATGCTGATATTTTGTATCACAATTTTAAAATTAAGAAACTGAATCAGATTGTAAAATAAATAATTTTAATAATAATGATTTATATGTTTATCAGACATTTACACTTATATTTAGGAATTATTTGTATTTTCAAGATCAATAATAATAATAATAATAATAATGTCTACATTACATGCTCTTTTTAAATGTTAATCAAACTGCTGGCATGCTAAATGCCATGTAAATATGAATTAAATATATTTAGATGGTGAAGACACGTATGTTCATACTGCATTTTTGTGGAATGTTTAACATATGATATAAAAATGATACCAATCTATAATCTAACTATCTGACATACTTATGATTTAGAGAATGACATATGATTTAGAGAATTTCGTTAATGTTGTTTTGTATCCATTTATTATAGTCACAGTAATTAAAGTAGTAGGCATCTTCTATGGTAATACAGTAAAAATCTACATCACAACCGTGCACCTTACAATATTTGATTTTACATTTCTATTTTTATTTGTATTCATCACTGATTTGGTAAAAAAAAAGTGTAAAAAATATTTAATTCGAATTTACATGGCATTTAGCATGCGCACGTTTTATACAGTATAAATATACCGACTTTTAGTTTTACCTGCGCGAATATTCGCATCGCAACCATGCACCTTACGACGTGTATTAGGCAGTGCTTGTACTATAAATAGCATTTTCTTTAACATTGCACTCGCCGTTAACAACTTTATTTTTCCAAATTAAAAAAGTATGCATAGACGGAACAAGGTTTGGTTTGAAATTTTGTAAGGTATTAAGATATTAAAAAAATCCTCAGCTAGATAGTACAGTAACTGGCCGAGGTAAATTTTTTTGAAGACCGAAGGTGGTGTGCGATTTAGTACGGAACGTCCCCATACTATAGAAATTCTGATTTAATTAATAAACATACCGAACTTTCCAAGAACAGAAAGATTCTGTTATTTTGTCCTATTCTAGCGAAATTTCTAATTGAAGTTTGTGAGGATGTTTGTTCTTTCTCATAGACCGCAAACAACGTGCTGCAACTTTCACCTGATTTTTCGGCATCGAAAATCCTAATTTCATCGATATATCCTCGTGTGTAATAGTTAAAGCATATCTTTAACACACAATCTGAAAGATTCTTGCAATCAGGTTGTAAAGTGTCAGAAATATTGTCGGGAATATTTTCCAATGAATCTATGATGCTACTGAATCCACCATTTTCACGATTGCTTAATTGTGAGCTGGAGCAGTAACTAAGGGTGCAAGGGACAGTTTTTATGCACAAATTTAATGCCGCATCCACTAGCCTAATATAAAAAATCATAAAAAATAAAATACACAAGTGAGGTCAAAAAGGTCCATATTTTTGGATAGCTATATTAAAACAAAGCATAAAAATAGTATTCACTTGACATGACAAGTCAATGGCAGTTCATAGCAAAAGAAGTTTATGCACCCCAACCCCAAATTTATACCTGCATTTTCCACGTCCGAAGGTCATTTTTGACACCAAGTGATGCTCACAGTTCAAATGCAAGCCCTTTTCCTAGGTGATTTTTCCACAAAACATTGTGTACCAAACAGCTTGATGCAATTCAAAATAGTTCCCATCCAAGCCGTTTTTGAGATATTCTTCTTGCCTTGAATCCACATGTTTACTACTATGGGTGGCTAGCTCTGCTTCCTAGCCGACTATTGGTATTTCACTGTCTACATACTGTGAACTGACTATGGCAGGTGTACATGCCTCACATCAATTTGAAGAACAACACAAGCCCGAAACAACTAATTCACAAATATATCCATATCTTTAATTATTAAACAATAATAGCTCAAAAAGTCACATCATAGCTTTAAGTTAAGAAATTTGACAGGGGCCAATTTACGAAACTGTCCCATGCCACCTTAAACATTTGGCTCAAAATATTTTCTGTCAAAAGCTGTGTACATATCACATATTTAGACATTATCTAGTAAAATGGTATAAAGGAAAATGTTTTGTATGCAAAACTGATGATGTTATTACTCTTTTAGAAAAGTGACTACTTTGCGGCAAAAAGCATTGCATTGTGTATATTGTGAGTTGTGACTGTCTGCATTTGTTCAAAGATTTAAAATTGTGTGCAACCTTGGATGCTTCTTGTCTTTCTTTTATCACTATTGCATCAGGACAGACCCAAAAGTCCTTTACAATGCTGCTTGAATGCTGAGAAGGGACTTTGGAGTTACAGATTTTAGGAGTGAATGACAGAAATACTATGTTTGTTGTCAATGAAAAAACTGAAAAGGTTGTATAAACTGTTCTAGCTAACTTAGTAGAAATAAACCACACAGTAAAGTAAATAATGTACTTTAGAAGTAATTTCAGTCTCGTATAAAAAAAAATAGTTCCTAACCTTCCATTATTGTTCTGGTGGTGCTAATATCAGCAGCAATGTTGTGTGGAGGGTGGGGGTGAGTGGGAGGTAATCACAACAGTCTAGCTAAGTAGGAGAGATCAAAGTTTAATCAACAAACAATAGGCCAGGTCAGAACATTGATATATTGCTGTGTGGGACCCTGCTAAGCTTACAAAGTGACATATCAAATAAATCCAATAATAAACAGTCACTGAAACTGACCATACATATATAAATACCCCATACAATTTAACAGAGAAATTTCTGCTCAGACTCCCATTCACTTACAACTGACATGAATGATTTTTGGAGTTGACAAAATGATAGTAAATAGTACGATAAAGTATAGAACAAATATTAAGAGTGAACAATTCAGTCCCAGATATGGAATCATTTCAACCGCTTGGCTTGTAATGAGTACATACCACAAAACACAACTCTTTCGGCAGCTAAATCTGTCCGTCAAAGTCAATCTCTGGTGCACTTAGATCAGGATTAGAATCTGGATCAGGTTCAAGCTAGTACTTCTATCAGCATGACCGGTCAATTAATCCTAATATTTTACCATGCAAATTGAGACCTGCAAAAAGAAAAGAAACAAGTGATACTGATGCACTTTTAATATTCAGTGGAAACATGAGAATTTAAGAGGAAAAACTGTATTGTTAACTGAAGCAAACTTTGTGAACTAATTAGAATGTTTCAATCCCATGAATGTAAATGTTCTTCCTGTTGTGAAAATCCATGAAAGACAAAGCATGTACTATTTTTACCTTCTGTTAATAAAGGCAGAATAACTCTGATTTTGGCTAGGGGAATTGGTATGCCAAGAGAAAAGAATGATCCGCTCTTTTGACAATTTACATTCTAGCTATCAAAAGAATTGTTGATCACTATTTGCAAGACTGTTCCATTGGCAGCATTCACCTTTCATAATAGTATGTTTATTTATGATTTCTCTGAAGTATATGTGCTCCTGCAGAGTTAAATTACTTGGAAGAATGCGCGACAACAGGTTATGCAATTGTTTTTCTGTGTCTGTACTGAAATATGAATAATATTCATTAAAACAGAAGTGCAGAGCTATACACCTATAGAAAGAGCAAGAAAAGAAAAATCTCCATTATTTTCCCATATCTAGTAAGTTCAGCCCAAAATATGTTATTTTGTCATGATGGAAATAGCTTTAACATAGAGGTGCAAATCACAACTGAGTCTTCCATACAGCAGAGTGTAGTATGTGAAAAAGGAAGGTAGTATAATGAGGCTAATGCATAAAAATTACTTACATACATACAAAGAAACAGAAAATTATAACAGATGTGGCTGACTGTGCCGATAAAAAAATAACAGTGCGGGGAGTTTATCGTTCGATACCGGAACTATCCATTGCAGCTAGATGCAGTGTATGAGTGAGTGCAACTACACTTGCAATTTTCAGTGTATATATTATGATCATCAGGGCCGGATTAAGGCTATGAGGGCCTAAGGCTAATAGGAATGAAGGGCCTAAGTATGTTCTACATATTGCAAAAAAAAAAAATCTTAGTCATAAAACAAATTTTTTTATTTAGGTACTAAAGTCCCCTTTTTTTGCCCCCAAAAATGTAAATTTTCAAAAAAGGAATTTAATTGAGAGTACCATGGCAAAAAAAGGTGATGAACATTAGACAAACTTCAAATTGCAATTAATTATTTTAAAATATTTAATATGACGTCATATGCACGTGCTCATGGTGACTCGTTTGGCTATGAAATAGCCATTGTGCACTGAAATTGGAGCTATTTTATAAAATTTCAAGTAGTCCACATGCAACAACCAATTTCATATTTTTTCAGAATATAAAGGCATGCATAAAAAATGATATATTAGAATATCATACTGGTTGTCGCTCTTTGGTATCTTGCATCACTATAACGATCACGTATAAACTACATTTTAACTGACGTTTTTATTATAATGAACACATAAAATGATTTTGACATAAAAATTAGTTTTCTGCAATAATCAGCGTTATGGAATATTTTTTTTTTTTCTTTATCGACAAAAATTTACTCGACATGTTAACTATTGCATGAAGACACCAGTTGTTGCATGCATTAGGATATTGGCATCATGGTTTATTTGAGAATTGACTGCAGGAAAAAAATATAGCCACGAGTATTTGGCTTCTATAATGACCTGTAAAATAATATGAGCATCAGTGGAGGATCTTACACGAGTGCCTATTTCAATTAAAATCTAATAAACGAGCTGAATCATTAAACACTCTAAAAAAACTTAAAATATTCAACGTATTTCATAAATGTCATCTGAAATAATCTTGAATGTAATAGCAATGTTACTCAATAAGAAACGCAAAAATAGCACAAAGAATTGACTTTAAATTACATTCGGATGCCTTGATCATTACGCCTTCACATTCTATGTCGTCAAGCCATCATTCGTAATGTCATTGGGTGTTATTAAAAGTGTGTAATATTGGAAATATGATATGGGTATATAGATCTAAATAACACAGTAGCCGTGTGATAAATTCATATATATAAATAAGATTATACACATAAATGAAACGGCGAAAATATTTACATAGACTTTGTAATTATTCTTTTCGATGCCAGACGCTTTCTTTGAAACGCCAAGATGTGACGTCATGATGTCAAAAATGACAAAACTGATCAATTTCAAAGCACGTCATGACGTGATCGCACTTGTTCTTTTATTAATTTCCAATCGAAGTATGGTGTAAATGCCATTATAGAGGAAGCTGATATATCATAGCATTCGACCGTTGTCAACAATCACGGTAAAGAGTTTGATGCAGTTAACAAGCCGCTGCTAGTGATTAAATTAAAGTTAAATAACAAAATCTTCAATAAATAACTTTTTAACACTTACCACTCTTTTTCCTCGAGAAAGTACTGCCATATTTACTTGAAGAGATTTCCCCCAAATGCTTGCTTTTCAAAAATGTGTAGGAAAATGTTCCCGTCAAAGTCAGGTAGTAGTATTTTGTACTTTAGTAGTATTATTAACTTATCGCGCCTATCGGCATGTGCGACACACTCAGCAAGGCTACTTATAACGGTTTCATAGCAAGTATATAAATTTTACCCAGAGTTTAAAACTTTAAAAGAAAAATGTTTCATTTACATTTTATATTCACTAATGGCAATTTCTAGAGGGACTTTAATTCAAACTTTACTTATGTTTTTATCTTAAAATATGTATACTTGTACATACTGTATAGTTATGTGGTTTCACCATAACAGAACAATGTGTAAATACATATATTTTGTTTCAGTTTTTGTGTTTGTAATATTCTTTCTTTGTGTTGTCCGCCTTGAAAAGGGGACCCATACATCTCCAAAGTCCCTGGCTAGTGTCTCAGACATACTGCACAGTCCTTTGTCACGTTTGTTCCCCCGTCCCCCTCTCTTCATTTCTCATATTTTTGTTCTCACTGTTTATCTTTATTGTAAAGCTAATACGAGGATATCATGTTATAGGTGTGGGTGTTTGTATGTATTCGGATGAATCTGAAATACTTTATGTCACATATATTATAAATCCATGTATTTAATTAGAGAATTTAGTCGAGGGGGAGAGGGCATATTGATGTATACTCTCGGAACCTACACATACTTTCAATGACTGCAGTACTCAAAATATATATTTTTTAAATATTTTGGCATAGAAAGTATTTCTTGTACTAAATTACATAACAGTTGACTTTTGTTGATGAAATGAAGAACAATTACCCGGGAAGTTTTGTTTCGGTTTTGGTCAACAAGCAGAAGGACATGTTATTGTAGGTGGGTAGTCACGTCACTTTTCAATGATAAATCTAGACTTATCCAAGGAGTGTGTTGAAAGATAGAGCGAAAGAGCTGGGATCTTTGGGTATTAAGTAAGGGGCAATAGAAAAACAAAGTGTTCAACATCTTCATTATCATAATCACATGCACACGTGGACGAGTTAACTAAATTCACCACGTAAAGGTCGGATTTGAGGGGACTACCTGCGTGTCTAAGTTTAGTATGTAGGATATTAAGGTGACTTTTGCCAATAGCATAATAGGGTGGTGACCCGTTAGTTGAATTAGAGAAAAGTTCTTAAAAATAGAAAGATTTGGAGGATTTCGAATATCGACAGGGAGAGAGTTCTAAAGACGAATCGTAAATGGGTAAAAGGTCGTCTGAAAATATAAAGTCTGGTAGAGATTCATGTGATACTTTGATAGTTACGTAGACGATAGCGAGATGCGTCATATCTCCTTTGTGGAAGAAGGTCGCTTAAATAGTTAGGTACTTGATTATTTATAACGGAATACATTATGCATAATCTCTTCTTTTTCCTTCGTTGTGCAAACCAAACAGTTTCCGCATAAAGAGACTATCTAGAAGAATTAATGGGTATAGACCTGTAACGATCCGTGCGGCTTCCATCTGATTTTTTTTTCTTCCCCATTCTGATCTTTCCGAATCTTCAATAGAGCAATTATCCCAGAGACTTCAGAAGCATATTCTAAGATTGGACGTATGACTAGTGTATATAATTTTGCCAAAGTTGTTCTCTTAAAAGAGTATTTTATCGTGCTCAACATAGATAAATATTTAGATGCGTTCGCATCAGAAGATAATGTCAACAATTGGTCTGTAATTAAACGATAGTGTTTTGTCTCCTTTCTTATAAATCGGCATGTCATGCGCTAGCTTACACTGTTGGGAACACGCTGGCTTCGAGTGATTTATTTAAAAATATTTGCAATGCAACATACATTTCTTCAACTATACTTTTTAAAAGTTTATAACTTATTTGATCGGTTCCAGCGGTTTTGTTTAGGTCAAGACTAGTTATTACATCTATAATTTCTTGTTTATGTATAATGATGTCAGAAATAAAAGTTTGATTTCTAACTTCAAAATGTGGTAACTCTTTATCATTATTTTTTAAACGTGCAACAGAGCAAAATTACGAATTCAGCAGCTCGCACTTTTCCTGATCACTTGTTGCAAAGTTAGAGGATCGGTTCGTAAGTCTAAGTGGAGGTAATAGGTTCAATCTCTTTGTAGAATGTACTTGTTATCTCATTATTTTCCAATAAGGTCGAGGATTTGATCTGATTGCAGGGCTTGAACGCGCATCCTTTCGGTTGCAGGTCTGAGACACTAACCACTGAGCCACGGTGGCTCCTATCGAGATTAATATACCCACATGATATTTTCCAATATTACACATGTTTAATAACACCCAAAAACACCGCAAACGAACGGCATGACGACATATAACTTGAAGGCGTAATGACGAATGCATCCGAATGTAATTTAAAGTCAATTCTGTAACCTATTTTTGCGTTTTTTGTTGAATATCATTTTTGTCATGTCATACACATAGCACATTTCAATTCAATTTATGAAATACGTTGAATAGTTTCAATCTTTTGCGATTCTCGTGAAAGATTGAATATACGTTGAATAGTTTCAATCTTTTGCGATTCTCGTGAAAGATCTTACATTGTTGTTCATATAATTTTACATGTCATTATAATCCTTTATTGAGTTACACTTTAGTTACAAAAGAGACAACTTCATTTTGCCGAGCCCTAAAATCTGTGTGCCAATTTAAAACTTATTTCATCCATACTACACTAGTAGGGCTCATGAAATGCAGGCAGTTTACTTGGCCTCTAATTCACCTTTCGGGAATAATACCTGCGGGAGACTGCTCTATCTCAGCAGTGCGTAACTATGGAAACTTTAATTCAATGACCTCTTCTCCAGTATGGAGATGTTAGATTAACACTGAAATCAGCTGTCTTATATAATGTTCTGTTCTATTTATCTGCAGTTTAAAGAAGGGAGAATTATACCAAGAGAATAGCAAATAAACCCTTAAGTAAAATGAGCAAACTCGCACTTTTACATTTTAAAACTAGTTTCTCTTTCATCACTCATTTATGAATAATTAAAAATATCTGAGTAGTAACTAAGAATATATAAATTCTTCAGACCGAGACCCAAATTGAATTTTTAAAGTTTCGTATTTTTTATGCTTACTTTCTACATACATTTTAATTTTTTTTCAAGTAAATATGAAATCTAACAAAAAGTAAAGGAAAGTCTTATTATTTTGAAAAGTTTTTTATAAGGCCCAAAGGAAGAAAACAAGATTATACGTTCAAAAATATAAATTGTAATAATGCATAATATGTTCATTTGAATTTTAAGATACATTTTATTTTCTTGGCTTTGTTGTTCATGTTGGTTAAGTAAAAAGGTCATTGCAGTGTCCAATCCTATGAGAATTTAAAGATGAAATAAATTATTGTATAGTTAGTTTTAGTTCAATGGCATTAAGTTGACGATTGAAGTTTCTGGTGACTTACATAAAACTAGCTCCAACACGTAGATGTAAACAGCATGATTTATAAGCACGTCATGTTACATAAGAACCGATTTTGGAAATGTGTTTCTTATTGCGTGTATAAATCTCACCGATATGGTATCATGTTTTGGTGAAATAACTTCTAGCTTTAAAAAAATATGAAAAAAATTAATTGTGAAAAAAAAAATTGTGTTCAATGGTCTGCACACTTAGTGTGCATAATCAAAATACTCTTCTGAGTGTATTTGTGGTTCACATTTTAATATCGGAGAGATCATTAACAATTCCCATTATCAAAGGATGACTGCATTATGATTATCCCTTGTCTATGTACTACATTGATTGTTAATTGTTATTCAGACAGCAAGGTGACAGCCTGTTGGTTCCATACATTTACTCAGAAATAGATTATGGCGTGCATAAATAAACTCATGTATCAAAAGATCTGTTTTGATATTTCAGATGTACGTAATTTTCACCATCAGCAAAGTTTCTACATGACGCCTACCTGTTTTACATAATCTGAAACCATTATATCATTCATAAAATCATGAGCTGATTTTTTTCTTCTTCTATTGTTATAGCGCGTATCCTCTTTGGATTGTATAATTTTTCCTCATATTTACTACCGATGTTAAATGGACCTAAGAATTAAAACTAATGCATCATATTAAAATATAGGCTTGATAGTTGATGTGTTTCTGACATTTTGTAACAGATTCAGGTGTAAGAAATGCTACAATATATGGAGAAAAAATTATGTTGCCAAATGTCCACCATTGGCCGATTTTTAGGAAATTTCATTAGTTGGTCTTTTACGATCATATATAATTTTAAATTCCAAAGATCTGCACGAAGTAAAATTTTCCCGATCTCTTATCCGGTTACTAAAATGGTGCAAATATAGAATGATGTGAAAATTACCTATAAACTGTATATAGTGCGGCCAGAAAATTATAGATTTTTTAAAAATACAGCTATTGTGGAATCTATGTAATTTTTTCACTTGCGTGAAAAATAGAAGAAATAATTGGTACCAATTGTCCAAGGTTGGTTTACGTATGCTAAAATACGGGTGACAGTAGAAACAAGCAGACGAATAAGCAAGAGGCTGTTTAACCGACCATATTAAAAGAATAACATTTTCTCTGACCTGATAATTTTGTTTAGTTTGTGTTCAAAAACTCATTTCACCATTTATATTTCAAAAAGGCAATTTTATAAAATTCTAGTAATGATGTTTTTATTTATTTTCGACTGTGCAGTTGAATGAATTCACACAATTAAATGTTCCAGATAATATGGACTTCCTTTCAGTTTTCATCTTGTATGCGTGTTTTCAGGAATTTGTTCACTTCCTCACAAAATACAAATACTTCTTGCTTCCAGTGCACTCTTATTGGTATTTTTATTTTCTTCTATCACGAATACACATTTGACACTTAGTATTACCCTTGCCTGACTGCCCGTCAGTCCATCCATCCATATGACTCATACTACCTGATGTCTGCAAAAAAATATTAATCCCTTAAGAAGGTTTGCAGCAATTTGTACAACAGCGTTTATTATTATAACAATGCCCTACAGGCTATACCCAGTTTCACACCATCACTTGCCTTTGTTAAAAATGTTGGCATTCAGGTCAGTTTTTATAAAGATGATGTTTCAGTTTGAGATCTAGGTGCTAACAAGGTATCAATAAAATGTGAATATTGAAAGAATTTGTGAGAAAAATGTCTACTCTAACAATAACTTTCGGTTTTCTGATGTCGACTTTCGTGCCAACGTTGAAATTAGTTCAGATCTTAACCAAAACAGAGACACGCAACTTTCCCTGAATATCTTCTTTATAAGCTGCAAATGGATTTGACGAGGGTGAAAAAATAAAATCCATAAACAAAACAACCCCGAATCCAAATCTCTGAAGGGAGTAGAAAACAAATGTTCGGTATTTTAGTTTCGTCTTGGTGTTCTTCCTTCTATACGTCCGTCTTAACGTTCCTTATAAAAACCCAAGACTTGTTACCTTTCAAACATGAATTATGTTAATAATAATTTATTTCCAAAATATTCCGTACAGGGATACACATAAGGTGTCTAATATAAATACAATAGCAGAAAATCCACCTATACGAGTCATGACTACTAATACCATTACTACTCCTCCTACTACGATAATAATAATATGGGATTTTCTTTCCGTTGCCTCCTTTTACCTTGTTGAACAGTGCTGCATGATTCTTGTCTGTGGGGAGTAAGACCTGTACAACCTAACTGGTCATGTTGTACAGCAGAAATGTAAAAACTGAATCGACACATGTGGCTTTTATGTTTGAACTCTTACATTCCGATTTTTTCAGATGAGAACATTTTAAATCTCGCGTTGCTGTGCCGTAAACACCAAACCAAAGCAATTCATTTTTGCATTGGAATAGGTTTTATGAATGTTTTAAAAAATGAGTCGGGGATGACCTTTGTCTGACTATAATGCTGTCTCCTCCTAAACAGCTTGGTGGAAATGTAATATTCTTTCTAGTACAGTCAACCCTTGTTACAATGACCAAGCTCGTGTGCAACCAATTTGTCGTAGTAACGAATATGCCATTTTAAAGGTCGTGTATCTTTAATTTAGAAAGTGGTCCTCGTCTTATCGTTGACAAACCAATGCAGCAGTGAGAAAAATTGGTCAGAAATCGAACTCTATACATACTTCTTATCTGATATAATCGTAATTATTTTTAAATCTTATACACATTTTCCTTCATTCAAAAACTCGTTTCTAATAATGAATGTATATGTTATTCTCTGACATATTCCAGGTAAAAGTAAAATCACAAGGAAGTAAGTACAATAAATAAGGAAATACACATGTTTGTTACGGGGAAATTGCTGTCCGAGTCGCAACCTGAATATTTCGTAATAAAGATAGCATTTACCTTCGAACATGTTTGTTCTCTCCAATATTAGACTGAACGCGAATATTCCGTTGTAATAAATGTTGTTTAAATGAGAATTGACCATATACTTTGTCATTTTTTTTAACGATCAGGGAGAAAGGTATTTTGTTTTCCTCTGGATACATTTGTATGAAAGAACATCGAATATTACTTTAGAAAAAATATTTTCCATTTTCCGATATACATAACCCATGATTAACTTTCCTACCTAGACTCATGAAACTTGACGAAGGGAAGTATCTTGATAAATGCTTTACACGTATTGCAAAAAGAGTTATATTTGACCTATATTTTATTCTACTGTGCCTTGTTTAGATTTTATCTTTAAAGTCAATTTCGTGTGTACTGTTCATTTTCGAGTTATGAAGCTTCATAAATGAATGCATCTCTGTTAGTAACACACCTTACAACCAAAGGTCCCTGTGACCTACAATTTATGCTTTACTAACATAATTAATTATTTGTGTTTAGCTCATGACATAGCTTTCATCATGCCATATACACATTGGCCTTCACAAAAGTACCTTTATGACAGTGCGGTTCAAAAAAGAAATAAATATGCATATCCAGTTGTAAACTTTCCCGATTTATGACTAAACATTTATACTGTGATAGGTTACTCTTATCAAGTAAAATGTGTATTGTACAGTGAATGAATATGTATTCGATGAATGGACTGCATGCATTTCCGCTGCAGTGGCTACTCAAGATAATTACTGATGCACGAACTATACTGGTAAGAGTTGTCATACTGGCTGTCACTCCAGGGACACTGGCAGTTAGTGATTTCCACCTTGTAAAATCTGGCATCTAGGGTGGACAATAATAATAGTTTCTGAAGCTGATTTTATTAGCAATGGTTTGCAAAAAAGCAGAACAAAAATATCATTGTGTTTTATCAACTCATTATGGTTCCGCTGCTTTGATAGCGCAAAAAGGAATGCTCTTTATTGTTTTATGAATGTTATGCCCTGTGACAATGGCCAACATTTGTAGGTCACGATCACTTTGGCATTAACTTATGCATGGCAGTTGGAGACTTCGAAAAGCTTCGTAGAGGCGAGCTGTGTAATCGGTAATTGCATTCTGGTTCTCAAAGAGTTCTGATAAATAAATAAATAAATAAATAAATAACTAAATAAAAACACCAAATGTTATCTTTAGAAGTTGTCATGTCTGGTTTATACATTGCACGGGGCGTATTTCGTCGTTTCACTCGGCATCTTTTCAACTCAGTAACGCCTGGTAATGGTCATAATTTTACCTAAATATGAGGGTCCTTTGAGAACTTCATAAATGTATGGAGGAAAAGAAATAAGTGTCTTTTATGCTCATCTCAAAAGACTTGTACGCATTTCCGCGAATTCGTCATGCCTAACCAGAGAATAGCACAGAAATTGACCCCCCTCCCACCTTATAACCACAAAGCCGACAAAACTTGTATTGAATTGAATAGATGTGGTGGTACCAGCTTTTGTGGATTCCATAGCAGCTAAAAACTGCAAATATAAAGACCCAACGAACAATTATTTATCTGTGAAGATAAAAGCACCCTATCACAATCAGAGACATATACACGACCTCATACACTGACGAAAAGTTTTTGTTTTTTTCTTGCAAAAGCACGCAATTACATAACCACGAAAATTTTATGAAGTCACATTATTATGGACAACTATGCAGCAATCTGAAGTGGACTTCTGTGATAATAAGGTGAACGTCAATTTACTGCGTCACACCTCCCACCACTTAAAAAAAAAAGAAACAAAAATATAACACAAACATTATTACACATATTGAGACGCTGGCTGTTGACCAAGATCTATTCGCTCAGTATATGCCGGATATAAAGACCGATTTAAACAATAACTCCACACTGTAACTGATTGACGGTCTTTAATAAATACTCGGCCTAATTTGAGGGTGGGGGCCTTTTATGTTAAATGAATAAATGGAGAAGAATAAGACTTTTGTGGTAGTATATTATTTCCACTCTTCTAAGCCTAAAGAAATGCGAGTTACAAATGTCCTTTCACATATTACGAATTAATCACGCCTATTTTTCCAAACAAAGAAAAGCGTGCGCAATCCAGAGACTTGTGGAGTACAATTCTAATCAAATCTAAGGTTTCGATATGCAACTTCCTGTCCATGGAAGGGAGAGAAATTTCTGATGACGAGACTTCTTCCAGCGTTGAGGACCCATCTCCACTACAACAATAACAATAACAACAAAGAAAAACTCCATGTCAGAAGTGACCATGGAGAAAAGAAGCCAAAACGACAACAAAATCCTGAGCGACGACTGGGACAAGCCTATCCCTGGCAGAGACCGGTGATGATTCTGCTGCTGCTGCTGCTGATGATGATGATGGATGATGACGATCTCAATGATGATCTTGATGATGATGATCTTGAAGATGACAGTCGCAGGTAGTACCGTCTACTTCTATTTACGGTAGCAGGCGATGCCTGACCTGACTCTATCATATATATACGATGAAGTCTATTCATGAAAAGAGACTGTATGAGGAGGAGGATGTTGATGATGATGATGATGATGATGATGATGATGATGATGAGCCAAAACGACAAAAAATCCTGAGAGACAACTGGGACAAGCCTCTCCCTGGCAGAGACTAGTGGAGTACAATCCTAATCAAATCTATTCATGACAAGAGACACTGTATGAGGAGGAGGATGTTGATGATGATGATGATGATGACAAGAAGCCAAAACGACAACAAATCCTGAGCGACGACTGGCACAAGCCAGTCCCTGGCAGAGACTAGTGGAGTACAATCCTAATCAAGTCTAAGGTTTCGATATGCAACTTCCTGTCCATGGAAGGGAGAGAAATTCCTGATGACGAGACTTCTTCCAGCGTTGAGGACCTATCTCCACTACAACAATAACAATAACAACAAAGAAAAACTCCATGTCAGAAGTGACCTCGGAAAAAAATGGCATAACGACAACAAATCCTGAGCGACGACTGGGACAAGCCTGTCCCTGGCAGAGTCCAGTGATGATTCTGCTGCTGATGATGATGGATGATGACGATCTCAATGATGATCCTGATGATGATGATCTTGAAGATGACAGTCGCAGGTAGTACCGTCTACTTCTATTTACGGCAGCAGGCGATGCCTGACCTGACTCTATCATATATATACGATGAAGTCTATTCATCACAAGAGATACTGCATGAGGACGAGGATGTTGATGATGATGATGATGATGATGAGAAGCCAAAACGACAACAAATCCTGAGAGACAACAGGGACAAGCCTGTCCCTGGCAGAGAATAGTGGAGTACAATCCTAATCAAATCTAAGGTTTCGATACGCAACTTCCTGTCCATGGAAGGGAGAGAAATTCCTGATGACGAGACTTCTTCCAGCGTTGAGGACCTATCTCCACTACAACAATAACAATAACAAAAAAGAAAAACTCCATGTCAGAAGTGACCCTGAAGAAAAGAATCCAAAAAAACAACAAATCTTGAGAGATGACTGGGACAAGACTGTCCCTGGCAGAGACCGGTGATGATGATGATGATGATGGATGATCATGATTGATGGATGATGATGACGGATGATGATGACTGATGATGGATGATAATGATGGATGAGGATGATGATGATGACAAGAAGCCAAAACGACAACAAATTCTGAGCGACGACTGGGACAAGCCTGTCCCTGGCAGAGACTAGTGGAGTACAATTCTAATCAAATCTAAGGTTTCGATAGGCAACTTCCTGTCCATGGAAGGGAGAGAAATTCCTGACGACGAGACTTCTTCCAGCATTGAGGATTTATCTACACTACAACAATAACAATAACAAAAAAGAAAAGAAGTAACCATGGAGAAAAGAATCCAAAACGACAACAAATCCTGAGAGACGACTGGGACAAGACTGTCCCTGACAGAGACTAGTGGAGTACAATCCTAATCAAATCTAAGGTTTCGATATGCAACTTCCTGTCCATGGAAGGGAGAGAAATTCCTGACGACGAGACTTCTTCAAGCGTTGAGGACCTATCTCCATGACAACAATAACAATAACAACAAAAAAAGCTCCATGTCAGAAGTGACCATGGAGAAAAGAGGCCAAAACGACACCAAATCCTGAGCGACGATTGGGACAAGCCTGTCCCTGTCAGAGACCGGTGATGATTCTGCTGCTGCCGATGATGATGATGATGATGACGATCTCAATGATGATCTTGATGATGATGATCTTGAAGATGACAGTCGCAGGTAGTACCATCTACTTCTATTTACGGTAGCTGGCGATGCCTGATCTGACTCTATCATATATATACGATGAAGTCTATTCATGACAAGAGACACTGTATGAGGAGGAGGATGTTGATGATGATGATGATGATGATGAAAATGATCATGATGATGATGATGAGCCAAAATTACAAAAAATCCTTAGAGACAACTGGGACAAGCCTGTCCCTGGCAGAGACTAGTGGAGTAAAATCCTAATCAAATCTAAGGTTTCGATATGCAACTTCCTGTCCATGGAAGGAAGAGAAATTCCTGACAACGAGACTTCTTCCAGCGTTGAGGACCTATCTCCACTACAACAATAACAATAACAATAAAGAAAAACTCCATGTCAGAAGCGATCATGGAGAAAAGAAGCCAAAACGACAACAAATCCTGAGAGACGACTGGGACAAGACTGTCCCTGGCAGAGACCGGTGATGATTCTGCTGCTGCTGCTGCTGCTGATGATGATGATGGATGATGACGATCTCAATGATGATCTTGATGATGATTATCTTGAAGATGACAGTCGCAGGTAGTACCATCTACTTAAATTTACAGTAGCAGTAACAAATCCTGAGAGACGACTGGGACAACACAGTCTCTGGCAGAGACCGGTGATGATGATGATGATGATGATGATGATGGATGATGATGATTGATGGATGATGATGATGATTGATGATGGATGATAATGGTGGATGAGGATGATGATGATGAGAAGAAGCCAAAACGACAACAAATCCTGAGCGACGACTGGGACAAGTCGGTACCTGGCATAGACTAGTGGAGTACAATCCTAATCAAATCTAAGGTTTCGATATGCAACTTCCTGTCCATGGAAGCGAGAGAAATTCCTGACGACGAGACTTCCTCCAGCGTTGCGGAACCATCAATACTACAACAAAAACAATAACAACAAAGAAAAACTCCATGTCAGAAGTGACCATGGAGAAAAGAAGCCAAAACGACAACAAATCATGAGCGACGACTGGGACAAGCCTGTCCCTGGCTGAGACCGGTGATGATTCTGCTGCTGCTGCTGCTGATGATGATGATGATGGATGATGACGATCTCAATGATGATCTTGATGATGATGATCTTGAAGATGACAGTCACAGGTAGTACCGTCTACTTCTATTTACGGTAGGAGGCGATGCCTGACCTGACTCTATCATATATATACGATGAAGTCTATTCATGACAAGAGACACCGTATAAGGAGGAGGATGTTGATGATGATGATGATGACGATGATCAGAAGTCAAAACGACAACAAATCGTAAGAGACAAATGGGACAAGCCTGTCCCTGGCAGAGACTAGTGGAGTACAATCCTAATCAAATCTAAGGTTTCGATATGCAACTTCCTGTCCATGGAAGGGAGAGAATTTCCTGACGACGAGACTTCTTCCAGAGTTGAGGACCTATCTCCACTACAACAATAACAATAACAAAAAAGAAAAACTCCATGTCAGAAGTGACCATGGAGAAAAGAATCCAAAACGACAACAAATCCTGAGAGAAAACTGGGACAAGACTGTCCTTCGCAGAGACCGTTGATGATGATGATGATGATGATGGATGATGATGATTGATGGATGATGATGATGATGATGATGATGATGATTCATCATGGATGATAATGATGGATGAGGATGAGGATGATGACAAGAAGCCAAAACGACAACAAATCCTGAGCGACGACTGGGACAAGCCTGTCCCCGGCAGAGACAAGTGGAGTACAATCCTAATCAAATCTAAGGTTTCGATATGCAACTTCCTCTCCATGGAAGGGAGAGAAATTCCTGATGACGAGACTTCTTCCAGCGTTGAGGACCTATCTCCACTAAAATAATAACAATAACAACAAAGAAAAACTCCATGTCAGAATTCACCATCGAGAAAAGTATTCAAAACGACAACAAATCCTGAGAGATGACTGGGACACCACAGTCCCTGGCAGAGACCGGTGATGATGATGATGATGATGATGATGATGATGGATGATGATGATTGATGGATGATGATGATGATGATGATTGATGATGGATGATAATGATGGATGAGGATGATGATGATGACAAGAAGCCAAAACGACAACAAATCCTAAGCGACGACTGGGACAAGTCTGTCCCTGGCAGAGACTAGTGGAGTACAATCCTAATCAAATCTAAGGTTTCGATATGCAACTTCCTGTCCATGGAAGGGAGAGAAATTCCTGATGACGAGACTTCTTCCAGCGTTGCGGACCTATCAACACTACAACAATAACAATAACAACAAAGAAAAACTCCATGTCAGAAGTGACCATGGAGAAAAGAAGCCAAAATGACAACAAATCATGAGCGACGACTGGGACAAGCCTGTCCCTGGCTGAGACCGGTGATGATTCTGCTGCTGCTGATGATGATGATGATGATGATGGATGATGACGATCTCAATGATGATCTTGATGATTTTGATCCTTAAGATGACAGTCACAGGTAGTACCGTCTACTTCTATTTACGGCAGGAGACGATGCCTGACCTGACTCTATCATATATATACGATGAAGTCTATTCATGACAAGAGACACCGTATAAGGAGGAGGATGTTGATGATAATGATGATGACAATGATCAGAAGTCAAAACGACAACAAATCGTAAGAGACAAATGGGACAAGCCTGTCCCTGGCAGAGACTAGTGGAGTACAATCCTCATCAAATCTAAGGTTTCGATATGCAACTTCCTGTCCATGGAAGGGAGAGAATTTCCTGACGACGAGACTTCTTCCAGCGTTAAGGATCTATCTCCACTACAACAATAACAATAACAAAAAAGAAAAACTCCATGTCAGAAGTGACCATGGAGAAAAGAATCCAAAACGACAACAAATCCTGAGAGAAGACTGGGACAAGACTGTCCTTTGCAGAGACCGGTGATGATGATGATGATGATGATGGATGATGATGATTGATGGATGATGTATGATGATGATGATGATGATGATGATGATGATAGATGATGATGATGATTCATGATGGATGATAATGATGGATGAGGATGAGGATGATGACAAGAAGCCAAAACGACAACAAATCCTGAGCGACGACTGGGACAAGCCTGTCATTGGCAGAGACTAGTGGAGTACAATACTAATCAAATCTAAGGTTTCGATATGCAACTTCCTGTCCATGGAAGGGAGAGAAATTCCTGACGAGACTTCTTCCAGCGTTGAGGACCTATTTCCACTACAACAATAACAATAACAACAAAGAAAAATTCCATGTCAGAAGAAACCATGGAGAAAAGAAGCCAAAACAACAACAAATCCTGAGGGACGACTGGTACAAGCCTGTCCCTGGCAGAGACAAGTGATGATTATGCTAATGATGATGATGATGATGGATGATGACGATCTCAATGATGATCTTGATGATGATGGTCTTGAAGATGACAGTCGCAGGTAGTACCATCTACTTCTATTTACGGTAGCAGGCGATGCCTAACCTGACTCAATCATATATATACGATGAAGTCTATTCATGACAAGAGACACAGTATGAGGAGGAGGATGTTGATGATGATGATGATGATGAGAAGCCAAAACGACAAAAAATCCTGAGAGACAACTGGGACAAGCCTGTCCCTGGAAGAGACTAGTGGAGTACAATCCTAATCAAATCTAAGGTTTCGATATGCAACTTCCTGTCCATGGAAGGGAGAGAAATTCCTGACGACGAGACTTCTTCCAGCGTTGAGGACCTATCTCCACTATAATAATAACAATAAGAAAAAAGAAAAGCTCCATGTCAGAAGTGACCATGAAGAAAAGAATCCGAAACGACAGCAAATCCTGAGAGATGACTGGGAAAAGACTGTCCCTGGCAGAGACCGGTGATGATGATGATGATGATTGATGATGGCTGATAATGATGGATGAGGATGATGATGACAAGAAGCCAAAACGACAACAACTCCTGAGTGACGACTGAAACAAGCCTGTCCCTAGCAGAGACTAGTGGAGTACAATTCTAATCAAATCTAAGGTTTCGATATGCAACTTCTTGTCCATGGAAGGGAGAGAAATTCCTGACGACGAGACTTCTTCCAGCGTTAAGGACCTATCTCCACTACAACAATAACAATAACAAAAAAGTAAAAGTCCATGTCAGAAGTAACCATGGAGAAAAGAAGCCAAAACGACAACAAGTCCTGAGAGACGACTGGGACAAGACTGTCCCTGGCAGAGACCGGTGATGATTCTGCTGCTGCTGCTGATGATGATGATGATGATGGATGATGACGATCTCAATGATGATCTTGATGATGATGATCTTGAAGATGACAGTCGCAGGTAGTACCATCTACTTCTAATTACAGCAGCAGGTGATGCCTGACCTGACTCTATCATATATATACGATGAAGTCTATTCATGACAAGAGACACTGTATGAGCAGGATGTTGATGATGATGATGATGATGATGAGAAGCCAAAATGACAACAAATCCGAAGAGACAACTGGGACAAGCCTGTCCCTGGCAGAGACTAGTGGAGTACAATCCTAATCAAGTCTAAGTTTTCAATATGCAACATCCTGTCCATGGAAGGGAGAGAAATTCCTGATGACGAGACTTCTTCCAGCGTTGAGGACCTATCTCTACCACAACAATAACAATAAGAAAAAAGAAAAACTCCATGACAGAACTCACCATCAAGAAAAGAATCCAAAACAATGACAAATCCTGAGATGACTGGGACAAGACTGTCCCTGGCAGAGACTGGTGATGATGATAATGATGATGATGATGGATGATCATGATTGATGGATGATCATGACGGATGATGATGATGATGATTGATGATGGATGATTATGATGGATGAGGATGATGATGATGACAAGAAGCCAAAACGACAACAAATCCTGAGTGACGACTGGGATAAGCCTGTCCCTGGCAGAGACTAGTGGAGTCCAATCCTAAACAAATCTAAGGTTTCGATATGCAACATCCTGTCCATGGAAGGGAGAGAAATTTCTGATGACGAGACTTCTTCCAGCGTTGAGGACCTATCTCCACTACAACAATAACAATAACAACAAAGAAAAACTCCATGTCAGAAGTGACCATGGAGAAAAGAAGCCAAAACGACAACAAATCCTGAGAGACAACTGGGACAAGACTGTCCCTGGCAGAGACCGGTGACGATGATGATGACGATGATGGATGATGGATGATAATGATGGAAGAGGATGATGATGATGACAAGAAGCCAAAACGACAACAAATCTTGAGCGACGACTGGGACAAGCCTGTCCCTGTTAGAGACAGGTGATGATCCTGATGATGATGATGATGATGACGATCTCAATGATGATCTTGATGATGATGATCTTGAAGATGACAGTCGCAGGTAGAACCGTCTACTTCTATTTATGGTAGCAGGCGATGCCTGACCTGACTCTATCAAATAAATACGATGAAGTCTATTCATGACAAGAGACACTGTATGAGGAGGAGGATGTTGATGATGATGATGATGATGATGATGATGATGATGATAAGCCAAAATGACAACAAGTCCTAAGAGACAACTGGGACAAGACTGAACCTCGCAGAAACTAGTGGAGTACAATCCTAATCAAACCTAAGGTTTCGATGTGCAACTTCCTGTCCATGGAAGGGAGAGAAATTCCTGACGACGAGACTTCTTCCAGCATTGAGGACCAATCTCCACTACAACAATAACAATAACAACAAAGAAAAACTCCATGTCAGAAGTAACCATGGAGAAAAGAATCCAAAACGACAACAAATCCTGAGAGACGACTGGGACAAGACTGTCCCTGGAAGAGACCAGTGATGATGATGATGATGATGATGATGGATGATTATTGATGGATGCTGATGACGGATGATGATTGATGATGGATGATAATGATGGATGAGGATGAGGATGATGACAAGAAGCCAAAAAGACAACAAATCCTGAGCGACGACTGCGACAAGTCTGTCCCTCGCAGAGACTAGTGGAGTACAATCTTAATCAAATCTAAGGTTTCGATAGGCAACTTCCTGTCCATGGAAGGGAGAGAAATTAGTGACGAGGAGACTTCTTCCAGCGTTGAGGACCTATCTCCACTACAACAATAACAATAAAGAAAAACTCCCATGTCAAAAATGACCATGGAGAAAAGAAGCCAAAATGCCAACAAGTCCTGAGCGACGACTGGGACAAGCCTGTCCCTGGCAGAGACCGGTGATGATTCTGCTGATGATGATGATGATGATGGATGATGACGATCTCAATGATGATCTTGATGATGATGATCTTGAAGATGACAGTCGCAGGTAGTACCGTCTACTTCTATTTACGGTAGCAGGAGATGCCTGACCTGACTCTATCATATATACACGATAAAGTCTATTCATGACAAGAGACACAATATGAGGAGAAGGATGTTGATGATGATGATGATGATGATGATGATGATGATGATGATGATGATGATAAGACAAAACGACATAAAATCCTGAGAGACAACTGGGACAAGCCTGTCCCTGACAGAGACTAGTGGAGTACAATCCTAATCAAATCTAAGGTTTCGATATGCAACTTCCTGTCCATGGAAGGGAGAGAAATTCCTGATGACAAGACCTCTTCCAGCGTTGAGGACCTATCTCAACTACAACAATAACAATAACAACAAAAAAAAAGTCCATGTCAGAAGTGACCATGGAGAAAGGAAGCCAAAACAACAACAAATCCTGAGGGACGCCTGGGACAAGACTGTCCCTAGCATACACCAGTGATGATGATGATTATGGATGATGATGATTGATGGATGATGATGATGATGATGATGATGATGATGATGATGATGATTGATGATGGATGATAATGATGGATGAGGATGATGATGATGACAAGAATTGAAAACGACAACAAATCCTGAGAGACGAATAGGACAAGCCTGTCCCTGGCAGAGACTAGTGGAGTACAATCCTCATCAAATCTAAGGTTTCGATATGCAACTTCCTGTCCATGGAAGGGAGAGAAATTCCTGATGACGAGACTTCTTCCAGCGTTGAGGACCTATCTCCACCACAACAATAACAATAACAACAAAGAAAAACTCCATGTCAGAAGTGACCATGGAGAAAAGAATCCAAAACGACAACAAATCCTTAGAGACGACTGGGACAAGACTGTCCCTGGCAGAGACCGGTGATGATGATGATGCATGATGATGATTGATGGATAATGATAATGATAATGATGATGATGATGATGATGATTGATGATGGATGATCATGATGGATGAGGATGATGATGATGACAAGAAGCCAAAAAGACAACAAATCCTGAGCGACGACTGGGACAAGCCTGTCCCTGGCAGAGTCTAGTGGAGTAGAATCCTAATCAAATCTAAGGTTTCGATATGCAACTTCCTGTCCATCGAAGGGAGAGAAATTCCTGACGACGAGACTTCTTCCAGCGTTGAGGACCTATCTCAACTACAACAATAACAAAAACAACAAAGAAAAACTCCATGTCAGAAGTGACCATGGAGAAAAGAAGCCAAAACAACAACAAATCCTGAGCGACGACTGGGACAAGCCTGTCCCTGGCAGAGACCGGTGATGATGATGATGGATGATGATTATGATGATGATTTCAATGATGATCTTGATGATGATGATCTTGAAGATGACAGTAGCAGGTAGTACCGTCTACTTCTATTTACGGTAGAAGGGAATGCCTGACCTGACTCTATCATATATATATACGATGAAGTCTATCCATTACAAGAGACACTGTATGAGGAGGAGGATGTTCATGATGATAATGATGATGATGATGATAAGCCAAAACGACAAAAAATCCTGAGAGACGACTGGGAAAAGCATGTCCCTGGCAGAGACTAGTGGAGTACAATCCTAATCAAATCTAAGGTTTCGATATGCAACTTCCTGTCTATGGAAGGGAGAGAAATTCCTGACGACAAGACTTCTTAAAGCGTTGAGGACCTATCTCCACTACAACAATAACAATAACAACAAAGAAAAACTCCATGTCAGAAGTGACCATGGAGAAAAGAAGCCAAAACGACAACAAATCCTGAGAGATGACTGGGACAAGACTGTCCCTGGCACAGACAGGTGATGATGATGATGATGATGATGATGGATGATGCTGATTGATGGATGATGATGATGATGATGATGACGGATGGTTATGATCATGATTGATGATGGATCATAATGATGGATGAGGATGATGATGATGACAAGAAGCCATAACGACAACAAATCCTGAGCGACGACTGGGACAAGCTAGTCCCTGGTAGAGACTAGTGGAGTACAATCCTAATAAAATCTAAGGTTTCGATATGCAACTTCCTGTCCATGGAAGGGAGAGAAATTCCTGACGACGAGACTTCTTCCAGCGTTGAGGACCTATCTCAACTACAACAATAACAAAAACAACAAAGAAAAACTCCATGTCAGAAGTGACCATGGAGAAAAGAAGCCAAAACGACAACAAATCCTGAGCGACGACTGGGACAAGCCTGTCCCTGGCAGAAACCGGTGATGATTCTGCTGCTGCTGCTAATGATGATGATGATGGATGATGACGATCTCAATGATGATCTTGATGATGATCTTTAAGATGACAGTCGCAGGTAGAACCATCTACTTCAATTTACGGTAGCAGACGATGCCTGACCTGACTCTATCATATATATACGATGAAGTCTATTCATGACAAGAGACACTGTATGAGGAGGAGGATGTTGATGATGATGATGATGATGATGATGAGCCAAAACGACAACAAATCCTGAGAGACAACTGGGACAAGCCTGTCCCTGGCAGAGACTAGTGGAGTACAATCCTAATCAAATCTAAGGTTTCGATATGCAACTTCCTGTCCATGGAAGGGAGAGAAATTCCTGATGACGAGACTTCTTCCACCGTTGAGGACCTATCTCCACTACAACAATAACAATAACAAAAAAGAACAACTCCATGTCAGAAGTGACCATGCAGAAAAGTATCCAAAAAGACAACAAATCCTGAGAGACGACTGGAACAAGACTGTCCCTGGAAGAGACCGGTGATGATGATGGATGATGATGATGATGATGATAAGCCAAAACGACAAAAAATCCTGAGAGACAACTGGGACAAGCCTGTCCCTGGCAGAGACTAGTGGAGTACAATCCTAATCAAATCTAAGGTTTCGATATGCAACTTCCTGTCCATGGAAGGGAGAGAAATTCCTGATGACGAGACTTCTTCCAGCGTTGAGGACCTATCTCCACTACAACAATAACAATAACAACAAAGAAAAACTCCATGTCAGAAGTGACCATGGAGAAAAGAAGCCAAAACGACAACAAATCCTGAGCGACGACTGGGACAAGACTGTCCCTGGCTGAGATCGGTGATGATGATGATGATGATGATGGATGATGATGATTGATGGATGATGATGATGATGACGGATGATGATGAGGATGATTCATGATGGATGATAATGATGGATGAGGAGGATGATGATGACAAGAAGCCAAAACGACAACAAATCCTGAGCGACGACTGGGACAAGCCTGTCCCTGGCAGAGAATAGTGGAGTACAATCCTAATCAAATCTAAGGTTTCGATATGCAACTTCCTGTCCATGGAAGGGAGACAAATGCCTGATGACGAGACTTCTTCCAGAGTTGAGGACCTATCTCCACTACAACAATAACAATAACAAAAAAGAAAAACTCCATGTCAGAAGTGACCATGGAGAAAAGAATCCAAAACGACAACAAATCCTGAGAGACAACTGGGACAGGACTGTCCCTGGAAAAAAGATCGGTGATGATGATGATGATGATGATGATGATGATGGATGATGATGATGATGATGGATGATGATTGATGGATGATGATGATGATGATCACGGATGATGATGATCATGAATCATGATGGATGATAATGATGGATGAGGAGGAGGATGATGACAAGAAGCCAAAATGACAACAAATCATGAGCGACGACTGGGACAAGCCTGTCCCTGGCAGAGACTAGTGGAGTACAATCCTCATCAAATCTAAGGTTTCGATATGCAACTTCCTGTCCATGGAAGGGAGAGAAATTCCTGACGACGAGACATCTTCCAGCATTGAGGAACTATCTGAACTACAACAATAACAATAACAACAAACAAAAACTCCATGTCAGAAGTGACCATGGAGAAAAGAATCCAAAACGACAACAAATCCTTAGAGACGACTGGGACAAGACTGTCCCTGGCAGAGACTGGTGATGATGATGATGATGATGATGATTGATGATGGATGATCATGATGGATGAGGATGATGATGATGATAAGAAGCCAAAACGACAACAAATCCTGAGCGACGACTGGAACAAGCCTGTCCCTGGCAGTGTCTAGTGGAGTAGAATCCTAATCAAATCTAAGATTTCGATATGCAACTTCCTGTCCATGGAAGGGAGAGAAATTCCTGACGACGAGACTTCCTCCAGCGTTGCGGACCTATCTCCACTACAACAATAACAATAACAACAAAGAAAAACTCCATGTCAGAAGTGACCATGGAGAAAAGAATCCAAAACGACAACAAATCCTTAGAGACGACTGGGACAAGACTGTCCCTGGCAGAGACCGGTGATGATGATGATGATGATGATGCATGATGATGATTGATGGATGATGATAATGATGATGATGATGATGATGATGATGATGATGATTGATGATGGATGATCATGATGGATGAGGAGGATGATGATGACAAGAAGCCAAAACAACAACAAATCCTGAGCGACGACTGGGACAAGCCTGTCCCTGGCAGAGTCTAGTGGAGTAGAATCCTAATCAAATCTAAGGTTTCGATATGCAACTTCCTGTCCATGGAAGGGAGAGAAATTCCTGACGACGAGACTTCTTCCAGCGTTGAGGACCTATCTCAACTACAACAATAACAAAAACAACAAAGAAAAACTCTATGTCAGAAGTGACCATGGAGAAAAGAAGCCAAAACAACAACAAATCCTGAGCGACGACTGGGACAAGCCTGTCCCTGGCAGAGACCGGTGATGATGATGATGGATGATGATTATGATGATGATTTCAATGATGATCTTGATGATGATGATCTTGAAGACGACAGTAGCAGGTAGTACCATCTACTTCTATTTACGGTAGAAGGGAATGCCTGACCTGACTCTATCATATATATATACGATGAAGTCTATCCATTACAAGAGACACTGTATGAGGAGGAGGATGTTCATCATGATAATGATGATGATGATGATAAGCCAAAACGACAACAAATCCTGAGAGACGACTGGGAAAAGCCTGTCCCTGGCAGAGACTAGTGGAGTACAATCCTAATCAAATCTAAGGTTTCGATATGCAACTTCCTGTCTATGGAAGGGAGAGAAATTCCTGATGACGAGACTTCTTCCAGCGTTGAGGACCTATCTCCACTACAACAATAACAATAACAACAAAGAAAAACTCCATGTCAGAAGTGACCATGGAGAAAAGAAGCCAAAACGACAACAAATCCTGAGAGATGACTGGGACAAGACTGTCCCTGGCACAGACCGGTGATGATGATGATGATGATGATGATGGATGATGCTGATTGATGGATGATGATGATGATGATGATGACGGATGGTTATGATCATGATTGATGATGGATCATAATGATGGATGAGGATGATGATGATGACAAGAAGCCATAACGACAACAAATCCTGAGCGACGACTGGGACAAGCTAGTCCCTGGTAGAGACTAGTGGAGTACAATCCTAATAAAATCTAAGGTTTCGATATGCAACTTCCTGTCCATGGAAGGGAGAGAAATTCCTGACGACGAGACTTCTTCCAGCGTTGACGACCTATCTCCACTACAACAATAACAATAACAATAACAACAAAGAAAAACTCCATGTCAGAAGTGACCATGGAGAAAAGAAGCCAAAACAACAACAAATCCTGAGCGACGACTGGGACAAGCCTGTCCCTGGCAGAGACCGGTGATGATGATGATGGATGATGATTATGATGATGATTTCAATGATGATCTTGATGATGATGATCTTGAAGACGACAGTAGCAGGTAGTACCATCTACTTCTATTTACGGTAGAAGGGAATGCCTGACCTGACTCTATCATATATATATACGATGAAGTCTATCCATTACAAGAGACACTGTATGAGGAGGAGGATGTTCATCATGATAATGATGATGATGATGATAAGCCAAAACGACAACAAATCCTGAGAGACGACTGGGAAAAGCCTGTCCCTGGTAGAGACTAGTGGAGTACAATCCTAATAAAATCTAAGGTTTCGATATGCAACTTCCTGTCTATGGAAGGGAGAGAAATTCCTGACGACAAGACTTCTTCCAGCGTTGAGGACCTATCTCAACTACAACAATAACAAAAACAACAAAGAAAAACTCTATGTCAGAAGTGACCATGGAGAAAAGAAGCCAAAACAACAACAAATCCTGAGCGACGACTGGGACAAGCCTGTCCCTGGCAGAGACCGGTGATGATGATGATGGATGATGATTATGATGATGATTTCAATGATGATCTTGATGATGATGATCTTGAAGACGACAGTAGCAGGTAGTACCATCTACTTCTATTTACGGTAGAAGGGAATGCCTGACCTGACTCTATCATATATATATACGATGAAGTCTATCCATTACAAGAGACACTGTATGAGGAGGAGGATGTTCATCATGATAATGATGATGATGATGATAAGCCAAAACGACAACAAATCCTGAGAGACGACTGGGAAAAGCCTGTCCCTGGCAGAGACTAGTGGAGTACAATCCTAATCAAATCTAAGGTTTCGATATGCAACTTCCTGTCTATGGAAGGGAGAGAAATTCCTGACGACGAGACTTCTTCCAGCGTTGAGGACCTATCTCCACTACAACAATAACAATAACAACAAAGAAAAACTCCATGTCAGAAGTGACCATGGAGAAAAGAAGCCAAAACGACAACAAATCCTGAGAGATGACTGGGACAAGACTGTCCCTGGCACAGACCGGTGATGATGATGATGATGATGATGATGGATGATGCTGATTGATGGATGATGATGATGATGATGATGACGGATGGTTATGATCATGATTGATGATGGATCATAATGATGGATGAGGATGATGATGATGACAAGAAGCCATAACGACAACAAATCCTGAGCGACGACTGGGACAAGCTAGTCCCTGGTAGAGACTAGTGGAGTACAATCCTAATAAAATCTAAGGTTTCGATATGCAACTTCCTGTCCATGGAAGGGAGAGAAATTCCTGACGACGAGACTTCTTCCAGCGTTGAGGACCTATCTCCACTACAACAATAACAATAACAATAACAACAAAGAAAAACTCCATGTCAGAAGTGACCATGGAGAAAAGAAGCCAAAACGACAACGAACAACAAAAACAAAAAATTGATATACCTGAGCTGATCAAAGCGACCGCAGAATGATAAGATAAGAACACACAGGGACACACAAGGCCTCGTCCCTAGGCAGAAACGATGAAAAACCAGGACCAACCGGTGATGAATCAGACGGCTGCTGGCTAATAGAATGATTAATGATGGGATGATGAATCAACGATCTCACATGATGACTTTGGAATAGCATAGATTGCGATCCTTGGAAGATCTACCAACAGAGTCGGCAGGTTAGAATCCAAAAAAATCTAAAAAAAACAACAAGAATAAAAACCATGTCTAGAAAACTTCCACACAATTTAAAGCGGGCGAGATAACAAGAACGATAAGCCATGACGACCTGACTCAATGATCCTACATGATAAAAAAAATAACGAAGGTGATTGATCAGAGTAAGTCATTATAATAAAACGAGTCATGATCACAAAGACAGACAAAACACGCATAAAATCAGCAAATCAACGACTTCATGTATATGGAAGGCGGTGGAGGACTGTTGATTTGGATCCACCATGTGCGTCGATGTGAACTCGCTGCGTCAGTGGAGTAACATCCTCCGCAACGCTGCCGATATCCCCCCAAGCACGAAGATTCGGTGCAGCCAGAGCCCCGACACCCCCACCCCCATCCCCCCCCCCCCACAGCCCCCCCCCACCCCAACCCCCCTCCACACCCCTGGACGCTCCGAGCACACACAGAGCAGGCCCACTACGCGCCAAGATGCACCGCCAAACGCGGAAACTCCCGCAGCGGAGCGGGGCCCCATTTAATAGGGATGATTACGATGTACTTATGACAACCTTCACGACCCCCATCAGGCCGCCCGCCCAACAATTCCCTATACAGGCCGAAGGAAGCGTGACCTGACGTCGCCCCCCTCGGATGGAGCTACCACCACTCCACCTCGGACTCCACGGACAGACCTATAACCACACAAAACTCCTAAAAACCTCACCGAACGAGATCCTCCATCCCCCCGCCGAACCCCCCCGCACAGGCGCACAAAAACCATGTCCCTGGAACGAGATTGATGACAAATTGAAACTTATTTCACATAATGATATCCATTAATGAGTATGATAAATATTAACATCAATCAAAACCTTCAGCCGCACATAACCCAATATGAGACCCCCATCGAACCCCCCCACCCAAAACAACAAAAAAAACCATAAAACCTAACACTGCCACCAAGCAAACGACCAATTCCCTGGCAGAACCTATTCATCCCAGGAGTCCCCCTTCCAGCGTTCTGACCCCAACAGAACACAACCCCCCTTTGCTTAATTCCGGTTGCGGTGATTCCCCCTCGAACACTACGGTCCACCACCACCCTCCCCAACCACGTGTTCCCCACACGACTACCCACCACAGACGAACACAACTGCCACTCCCCTCCTCCCCCCAGAGCCACCAACGCCCCCCCCGTTCCCCCCCCCCCCCCCCCACGGAACCTTAGACCCCACCCATTAGCTGCTCGGCACCGACGAGCACGAGCCCGCACAACCCTCCACTACCCCCCGACCTCACCACTCAGCTTTCTCCCCGAGCCCCTCCCCGGGTCCCTACCCAACCCCCCCCCCCCCCTGTTATCCCCTCCGACGCCACCACGTACTAACCCACCGCCGTCCCACGGGGTAGCGCCCCTCCGCCTGCCCCCCCCTGAGGAGGTGACCACCCCCGATCCTACCCCAGACCGCTCACGCACCCCCGCAATTAAACCAAAGCGCACGCTCTGTCAGGCCCCTTACGCCACTTGCTTCCGCCATTGTCTCTCCCCCCCTCACCATGCTACACCCATTCCACGACCCCCCTCTCGACACCTGCACTGCTGATGCTCACACCTACACCTGATGTCCCAGTCGATTAATCCGATGCATGCAAGTGCCCACAGCTTCGCGACAGGTCGAGCCACCCGACATCATTTCATTCCGCCCCACAAGACGTCTGGGACATTCCTCGCCCCCGCGAATAATTACCATTCAATGTTCATTCAATCACAGATCTCATGACTTTCTCGACACACCATCATCTCGTGGTCCCCGTCGTCCTCCAGTCTCTGATCACACCCCGCATCCTTCTGGTTCCGCCCCTGTTCCCTCAGCCCATCCACTCGCGCCGGTCCCACGCAGTGCCCCCTCCCCCCCCGACACCCCCTCAACCCCCACTCCCCCACCCCCCCCGTTGCACCACACCCCACCAACCAAGCACCCCCCCTCCCTCGCACGAAGCCCGAGGTGGCCTCCCAGACGCAACCCCCCACGCAGACTATGTCGGCACGCCCACGCACCGCGAACGACTCCAGAGCGCCATGTCGATTCGAAGCCCGTGACGGCGTCATGCCAGACACCCGGGACCCGCCCATGTACGACTGAGGACACCCCCTGAGTCGCTAACACATCCAGAAAGCAGAGAATTAATGGTGATGAGACCCATATGAACAAGATATCCTATCGATGACTAACGCCGCCCACCAGAGCCCCCCCACGCCTGACCTTCTTCACCGCCGCCCTCGGGCGATGGCCCCTTCCGCTATCATTCCTTCCCCATTGTGCTTAGTGACCTGTACGTTCCCACCCCCACCCCACACGCCCGCCATCAAACCCCCCCATCCCCCCCCCCCACGACACCAACACCGGACACCTACCCCCCGTCCCCACACCCCTTCAGCCCACTCCCCCCACCCCCCCCCCCCCCCACCCCCCCAACACCTCATGCGGTGTTGAGTTGCTTTACAAGAACGGTGGCCAAAGCCCCCCACAGCCACGGCCCCGCCCGGCATACCCTCCCCACCCCGCTCCCCCTCCCCTTATAGCCCCAGAACAAACCAGTAAACCCCCCAACGGCACCCGGCGTTAGCCCGTTGCCCTGAGGGTTCTGGTGCGGGCGGAAGGTGGGGGCGGTGGACAGTTTGCGCGTCGCCCCAGCCCTCGCCCTCCGCCCACAACCAACCCGAACAATAAAAACATCCCCCCCCCTCCGACCACCAAACTAAACCATTCCTCTCAACCAATCCCATCTGCACCGCAGGCCACAGCAATGAGGCGGTCCCCGGTGGGGGCCCTATCGCCGGCCCGGGGGGGGGGGGGGGGGGGGGGGGGGGTGGTGTGTGGGTGATGTTTGGAGGGGTGGTGTGTGAGGCGGGGGAGAGAATAACGAACAACAACCGCACACCCTCCCCGCACTCCCCTCGCCTCCACCTGCCCCCACCCCCCCCCCGCTCCCCCCCCCCCTTCGCCCGACTATCCCCCTCCCCCCCCCCCCCCCGCTCACCCCCCCCCCCCCCCCCCCATCCCCGTCTCCCCCCCACAAGCACCTCCTTATCTCTGCCGAGCCCCCTGACCCATTCTCCCCGATGACTCCCCCCCTCCCGCCGACTCTACCGCCCCACCCCCCCTTCGCCCTCTCCCTCCTGCACCACCTCCCGTCACCCTCTCACCCCGCCCAACGATCCTTCACCGCTCACTTAATTTCGCTCGCCCCCCCCCACGCCCCCCTCCCCCCCCCCGCCCACCTCCACGCACAGCTCCCCACCCCCCATCCCCCCACCAACACCCCGCGACACCGCACTGATCCCACA